>CM065684.1:5063821-5083821 GCA_017654935.2 Phymorhynchus buccinoides
CACGTATCGACGTAGAGCAACTAGTACAGCTGAGAAATTCATAATTATAATGTCGCAGGTTTGCAAATGAGATGAGGACAAAGTTGAGGTCGAGGACGAAGTAAAGACAAAGAGAATTGGGTGGGGGGGGGGGGGGGGTGTAGGAGGGTAGTGGGGGGTGGGGGGTAGTGGAGGGGGTGCAGGGGGTGCAGAGGGTGGGGGGTCTCAGCTTTGACACTCTTGATGCATGAGAATGTCGCTGGGTTTTGACACCTGTCGTCTCCCTCTCTGTCTCACTCTTGCTTCTGAGTAAGCCACCCCCACCCTCCTCCCACCCATTCCCTTCCCTCACCCACCCACATCTCAGCTACGTATGCCCCCCCCCCCCCCCCCACCCCCCACCCCCACACCTCCCCCTTTCCATTTCCAGTTCGGCTCAACCGTACTTCCCATCTCTCTCTCTCATCCCCCTCTCTCTCTTTCTCCCTCTCTCTCTCTCTCTCTCTCTCTCTCTCTCTCTCTCTCTCTCTCTCTCTCTCTCTCTCTCTCTCTCTCTCACGCACACGCACACACACACACACACACACACACACACTCACACACACACACACACACACATACACACACACACACACACACACACACACACACACACACACACACACACACACACACACATAACTTTTCACAGTTATGTTCCTTTGGCCCACTTTGCAGCCTTTTAGGCTATCCCTTACCACCCCACCACCACCACCACCCTCACCACCCTCACCACCCTCCCACCGAGTCTAGAACCGCACTTTTCCTTAACTATTATTATTATCCTGTATTATATTATATACTGCCACATCACCTACCTTCCCCTTTCTTCTACCCCCCCCCCCCTCCCACCCCTCCCAAATATCTGTCTGAATCCTCCCCCCACCCACCCACCCTCCCCTGCCCTGTATCCTCTTGCGCTGACAGGGGCCGATAAGCCAGAGTGCGCGCAATGAGCCAATTACCTCCCGTGAGGGAGACCTGCCGGGTCTCGTTACGGTGACTGACTCCGGCCGTCATATTTGCCATCACACTCCTCTCCATATAACCTTCCCTAACCACCCTAGCTATAACCACTTCCATACAGCACGCATTCCTCATGGATTTCGTTGACAGTGCACACTCGCGTGCGCGCACACGTATGTATGCATGCATATGCGTAGGTGTGTATACATATTATACATATTATGCATACACACATGCAAAAAAAACCCGCTAGACTGTTTAACGTGGTGACAGCCCTGACATGGCCTAAGTTGTCTTCGACGGGGCTATGATTTTAATCTTAACCGCAGAATATTACACCACCACCACCACCACCACCACCCCCCCCCCCCCCCCCCCCCCCCACCCACACACACCCCCTCAGCTCCAAGCATGTAACTTATACGAGGGTGAAAAGTAAGAAAACGGCTTAACCCTTTCACCGCCAATGTCGCATTTTTGCACCACAATGGTTTAACACCCATGTCACTAAAAGGCATAAAATTAGGGCCTGTTATCCAAAGACCCTACTTTCTTAAATTTGGGAGGTAAGGATAGGCCTAATGTTATATATATATCACAGAGGAATTAGCAAAATTGCAGATTTTGTTTTCTGTACCCAGTTAAGTTTAATGGTATTTTTTGGCTGAAAAACGGCTGGCGGCGAAAGGGTTAATAATCACTTAATAATCACTAAATTGCAAAAACATTTCCTGGGGCTCCCATTAACCCTTTCACCGCCAAAGTCGCAGTTTAGCACCACAGTGATTTAACACCTATGTCACTAAAAGGCATCAAATTGGGGTCTATTATCCAAAGACCCCATTGTCCTAGTTTTGGGAAGTAAGGATGGCCTTGTTTTATTTATGTCACAGAAGAATCCCCAATACTGCAGATGGGTTTTGTTCTCTACCTGGGCAGGTAAATTTAATGGACATTTTTGGCTGAAATATGGCTGGCGGTGAAAGGGTTAACCCCAAACCTATACAGGTCCCTGGACCCACGACGCCCCCCCCCCCCCCCCCCCCCCCCCCCCCCCCCCCCCCCCCCCCCCCCCCCCCCCCCCGAATCACTTGGTCCGGCCCTAGGTGGGTAGGTAGGATGGAAGTTCAGTTTAACGTCGCGCATCGGCTTTCGCCATGTACGACGGGGGTAGGTAGGTAGGTAGTGTAGGTATATATATATAGGTAGTGTAGGTATATGGGAAGATAGATAGGTAGTTAGGTAGCTAAGTAGGTATGTATGTGGCTAAGTTGGTAGGTAGGTAAGTAAGGTAGGTAGGTAAGTAGGCAGGTATGTGGCTAGGTAGGTAGCTAAATAGCTAGGTAGGTAGGTATGGGGCTAGGCAGGTAGGTAGCTAGGTAGGTAGGTAGGTAGGTAGGTAAGTAAGTAGATAGCTAGGCATGTGGCTAAGTAGATAGGTAGGTAGGTAGATATGTGGCTTGGTATATAGGTAGCTAGGTAGGTATGTGGCTAGGTAGGTAGGTAGCTAGGTAGGCAGCTAGGTAGGTAGCTAGATAGGTAGGTACGTGTCTAGGTAGGTAGAAAGATCACCTGACTGGTGCGTTCGCATGTAAGTACATTATAATTAGTGTTTACATTGCATTATGCATCAGTGTGTGTGTGTGTGTGTGTGTGTGTGTGTGTGTGTGTGTGTGTGTGTGTGTGTGTGTGTGTGTGTGTGTGTGTGTGTGTGCGTGCGTGCGTGCGTGCGTGCGTGCGTGCGTGCGTGCGTGCGTGCGTGTGTGCGTGCGTGCGTGCGTGTGTGTGTGTGTGTGTGTGTGTGCGTGCGTGCGTGCGTGTGTGCCTGTATGTGTGTGTGTGCGTGTGTGTGTGCGTGCGTGCGTGCGTGCGTGCGTGCGTGCGTGCGTGCGTGCGTGCGTGCGTGCGTGCGCGCACGCGCGTATGTGTGTGTGTGTATGTGTCTGTGTGTGTGTGCGTTTAATAACAAATATCATCATTAACAGCATCGTTGTCATCGCATTTCATCAGTTAAGACTAAACAGCAAGAACTAAAAGCAATTATCCTGACTATTTCTTTAAACTGTATGATCGATCATCAACATCATCGCACAACACATCAAAGTATGGTTCCCTCTTTTGGGTGCAATTACACTCCCCGGGCTCCGCATACTACCCAAAAGGCTAGGCGCAGCACTTGCGGCGACGCGCTCTCCGGGGGAGAGAGAGCAGCCCGAATTTCGCAGAGATAAGTCTCTGTGACTACTAAAATATACCCCCACCACCCCCCAACAAAAGAACATTTGAGTCGCACCCATCAGCATTGCTTTGTACTAGGGAGAGATGACGGTCTAAGGGAAGCAACTCCTGTATTACTCTTCAACCGGTGAGGATCGATTGCATGGAATTGGGCTTACGAATTTGGATCATGCATTATAGGCCACGTTACCGCTACGTCCTTCACGGTCAGGCACGATCACCCAGAACGTTGTCTGAACCTAGCAGGTTCTTGGCATAGTGCACTGTCGTCGTGCGCAACGTAGTAACAACGTGATGGGGACTTAGTGGGTCTTTTTTTTTTTGGGGGGGGGGGTTATTTTTGCATTTGGTATATATTCTAGTCACAGAGACTTATCTCTGTGAAATTCGGGCTGCTCTCCCCCCGGAGAGAGCGTCGCCGCAAGTGCAGCGCCTAGAATTCTCTTTCTAATTAACTCCCCTCCACCAAAGTCGATTATGATACCAATCACCTAGCAACGAGTGGATCAGAGCCCAAGGGAGACAAACAAAGCATCATTCTCACAACAAAAAAGAATGTGCCGAGTTCGCCTCTATGACCCTTCACCCACACAGTACACATCAACAAAGGTGGAGAGGACGACATACAAACAAATCAGCATCTATCCAAGCGTGGCGGTATACTTATCAATTATTCGTGATTAGAGTACTCTTTTGTCTGACACAATGATCTTATAATTACTTTTTTCCCTTGCTTCCAAAGTTTAAATGAAGAGAGAGCATTTATGTTGTTTTTTAGCTGACAATTCCCCCCCCCCCCCCCCCCCCCCCCCCGCCCCCCCCTCCTCGGTTGGTTGCCCTCCTTGACGGCCTAACATAGATTCGGCTCCCCTTGCAGACTGCTGGTCTCGGATTCTCGCGACCTGAACAAGCCAGGGTGTGGCTGCGAATTGGGATTCGGAACGAGCGGCGTGGGAGCAAACGCCACTGTACGGGCCCAGAAGAGGGTACAGCAAACAAACAAAAACAAACAAATCCGTCTCTTGACTCGAAGTTACTGCCCGACCTTTTAACTTTGATTTCCAGCACGTGCATCTCTCAAGGTCCCTGTGTGCACGCGTGTGTGTGTGACCTCATTGGATCTTTAGGACACTAATACGGGAGTCGCAGAGTGAGGGGGGGTTGTCATCCCCTATTGGTTTCTAAGGGCGTTCTCACTCGACTGTGTCCGATGAAAAGCGAAGATAAGGCTCTAGGAGACTAAGAGTGCTATCGAAGAGGGGACCGGTCTTTAGTGCTATTATCGAGGCCTTCGGGGACTATTGAGTAGAAAGAACACGACGGCCTGCCCCCAGTGTTCTTATCTGCAGAAGGCATCGCTTTTTGTCGTTTCTGACTCTGGTTTTGAAGTTCGCGTTTATCCGGTGCTCATCTTTCTGTTCCACTTTAGCTAACAATCAGGGGGGGGGAGGTAGGGGGGAGGGAGGGGGTAGGGGGGAGGGGAGGAGGGAGGAGGAGAAGAAGAAGAAGAAGGAGAAGGAGAAGAAGAAGAAGAAGAAGAAGAAGAAGAAGAAGGAGAAGAAGGAAGAAGAAGAAGAAGAAGAAGAAGAAGAAGAAGAAGAAGAAGAAGAAGAAGAAGAAGAAGAAGAAGAAGAAGAAGAAGAAGAAGAAGAAGAAGAAGAAGAAGAAGAAGAAGAAGAAGAAGAAGAAGAAGAAGAAGAAGAAGAAGAAGAAGAAGAAGAAGAAGAAGACGAAGAAGAAGAAGAAGAAGAAGGAGAAGAAGAAGAAGAAGAAGGAGAAGAAGAAGAAGAAGAAGAAGAAGAAGAAGAAGAAGAAGAAGAAGAAGAAGAAGAAGAAGAAGAAGAAGAAGAAGAAGAAGAAGAACGACACGAAGAAGAGAAGAAGAAGAAGAAGAAGAAAGAAGAAGAAGAAGAAGAAGAAGAAGAAGAAGAAAAGAAGAAGAAGAAGAAGAAGAAGAAGAAGAAGAAGAAGAAGAAGAAGAGAGGAAGAGGAGGAGGAGAAGAGGAGGAGGAGGAGGAGGAGGAGAAGAGGAAGAAGAAGGAGAAGAAGAAGAAGAAGAAAAGAAGAAGAAGAAGAAGAAGAAGAAGAAGAAGAAGAAGAAGAAGAAGAAGAAGAAAAAAAGAAGAAGAAGGAGAAGAAGAAGACGAAGAAGAAGAAGAAGAGAAGAAGAAGAAGAAGAAGAAGAAGAAGAAGAAGAAGAAGAAGAAGAAGAAGAAGAAGAAGAAGAAGAAGAAGAAGAGAGAAGAAGAAGAAGAAGAAGAAATGCCCTGGGTGTTTTGATGGTTATCGAGGTTAAGAATTTTGGGTTTATTAGGGTGGGAGATCGTGTGTGTGTGTGTGTGTGTGTGTGTGTGTGTGTGTGTGTGTGTGTGTGTGTGTGTGTGTGTTGTGTGTGTGTGTGTGTGTGTGTGTGTGTGTGTGTGTGTGTGTGTGTGTGTGTGTGTGTGTGTGTGTGTGTGTGTGTGTGTGTGGTGTGTGTGTGTGTGTGTGTGTGTGTGTGTGTGTGTGTGTGTGTGTGTGTGTGTGTGTGTGTGTGTGTGTGTGTGTTGTGTGTGTGTGTGTGTGTGTGTGTGTGTGTGTGTGTGTGCGCGCGCGCGCCGCATGTGTGTGTGTGTCAGAAAGAGAGTGTGTGAGAGAGAGAGAGAGAGAGAGAGAGAGAGAGAGAGAGAGAGAGAGAGAGAGAGAGAGAGAGAGAGAGAGAGAGAGAGAGAGAGAGAGAGAGAGAGAGAGAACGGAAGGGGAGAGCAAGAAAGAAATACAGACAAACAGACAGACAAAACAATACATAGTTAGTTAGTTAGTCTGTTATAGTCCCGTCAACAGCTATGATTATCTCAGGACTGTCACTACATACACATATACCACGCATAGCAAAACACAAATCCAAGAATCTTAACAACGAACAAAAAACCCAATACATACAGAGAAAAAGACAAAGAGAGACAGAGACAGAGACACAGAGACAGACAGACACAGAGACAGACAGAAACAGAGGCAGAGAGAAAGAGAGAGAGAGAGAGAGAGAGAGAGAGAGAGAGAGAGAGAGAGAGAGAGAGGAGAGAGAGAGAGAGAGAGAGAGGGAGAGAGAGAGAGAGAGAGAGAGAGAGAGAGAGAGAGAGAGAGAGAGAGAGAGAGAGAGAGAGAGAGAGAGAGAGAGAGAGAGAATTCGACAATTGGACATTTTTATTGTCATTACCAAACAAGGTCTGATGGCAAGGGGGGTTGCACCACGTCAGAAGAGAGAGAGAGAGAGAGAGAGAGAGAGAGAGAGAGAGAGAGAGAGAGAGAGAGAGAGAGAGAGAGAGAGAGAGAGAGAGAGAGAGAGAGAGAGAGAGAGAGAGAGAGAGAGAGAGAGAGAGGAAGTTGAAGAACTTAGAACTTTAGAGAGAGAGAGAGAGATTTTGAAAAAGTTGAAAACTTAAACTTCCATTGTGTCCAAGGATATATATATTATATATATATATATATTCTTCCAATCTATATCCTTGATATATATATAGAGAGATAGAGATAGAGAGATATAGAGATTAGAGAGAGAGAGAGAGAGAGAGAGAGAGAGAGAGAGAGAGAGAGAGAGAGAGAGAGAGAGAGAGAGAGAGAGAGAGTGTGGGGAGGGAAGGAAGAATGAATAAAATAAAGAATCAATCAGACGGACTGGAAAACAAAGGGCGGAGGGTTCAATTTAGTCATAGCATCAATGGCCGCCGCACTAACAGGCTTCTTTTGTTCGATCGAAAGAGACCAAAAATGATGAACCCTCTGGAACCAGACTGGAGCCAGAGCGCTTAAATACCGATTATACCCAGGAGTCGATTGGTGTAGGTCAATTACCACAAATGAGAGACTTAGTGCGATTTTTCTCACGCCAGAGGGCATGACGCTCGTGTGGGGCTAATCCTCTCTATATTCTTAGTTGGGGATAAAGAAAATGAGAGAGACAGTGAGTAGTCCTACCATCTCTCTCTCTCTTACTACGCCCAAGTAAGAAAATCGCGTGATAAGCCCCTAGTGCATTGACTGCCCTCTGGCGTGACAAATATCGCCATAGGTCGACCATTAGGACATACTTGGAGAAATTTGGAAATTACTCGTCATGGGCTTTTTTTTTTTTTTTTGTCGTCACGGTAAATTATGACCCAGCACCACGAAAGGGACATTAAGTCGCTGGGCTAGTTTCTCACAACAGGCTCGTAAAGTCAAAAATATCTTCTTCTTTTTGGGGTGTGACGAGGTAATGGGTTGAAAGGCTAAGTCCCTAGGGAAGACTTTAGAAAATTTGCCTTTAGCCCACTTCTCTAGAGTATGGGAGATGAGCAACTTTCCCGGCCCCTTTTCATCTAATAAATTTATATTTGTGCCCGGGTTCTGGCTCGTATGGTTGTAAGAAATACAAGTGGTTGAATTGCTCTAAATGGCAGACAGAGAGAAGTAGGGTTTTACATGAACTTACAAGACTCCCACTCTCATCAGTCTGACCAAAGGGTTCAGGATTATTTGACACTTGTATTTTATTTACTCCCAAAATCTGCATAAGATTATGCAACAATAATAATAAAGCAGCTCAATGGCGCCAAAACAAAATATGGATAAAAAAAACAATGGAATCCGAAAGGATTTACAAGACTTTTGTCTTTCTATAAGGTTCGCCCCATGCCGGAAGGGTTACTAATTATCTTCAGTGTCCGTAGGAAAGTTCCAGTGATTTGCGCGGTTTTATAAACTTAGCTCAAGTTCCTCCGTAGTGATCGGCGAATGCTGGTGTGGCTGGGCTTGCTCGTCAGATGAGAGTAGCTCCCAGTCGTTCCGGTTACGGCTTCGCGGGATGGCACGGTTCAAGCGTGGTCTCCTCGCGGATTCTGGGTGCGGGTCGTCTTGGCGACGGACCCGTCTTGGTGCTTGGTGGAGTCCGGGATGATCGTCCGGCCCACGATGCCCTGCTGATAATCACAGGAGAAGGTGGATGTAGATCTCTATGGCTTAGAGACAAGGGGCTTCAGTCGGCAGGGAATTAGTGAATCCCAACCGGCTAGAAGGCTTCCCTTGTACAATAGCACTAATTAATAAATAAACTGAATTTCAGTTAACAAACTGAGATCAGTAAAACATAAAAGGTGATCAAGACAACATCACTCTCCATCCAACACCTGGAAAGGAATGGTATCATAAAGTGCAAGATTGCGGCCCATAGGTTTCCTACTAAAAATAGACAAAAGGGTTAGTAGGCATAAACTCCGGTTCTGGTACCAAAAGTGTTCAAGTCAGAAACACACACACACACAAATAATCAGTGCACATAAATAGAATAGAATGTTTACCACTTCTTTTCTATAACATATCTATCTACTCCTTATTCATCATTGAACATAGGATCTAGATCAAAACTAGGGTCAAACAAACAACCAGTCTCAATCACCAGTCATCAATAAGACTTACTAGGTGGGCTATTCTGGCTGGGAGAGGTGTTGCTCTAGTCAGTTTCAGCGTCTTGTGTGAAAAACTTTTTCTCACTACGCCAATTATAGCCTTCACTTTCAAACAATGAAAGCCTGCTATTGGTTTATTACAGTCGACACGTCACAAGATGATGCTATAATTTTATGCATACTAGTACCGAACAATCACGCGCCTATTACATCCTTATCACGTGCCGACATTCAAATCCTTCTCGTGCTCGGAAAGGAAGGTTTCAAAGGGGCCGACCGGGTTTGTCACTTTCTTGTGATGGGTAGATAGATCTTGCTTCAAAGAGATAATTGCCTTATTCGGCGTTCTTTAGATGGTGGGTGGCAATTAACGTGGCGGCCGGACAGAGAAATGAAAAGGAGAGGGGTGGGGGGGGGGGGTGGGGAGGGGAGAGGGGGGGGGGGGTGTAGATAAGAAATAAAGAAAGCGGGTCGCGCGGGACACTTACGTCACATGGGGTCAATTTTGAATTAGGGGTATTTTTGTGTTCTCTAGCATATTATCTTTCATATTTATAAAAGGTCATAAAGGCGAACTTGTCACATTCTTTTTTTTTGAGAATGATGCTTTGTTTGTTTCAGTTTGGCTCTGATCCACGCATTGCTAGATGGTTCGTATCGTAATCAGCTTTGGTGGAGGGGAGTTAATTAAAAAGAGAGTTTCCCCCTTTGTTCAATTTCATATTTATACTTTAATATGGTCTCTAAATATTGTCTTATAAGTATTTTAACACAAGCAGGTCGATGCATTTTCTTCAGCTAGGCTAGACTTTCTAATTATAACAAGAGGCAAAGCCTGCAAGGCTCACGTCTGATTTTTATTACTATAGCAGGCATGGGAATTCCCATGACAATTCCCATGCCTGTATAGAGAGAATACTGTTATGTAGACACTTGTGCATCTGAAAACAGAATTAATTTTTATTTTACTGTGTAAATTAAAATTATTTCTATGCACCCCTACCCCTTTCTTTAAAATTTAATGATATGTATGCGCATGTAACAGTGGAGCCCTATTTTTATTTTTGGCAAACAAGTAAAATTGAAAAGCATATTGACCAAGCTTTCAGAAAAAACATAGTGACCAATCCCCCCCCCCCCCCACCCCCCCCCCCCCCCCCCCCCCCCGCCCCCCCCCCCCCCCCCCGCCGCCGGCTACGGACACCTGTAGTAGGCCTAGTCTTTGCCTGTGGGTCTAAGCCTCTTACTCTTAGAAAATTAATAATTGAAGTTGCGTGATCTGTTACTGTTTTAAACTGATTGTTCATGCGATGAAAACTTGTTCCACATCATCTACATTTATGTAATATATTTTATATTAGTCCTAATATTTTATTTTCGTTTCGTTAATTCTCCCCCCCCCCCCTCTGCCACAAAGCAAAGGTCAAGGTCACAGCCAGCAAGCTCATCCATGTTTATCTTCCCCTGTACAGTCTTTGCTCATGGTGATCAATCGTCTAGGACTAACAAAGGATTCGTACGTCGAAGGCAGTGAAATCGACGAACCCTGGATTTTCCGTATATTTTTTTTTCAAGACTGAAATGAATGTGGGCTAAATGTTAAGTACGTCGTCTTGATTATGAGGTAAGGCATGGACTCTAGGCCTAGGCCTTGTTGCCGGAAGTGCAGTAGGCTAAGTTGTGCGCAGAGATGATGGGCAAATGAACACGAACAACCGTTACTCAAAGGCGCAAATAAAAGCTAAACAACCGGGCCGTCAACGCACACACTCGGTACATCCATTTGTTACAGAAAATATAAGTTGACGACGTTAAAATGTACCTATTTGTACACACCTGAAGTCTTGTGTTTCTTTTTAAAGAGCGTTTTTGTATATCTAATGGAGAGTCTTCTTTCCAGTATGTATCTCCTACTCGGTACAACACAACAGTTACAACAAATGATTTTCTTTCTTTTGTTCCTTACCGATGTATCTGACTGCTTTGATCGTCATGACTTGAAGGCTCACGTCAAAATCAAGTATCCTGCTAACTTTAACCCTCTATCATCTTATGTTTTTTTGAGAAAATGACAACGTTAAAGTTTCAGTGGAGAGTGAGAGTCTTTAGTTTGAAGAGTGTGACTGAGTCAAGGTTCAAGGTTGCACAACCTTATCTTTATTTTGTTCTTTATCAATGTATCTGACTGCTTTGATCGTCGTGACTTGAAGGCTCACGTCAAAATCAAGTATCCTGCTAACTTTAACCCTCTAACGCCTTATATGTTTAGAGAAAATGACAACGTTAAGGTTTGAGTTAAGGTTAAAGGTCGGGGCCACGGACGCAAACACACACACACACACACACACACACACACACACACACACACACACACACACACACACACACACACACACACACACACACACACAGACACACAACCGAACATGTACGATACTATAGACTCACTTTGTTTTGAAAAACGACGTGAGCCAAAAATGGCTGACGCTCATCCTACTAACTTTAAATGCTCATATCTTTAGAACGGAAAAAAAGATACAATAATGTTTTTTGTATAATTAGAAAGAGAATTGTCTGAAGTTTTCAAATGTACAATTTTCTCAGAATGGTCAGTTTGTTAACACTTATTGCCCAACTTTCGATTTTCGGGACAAGGGGGGGGTAAAAATGGAAGGACGAGCAGTATTTATTTAAAGTATGCAATATTTTGGTCTTTATCGGTACATATTGTCATACTTACTCGGAACACGTCGACACACGCACTCACATTCATAAACAGCACACCAAACGGAATGAATGAGTCAACACACCACACACTAGGTCAGACAGAAACCCAGACATTTTTGTATCCAAAATGACACTAAACGTTCGCCACAAAATAACGTCCATTGTAGTAGTTCACACACATACAAATGTAAGAGAGAGCGGGAGAGAGGGAGGAGGAGAGAGAGAGAGAGAGAGAGAGAGAGAGAGAGAGAGAGAGAGAGAGAGAGAGAGAGAGAGAGAGAGAGAGAGAGAGAGAGAGAGAGAGAGAGAGAGAGAGAGAGAGAATATGTTGAGAGAAACAAAAAAGAAGAAAAAAAAAGATGAGCCGCCTCCCCAAAAAAAAAAATCATTAAAAATAACAACAAAAAATCCACTTAATGCCCCTTTCGTGGTGCTGGGTCACATTTTGGAAAAGGTTACATTTTCCTTAATTAAAACGCCTCCACCTCTATCGTCCCCTTTGTTATATTTTTTGTTGCATAGGTCTTGTAGTGGTCTTGTGGGGCCCAGGGGGCGAAGTAGCTCCCATAATACAAAATTGCAGTTTAATGATTATTAAAGCAAAATTTGAGCCATTTTCTTACTTTTTACCCTTGTATAAGGTATGTGCTTAGGGCTCAGGGGGGGGGGGGGTTCCGGAAACCCTGGAAATCCCCCTCAGATCCGCCCCTGCACCATCCGCCCCTGCACCCCACCCCCCCCACCCCCACCCCCCCCGCACCATTCCCCCCCCCCCCCCCCGACCCCCCCCACCCCCCCCCCCCCCCCCCCCCCCCCCCCCCCCCCCCCCCCCCCCCCAAAAAAAAGGGCATCCAATATAAAACCTTCCGGTTCTCTTCTCTAAAATGATATGATCCAACTCTTCCCAATTCCGTCAGCGTAATTTTTGTTGCCTCTTTTGTTCTTCTGAAGAGCAAGAAGAAGAAGAAGAAGAAGAAGAAGAAGAAGAAGAAGAGGAAGAAGAAGAAGAAGAAGAAGAAGAAGAAGAAGAAGAAGAAGAAGAAGAAGAAGAAGAAGAAGAAGGAAGGAAGGAAGGAAGGAAGGAAGGAAGGAAGGAAGGAAGGAAGGAAGGAAGAAGAAGAAGAAGAAGAAGAAGAAGAAGAAGAAGAAGAAGAAGAAGAAGAAGAAAAAGAAGAAGAGGAGGAGGAGGAGGAGGAGGAGGAGGAGGAAGAGGAGGGGGAGGACGGGAAAACGGATTTCAGGAAGGAAATAGGGAAAAGGATATTATCCGGGGCAGTGTGACGTGAAATACTGTCCTGTGTGATATGACGAAAGTGATTAACCTCGTCATGAACCCATGACGCGCTCAGCCTCGTTTTCACCTCCTTTATGACGGGGTGGGTGGGGAAAAGGCATTATGGGAAAACAAGATGACTGCTGGTGGCCATCTTGCGATGCTTGCAAATTCCTCTTGATGCGACGAAGAAGTTAATTGGTAAAGCTGAAAATGGCTACCTTGTTTGTTTGTTTGTTTGCTTGTTTGTTTGTTTGTTTGGAACAGAGGACCCTTCGGCATTCTACGCCAGCCCCACCCCCACCCCCACCATCATCTATTATATCCCTTTTTATTTTGGACCCAACAACTCTGTTTGTTTGTTTTTTTGTTTTTCTCCCTAGTTCAATTTTCTCCCAAAAACGTAGGCATCACAACAAAAGCTCTTCAATTCGAACCCTGCTTTACTTCATCCGTTGACTTACATATTATCCCTAAAATCCCTGTAAATAAAATATATGGAAAAATCAAGCAAAATCGTGTTATAGTAGACTAGACCTCTCTCTCTCTCAAAATAGGCTCTGCCTAAAATTTTATCCTTGTAAAATAATGTTTTCAGTTTCAGTTTGTCTCTCTGTGTCTCTGTCTGTCTGTCTGTCTCTCTCTCTCTCTCTTTCTCTCTCTCTCTCTCTCTCTCTCTCCTCAAAGACTCTCTTGTAAACAAAGGCTGGCTGTCTGTCTGTCTGTCTGTCTGTCTGTCTGTCTGTCTGTCTGTCTGTCTGTCTGTCTGTCTTATCTCTCTCTCTCTCTCTCTCTCTCTCTCTCTCTCTCTCTCTCTCTCTCTCTCTCTCTCTCTCTCTCTCTCTCTCTCTCTCTCTCTCTCTCTCTCTCTCTCTCAAAGACAGATTGGGAAAATAGGCTCTGCCTAAAATTTTATCCTTGTAAAATAATGTTTCAGTTTCAGCAGTCTCTCTCTCTCTCTCTCTCTCTCTCTCTCTCTCTCTCTCTCTCTCTCTCTCTCTCTCTCTCTCTCTCTCTCTCTCTCTCTCTCTCTCTCTCCTCTCTCCCTCCTCTCTCTCTTTCTCTCTTAATGCCCCAATTACTATATCCAATAATTTAGAGTAAATGCCTCCCGCCAGTGAGGTTATGCTTCTGTGGATATCGTTTTGTCTGTTAGACTAAATATTCAAGTCGCTCTAAAACAAAATACACGTAATCAAATTCGATACAAGTTTGTGGACTGGTAGTACAATAACAAATAATCTATGAAAGGATTGCTATCCTTCTTGACGTACCCTGGCTAAAAGACTCCAGGGATCATCCCAACAGCCGAAGCGCTTGAACACTATAACAGACCTGTTTACTCTACTCTTTTCGAGTAGTATTCTACTCATTTTGGATCTCTACTACTCTTCAAAATTGAAAATAATGCTAGATTCTACTCATTTTCAGTGAACGTTGCTTGATGGTTTAACCCTTTCGCCGCCAGCCATTTTTCAGCAAAACATTTCCATTAAACTTACCTGGGTAAAGAAATGGTTTGCAATAGTGGGGATTTTTTTATGACATGTATAAAGTAAGGCCTATCCTTACCTCCCAGAATTATGAAAATAGGCTCTTTGGATAACAGACCCTGGTTTGAGGCCTTGTCGTGGCATGGGTGTTAAATCATCGTGGTGCTAAAATACGACATTGGCGGTGAAAGGGTTAATGAATAACACTACACATTATGCACCCAAACTACTCATTTCAGCTATCCAGACTACTCAAGCACTTAGTGTCGGGGGTGAACAGGTCTGCTATGGTACGAACCGAAATTTGAAATAATTTAACGTCCTCTTGACCCAAAGGGCACATCATGGGACATTGTTAACTATAAACAAGTGCAACGACGAGCGGTAGCAAAGTCCCCTCGCAGCATCGCCGAGCTACTCGTCAATCGGAATGTGTCGGCTGTGCACATACATAAAAACGCATAAAAACAGCACGTAACTACATAAAAACGCATCAAAACAGCACGTAACTGAATAGGTTTTTTTATATATAGCCTTAGGGTTCGGACCCGTGATTTGAGCGCGCGCGATCATGCGCACACGCGCGCACAGAAAAATTCATGACACCTGTGTTATAGACCATTCATCAGGAAATGTTGTGAAAAAAACTGCATTAAAATACATGCAAAACTTCGCGAGATATTAGCGATTATGTGTTTCGGGGTTTGAACCCCGTAACTGGCGCGACCTTGACCTTAATGTAAAACTAAATACATCAGTGGATAGCTGGCATCTTGGCGAACTAGTATACCAAATTTGATGATGATAGACTGAATAGTTTTTGTAGAAAAACGGACGAATAGCCGGACGGAGGCACGCCGGACGGACGGACGGACACCGGACGGACACCGGACGGACGGATCAGACAAAAACAATAGCCCCACGAATTCGGCCGAGAAATAATGCAATTCACTATGGTACAAATCTTTAGCTAGCTTTGAGAACAGGTCGTGTGACCGTTTTTGATTACCCCGCCGCGTGAGCAGCCACACTCCGTCTTCGGGGGATGGGGTTGGGTGGATAAGCCTAGCAAAGCCTATAACATACAGCAATGATTCGTGATAATCTAAGAAGTAGATGGTTGTAGGTGAGAATATATGGTAACGGTATACCACAGACTAAAGAACGTGAGTAGCTGTGAGAGGGGAGGGAAAGAGAGAAAAGGGTTGGGGTGGGTATGGTTGGAAGCATAAGAGAAAGGATGTGTATGTGCGCGCGCACGCGTGCGTGCGTGTGTGTGTGCGCGTATGAGCGCGTGCGTGCGTGTGCGTGTGCGTGCGTGTGTGTGTGTGTCTGTCTGTATGCAAATGCGCACGCGCGCGCGCGTGTGTGTATATGTGTGTGTGTGTGCGTGTGTGTGTGCGTGTGCGTGTGCGTGTGCGTGCGCGTGCGTGCGTGTGTGTGCGTGTGCGTGTGGTGAGAGGAGGGGGTGGGGAGGGGGGGGGGGAGGGGGGAGGCTAGCTAGCTAGTTAGCAGAGCAGAGCCGTTACTGACATGGAAATTGACAAAGCGTCCCCCTGGACAGGTGTCTCTCTCAGTCGCTCTCTTGGAAGGGTTCTCTGGGTCTCACCGTTTTCTTTCCCTCCCCCTCTCTAATCCAAGGACAGATTATGTAGAATAGTTGTTGCCTTCTAAATGCTTCATCCATTTTAATTAAACTGCTTGAGTGTTCGTGTTCTCTCTCTCTCTCTCTCGAGCTCTCAATACATGAAGTTACGTGCAGACTACCACCCCGAACTTCGACGTATGCCCTCACTCTCGCTTCATCTCTCTCCCTCCCTCTCTCTCTCTCTCTCGCTCTCCACTCACTCAGAGCACGTGCGTGCGTGCGTGTAGGCATGCGCTAACCCCAGACTGGGCCGTATTGCGTACTGACCTGCTGACACACTGATGATGTGGGTGCTGGCCGGAATGAAGGAGAACAACCCTGATACTGCTGGCTATTCCTCTAACACAGTCAGAGAGAGTTGATATAATTTAGATGACGTTTTGCGGTTTTGGCTCTATCAGGGCGCCTTTTTGATGGCATGATTTGCCCAATCATATTTTCTTTAATTTTCTCTGGCGTAGTCACAGGGTATGTTACATCCAGATTGAGAACAGATTGACGAGCGTCAGTGCATGTGCGTAGGCTCGACCTCTGGGCCCATGCAACAGTCATGTAATTTCGTAGGTCTATAACTTACTCAATGTTCTTTTGTCATCTCATGAAACCACTGCAACCCATGCCAACCGAGATTAAAAGAAAGAGTCATACTACACCAACGGCAAGTGCGGAGTGCGTGTAACACTTAAATAAGTACGTGACAATTACGAGCGCCACGGCAGGCATCAGCTGAGTCACACCCATTCGCTGCATCGCCCGAAGCTAAGTTCAGTCTTGGGTGTTCGGCTGACGGATAGGGACACCGCGGACCAGTAAAAAGACCCACTGCCACCCCCGTAAAACTGATCAAAAATAGCATTACCTTGGCACGTCAACTGTGTGTTTGTTTATCATATAGCCTGGGAGCTGTCGGCCCGTGATACAATGTCCCGCAACAATGGCAAACACGAGGCGCTCCAGAAAAATGATCGTTTCCTTTGTTATTAAACCTATTCACAGGCACAATGTATGTGATTCAAAATGGCTGCATTAAAACAAGATGCTAAAACTCCGTGAGGTATGAACCCAACTGATCAGATTGGGGTGTCTTTAACCCCGAAATTAAAAAGCCCCTTTTTCCGGATATTCTAAAACGAAATACAACAGCGGATAGCTTGCCAACTTGGCGTTCACCCCCTCCCCCCCATCCCCCGTCCACAAGCAATGAATGGTTTTTGAGAAAAAAACAAACATCCCGGTACTAAACATAGCACTGTCCACTCAAACACACATCTGGACCGGACACGGAACGGACAACCAGGACGGATCCCGGACCCGGGTCCCCCCCCCTCAACCGACTCCCCTTCCATCCAACCAGCCCTCGAACCTCGGTCGAGGGACTAATCCATGAACGCTATGGTCCACACATTAGCTCTCCATAGAACTCTGACATGTGCCACCGTTTTTCCACCCCCTGCGCGTGGGCAAATCCCCCTGTCCCCACTTCCCCAACTGGGGTTGTGTGTTACATTAGACAATAAAACACACCAACGATTACTGCAATGACGCCGCGCTCGCACATGACTGCATACAGAAAGTAGCATCGAATTGGCAGCTGAGAATATATGGTTCCGGTAACACCCCACAATACTAACGACACGGTGACTTACACACACGAGACACGGCATTGAACAGTAACAAATTATTTTAACACCTATGGTTGGAAGACACTTAAGTTTCTCACACTGGCTTTGACACAACAGCCCACCTCCTCATTGCAATTCGTGTTTGGTGCGTACATGAGGCGTACGTTGATCGCGTGCGGTATTGGTGATAAGATCTTTCATCCATACAAATTTGTGCAGCGAACGCGCGTTTTTTACGGTGTGTGTGTTTGTGCGGTGCGAGTGGTGTGAAACACTAGTTAAATGTATACGTGACGTGTTTGCACGTGTGCGCATAAACAAGTCCACTGTCAAAATTGGGGAGGCAGGGGAGGTAGCTAGCTAGTTAGCAGAGCAGAGCCGTTACATGACATGGAAATTGAAAAGCTTCCCCCCTGGAGACAGCTCATTGAGATGTCCTATTTAACGAACCGAACGCCCCCTTTTGCTTTGACCCCCCCCCCCTTTCTTATGCCCCCCCACTCCACCACCAACCACCAATGACACCCCACCCACCCATTACACCTTTACTGCACGCCATCTTCAGTCGGTTCGTCTATCTTTCTGTTACCTCATCTTAGGCTCGGTGTACATCTCGTGTCATGGCTACTACAAAGGCATGTGTTTCGTTTCATTCTGTGTTTTTCTCACACCTGCTGCCGTGTCATATCACACCAAATGGCGTCGTACGTTGTTGTACGCATTTTGGTCCGCTGTCGCCCATGTTGTTTGGGTCTTGGGGGGAAGGGAGACCGCCCAAAGAAGCGGACCTGCTAGTGTGTCAGCGAGGCAAAAGCAACAAGGCGTGTGCTACCTGTCACGCGATTGTCAAACATGCTGGGTCCTCCGTAGAACACAGATGGACACCGAGCATTACATTACAGCGCTGAATGGTCAAGCTCCGTCCAGGGTTGGGGTCAGTGGTCTCGTTATCATCATCATCAACAAGGTAAGGGTAGGAGTGGAGGATGACGGGTGTTAAGTCCTCTCGTGGACTCCTGTCCTTATGTGCACATTAGTCTAAAATAAGGACATTACCAAAAAACAACCAGGGTGTCAAAGTCTCTCGCACCACGAATTCTAGTTGTTATGTGCACATTAGTCTTAAATGACCCTGTTTCTGTTTTGTTTTGGCTGTTTTGAGGTATTTATTGCAAGTATTTGTTTCATTACTCGCCGTGTTACATGCCCACACAAAACGTGAAGCCATTCTGAACCCACTGGTTCATGAGATACAGCTCGGGACATAAAAAGAAGGAAGTTTCGGGGGGGGTTTCCCCGAGTCTTCCTTGGCGGAGGTTTTTCACTGGCGCGGTTCAAAATTCAGGATCTGACTAGGTTGGGACAGGCTGATCAAGAATGTGTTTGGCTATGGGGGACCCTATGGCTTATTGTAGATCATGGTGAGATCCGCCAGAGGACAGAATGTCAGCAAAAGGACTTACCAGACGGGGGAGGGACTCTTACAACGAAGATGATGACCTAAAGACTTGATAGAGGTGGTCGGTTCCTAGGCCTAATTGGCCATCAGCGGGATGGTGCTGACCGTAAATGAGCGAATAGAACTGATAAACCAGCTGGGCTTCTGATTCTCGTCTCCTTTCTTTTTTCTCAGAACGAGGAATTCCATTCTCTCCTTCCGTCTTTCCCTCTCCTGGAGGTGGGCTCCTTTCTTGTCAAGCACCAAGCTTCTTTGTAATTGCTCTTGATCCTCCTAAAAATCTCAATCTTGGTTGGTTCCTCATCTCCTATAATTCACACGGTGGATCCGATAGATTCTGAGGCTCAACAAGAGCGGCCATGGCGTTTTTGGTTTTTTTTTCGTTTTTCCCTACTCTTTCCATATATATTATATATTCTCTAATTTTCAGAGAATTTCTGTTTTTCTTTCTTCGGTTTTAATTTGATCACGTTTGTTATCTTTTGTGCACAATTGGTTGTCAAGTCCCCTTTTTTTTAAAGGTTGATATGTTTGTTATTTCTTTTTTTTTTGTTTTTGTTTTTTCGTTCATTTTTTTTTTTTTTGTTTTTTAATATGTGTGTTGGTGTGTGTGTGTGTGTGTTGTTTTTTTTTCTTATTTGGTTCTTTACTTCATTTCTTGTTTGAAATTTTTAGCATGTGTGTATTTTTTTTTTTACTTTGATTTTTTATTAGTTTGTTTTTGTTTTTGTGTTTTATTGCTTCTTCTTATTCTTTACTAGCGTGCGTACGTTTCTTTCTATTAAGTCTCCTTTCTATATATATTGTTCTAAGCTCGTTTATAAATGGTCAGTAATTTTCTTTGCGATGCTCAGTTTTTTTTCATTTCTCGCTTACCGAAGTACGTATCTTTCTCTTTTCTCGTTTTTTTTTTTATTGGGTGTTTTATGTGTTCGTGTACACTGGCTGGATAGTTCAGTTGTTGTGGTGTGTGTGTGTGTGCGTGCGTGCGTGGTGGTGAATGTGCCTCCTTGCCTTCAGTGTAGCGCTGAATGATCAAGCTACCACATGTATCTCTCTGTGTGTTGCGCTTCTATCTCTATGTCCCAGCTCGCCATATACTTTAGTTCCTTCTGCATCTGCTCTGTTGGTGG
>CM065684.1:5091321-5094415 GCA_017654935.2 Phymorhynchus buccinoides
GAAGAAAGAAGAAGAAGAAAGAAGAAGACGAAGAAGAAGACGAAGAAGAAGACAAAGAAGAAAGAAGAAGAAAGAAGAAGAGAAGAAGAAGAAGAAGAAAGAAGAAGAAGAAGAAGAAGGAAGAATAAGAAGAAGAAGAAGAAGAAGAAGAAGAGAAGAAGAAGAAAGAAGAAGAAGAAGAAGAAGAAGAAAAAAGAAGAATGGAAGAAGACAGAAGAAGAAGAAGAAGAAGAAGAAGAAGACAAAGAAAAGAAAAAGAAGAAGAAAGAAGAAGAAGAAGAAGAAGAAGAAAGAAGAAGAAGAAGAAGAAGACGAAGAAGAAGAAAGAAGAAGAAGAAGAAGAAGAAGAAAGAAAAGAAGAAGAAGAAGAAGAAGAAGAAAGAAGAAGAAAAAGAAGAAGAATAGAGAAGAAGAAGAAGAAGAAGAAGAAGATGAAGAGAAGAAGACGAAGAAGAAGAAGAAGAAGAAGAAGAAGAAGAAGAAGAAGAAGAAGAAGAAGAAAGAAGAAGAAGAAGAAGAAGAAGAAAGAAGAAGAATAAGAAGAAGAAGAGAAGAAGAAGAGAGAAGAAGAAGAAGACAATAAGAAGAAGAAGAAGAAAAAGAAGACAAAGAAGAAGAAGAAGAAGAAGAAGAAGAAGAAGAAGAAGAAGAAGAAGAAGAAGAAGAAGAAGAAGAACACGAGAAAACAGAAAAGTTAAAAGAATCGATCAATCTGACTGCACCCTAATCTCATTAAAGGTCGTCGCACACACTATGGCTTCTGCCGATTGTGCCTCCTTTCACACACAACGCTGAAGCGAAACAGGCAGCGAAAAGAGAAAGAAAAAGAACACAGAAAAGCCAGGGTGTCCCCGAATTATAGGGCCAATCATCTCCCTACTCGCGTGACCCCTCCATGACGAGTGGGGGGTGGGGTGGGGGTGGTATTGCGACACTGCCGGAGCCCCACAATCTGATTAAATCTAAGGAGATGGTTGCCCTCTGTTCTTCCCTCCTATCGGGTTTCTTTTGGAATGTCGCCAAGGAGGAGAGAGAGAGAGAGAGAGAGAGAGAGAGAGAGAGAGAGAGAGAGAGATGAGAGAGGAGAGAGAGAGAGAGGAGAGGGAGAGAGAGATAGAGAGAGATAGAGACAGAGAGAGAGAGAGAGAGAGAGAGAGAGAGAGAGAGAGACATAGAGAGAGAGAGAAAGAGAGAGAGAGACAGAGAGAGAGAGAGAGAGAGAGACGCGAGAGCGAGAGAGAGAGAGATGGAACACTGGAAATGTTATGTGTCATCACCACACAGGTCTGATGACAAGGGGGGGGGTGGGGGGGGGGGGGGGGGGGGGGGGGGGGGACTTGAATATTTTCAATGAAACAACAGTATTCGACAACATAAACACAAGTAAAATAAACCAATGAAATAAAAGAAATTAAAACTGAAAGAAAACATTCATGGTTACCGACCATCCAATATATAATCAACATGCAAAATGATCAAGAACAACATAGATTGTTTTCAGCCATCTGTCTATAGGGGAAGCTCTCTCTCTCTAGCATTCGTCTCATGGGAACATTTGACTGCATTTATTTTCTTTATTTCATGAGATAATTGGCATGGGCTTCTTACACCGCCCATGGGCTTTTTACCCCGTCTTCCCCTACATTCGTTGTTCTTGTTATGTTAGTTAGCCTGATTGTTTTTAGCTTTTGCTATAAAACTAACCACTGTTTGAATAATTTCTTCGTTATCAGACTTTTAAGCAGAGAAGCCAACATCATACCCTTTGGCTGCAAGCGAGAGAGAGAGAGAGAGGAGAGATGAGAGAGAGAGAGAGAGAAAGAGAGACCCAGAGAGAGAGAGAGAGAAAGAGAGATGAAGGGGGAGAGAGAGAGAGGAAGGAGAGAGAGAAAGAGATAGAGAGATAAAGAGAGAGAGACAGAGAGAGAAGGAGGGGGAGAGAGAGAGAGAGAGAGAAGGAGAGAGAGGGAGAGAGAGAGAGAGAATTCAAACCATTCAATTCAAATTCAAATAATTTTAATGAATATGCCTTCTGCCCGTATCATACGGAGGCTGGGGAGGGGGTTATACTCCCAAACTAGAAAATAACATCAATTCTTGTGGATTTAACAAAAACTTAAGAAGGTCCAAACTGAATAATAGTAAGTAAATATATAAACAGATACCATACATAGGTAAATAAAAGGAAAAAACAAACAGAAAAAAACGAACAACAACAAACAATCCGATTAGATGACTGAGGTCGATAGAAACATATGGTTTAAGCCTCACTCAACGCAGAATAAGTCTATTACTAAATATCTCAACTATTAAACTAATCAAACAACCAATCATGCCATTATTAAGGTATAATAATCATAACAAGTAAGCCAACAGATGTGGTCGAATAATTATATTCAACCCATCTGCAAAGCAGGTATCTGATTAAGATACATTCAAAGGTAGGTAGTTAAGGTCACAGAGTAGAGAGAGGGAGGGAGAGATGAGAAAGTGATAAGTAGAGAGAGGAGAGGCGGAGAGAGAAGAGCGAGAGAGAGTAGAGAGAAGAGAAGAAGAGAGAGAGAGAAGGAGAGAGAGAGAGAAAAGAGGGAGAAGAGAGAGAGGAGAGGAGAAGAGAGAGAGGAGAGACAGACAATAGAGACAGAGGACCAGAGAGGAAACAGAAGTACAGATAATAGAGATCCAAATAAAGAACCATAGAAGGAAGTGGGGGGGAGGGGGGGGGGTGGGGGGGGGGTATGGGGTAGGGGGGGGGGGGGGGGTGGGGGTGGAGGGGGGTGTGGGGGGGGGGGGGGGTGGGGGGGGGGGGGGGGGTGGGGGGGGGTGGGGGGGGGGGTGTGGCGGTTGGGGGGGGGTGGGGGGGGGGGGGGGGTGGGGGGTGGGTGTGGGCGGGGGTGGGGGTTTGAAAAGAGGAGTGGCGGAAGGACCGGTTGCGATGGATGAGGGGAGGTGCATTTATATGCCATGCAAAAAATTAAAAAAGGAGGAAATCAGGTCAGATTGTTTCTGTTGTTGTGCCAAACGACACGGTTAACAGCGCAAAGGGTCGGGGTGGGGTTTGTGGGAGGGGGGGGGGGGGAGGGGCAATTCATTT
>CM065684.1:5097415-5102415 GCA_017654935.2 Phymorhynchus buccinoides
TTCCCCTGGCTTTTCAATAATTTTAATATGTGAACCAGAATTTTATCGCCGCACCAATTCATAACTTCTTAGATCTTTTGGAAAACATTTTAAACTATTTATCATCATATTTATGATTATCAAAGAAAAGTACCGCATACTCGTCGTGTCTGTTGTAGTGTCTATATTACGTATGGTTATAAGTAACCTATTATTTTATGCCCAAAAGTTTTTTTCTGTCTGTATTTTTGTTTGTGGCACAAGCAACGAACCCTAACCCTAACCCTGAAGGGATTCTGTCAAACTATTCGGAAGATATCCTTGGGACAGACAGAGGAGAAAAAATTACCCTCCGATTTTCAGGGTCCATCGATCTCCTTGACCTTGATTGGGACACAATATTCGACTGTTTTAACCTTGTCCGTCTGTACGTGTTTAAAGTTGCTCAAAATGCATATTTCATGGTAAAATGGACAGTTATTGGTGTGTTTCGATGAAAAACTCCAGGGTTGGTCTGTTTGTCTGTCTGTCTGTCTGTTTGTCTGTCTGTCTGTCACATTGCCCAATTCTATTCATTCATAAATTTGGACGAGTTCAAAATTGGGTAAAATGGGATTAATGGTTAGGGTCTGGGTCAAGATTAGGGTTAGGGTTGCTCAAAATGCGTATTTTGGCGTTAAATGGTCGTACATGTGGTTTTCAGTATATTTTGATAAAAATGTCCAGGGTTTGTCTGTCTATCAGTCTGTTTGTCTGTCTGTATATCTATATGTCTGTGAACGTTATAACTCGAGAACTCTTTTAGATAACAACGCGGTTGCATACTTGAGGTCAAAAGCTGGCAGAAGTTTGAATTTGGGCGAAATCAAGGTTACGGTTAGGGTTTGGGTTATGATTAGGTTTAGTGTTAGGTTAGGGGTGCAAGCGTGTGTCGCAACTGGGTCAGTTTGCGCAAGTATTCTAGCTTTGTTTGTTTTTTATTAAGTCGCGAGTATCTCTATCTACCTATGATTGTCAGAGAGAGAGAGAGAGAGAGAGAGAGAGAGAGAGAGAGAGAGAGAGAGAGAGAGAGAGAGAGAGAGAGAGAGAGAGAGAGAGAACTTGAACTTGAACTTGAAATGTTTAATGAGGATGAACTGAATAAGCATAGCAACACTTATTTTCATCAGGTCCTCAAACAAATGAAAAAAATCAACGAGAGAGAGAGAGAGATACAATTCAATTCAATTCAATGCAAACAATTTTAATGACTAGGCCTTCTGCCCGTATTATAGGGAGGCTGGAGGAGGGGGTTATAAAGACACGTAACATTTGCAAGAGAGAGAGAGAGAGAGAGAGAGAGAGAGAGAGAGAGAGAGAGAGAGAGAGAGAGAGAGAGAGAGAGAGAGAGAGAGAGAGAGAGAGAGAGACTTGAAACTAACTTGAACTTGAAATGCTTAATGAGGATGAACTGAATAAGCATAGTAACACTTATTTGCATCAGGTCCTCAAACAAATGAAAATAATCAACGAGATAGATGAGAGAGAGAGTAAGAGTTAAGAGAGAGAGAGAGAGAGAGAGAGAGAGAGAGAGAGAGAGAGAGAGAGAGAGAGAGAGAGAGAGAGAGAGAGAGAGAGAGAGAGAGAGAGAGAGAGAGAGAGAGAGAGAGAGAGAGAGAGAGAGAGAGATAACTTGAACTTGAAATGCTTAATGAGGATGAACTGAATAAGCATAGCAACACTTATTTGCATCAGGTCCTCAAACAAATGAAAATAATCAACGAATATAGAGAGAGAGAGAAAGATCTTGCACATGGAGAGAGAGAGAGAGAGAGAGAGAGAGAGAGAGAGAGAGAGAGAGAGAGAGAGACAGAGAGAGAAAGAGAGAGAGAGAGACTTAACTTGAACTTGAAATGCTTAATGAGGATGAACTGAATAAGCATAGCAACACTTATTTGCATCAGGTCCTCAAACAAATGAAAATAATCAACGAGAGAGAGAGAGAGAGAGAGAGAGAGAGAGAAGAGAGAGCAGAGAGAGAGAGAGAGAGAGAGAGAGAGAGAGAGAGAGAGAGAGAGAGAGAGAGAGAGAGAGAGAGAGAGAGAGAGAGAGAGAGAGAGAGAGAGAGAGAGATAACTTGAACTTGAAATGCTTAATGAGGATGAACTGAATAAGCATAGCAACACTTATTTGCATCAGGTCCTCAAACAAATGAAAATAATCAAGACTAATAAGAGAGAGAGAGATAAGAGAGAGAGAGAGAGAGAGAGAGAGAGAGAGAGAGAGAGAGAGAGAGAGAGAGAGGAGAGAGAGAGAGAGAGAGGGGGAGGGGGAGGGGAGAGAGGAGAGAGACTCAACTCAAAAACGTTTTAATGATTAGGCCATCTGCCCATATCAAAAAGGGAGACAAAGGGGAAGGGGTACCGGTGAAAATCCAATGATCATAATATAAAAAGAAGAAGAAATGAGAGATTTAAGAGAGAGAGTCCAAGAGAGAGGGGAGAGAGAGAGAGAGAGAGAGAGAGAGAGAGAGAGAGAAGAGAGAGAAGGAGAGAGGAGAGAGGTGAGAGAGGAGAGAGAGAGAGAGAGAGGGAAGAGAGAAGAAGCGCGAGAGAGAGAGAGAGAGAGAGAGAGAGAGAGAGAGGAGAGAGAGAGAGAGAGAGAGAGAGAGAGAGAGAGAGAGAGAGAGTAAGAGAGAGAGAGAAAGAGAGAGAGAGAGAGAGAGAGAGAGAGAGAGAGAGAGAGAGAGAGAGAGAGAGAGAGAGAGAGAGAGAGAGAGACAGCGCAGACAGACAGACAGGATGACGATGACACTGACAGAGCGACTTAGCGGGCTCTTTTGCCCACCAGGTGGCATAGCGCTCGAGTGGGGCTAATCCTCTCTATATTCTTAGTTGGGGGTAAAGAGAGAGAGAGAGAGAGAGAGAGAGAGAGAGAGAGAGAGAGAGAGAGAGAGACAGAGAGAGAGAGAGAGAGAGAAGTCCCACCCCTCTCTCTCTCTCTCTCTCTCTCTCTCTCCTCTCTCTCTCTCTCTCTCTCTCTCTCTCTCTCTCTCTCTCTCTCTCTCACTACGCCCAACTAAGAAAATCGCGTGATAAGCCCCTATTGGATTGACTGCCCCCTGGCGGTCAAATAATCGTCATAAGTCGACTATTCACAACTAGAGGGCCTAGGTTTGCCTTTCAGAGCACACACGGGATAATTCCCTCCCCTCTTTCGGCTTTAAATTGGAGTGGCAATGTTGAAAATATGAACGTATTATATGTACACGGTGGGTTTTTTAAAATTATAAAGTTATTCAAGATTGAATTGTGGCCATTTTCGGGCATATTTTGTCCAACATGTGGCCAATCGGTTGAACTCTACAGATAGAAGAATAGACTTTGAAAAACAATAGGAATTGTTCGGAAATAATTAAGGGGAGTAAGTTCAGGGTGTGTGGGAGTGATCTTGCCTAATTCAATCGGTCAAACAGGGGGTGGGGGGGTTACTCTACCTTCAGGTAGATCCCCAGCTCTCGGCCCGTGTCCTTGATTAGATTTACATCACTTAGAACACTGTGCGTCATTTTAAAGTTGATGTCATTTATATTTGTACGTCATATTTTGTAAGTTCTCTCAGTTTGTGGATACTGGACACCCCTCATTATATATAAAAAAATGTTTGCAAGTCGCTGACTCGCATCCTGCGGTTTCAAGCTTCAACGCCATTGTTGCATTGCTTCTATGGTATTTGACGGAGTAATGGAGGTAAACAATTCTAATTTTCACGAAGTGCTCTCCCATAGTTTTTTTCTCCGAATATCGTCTATTACAGAAGAACAGTGCCTTCAAGAGTTGAAAATTTCAGCGAAATCGGGGCACACACAAAAAATACCAGAAATGGAAATCAATGAATGTGGCACAACCTAATTTAAATATCAACTTTGAATAATTTCCAAACTATTTAACATAATTCTCATCAACAAACTCCTTTCAGACCTGGGCCAGAAGAAGGGGAACAAAGTCCAGTAGTAGGCCCTGTCGCATGAAAAAAGGGAACCTCGTTAAAAAAAAAGTAGCTCGCTACTATGGGAGTCTGTATTTGCGACAACCACAAATTTCACTCTTTAACCATATACCTAACCCTATCCCTAACCCTAACCCTATCCCTAACCCTAGAAAAAGTGAAATTTGTGGTTCATGCTCAATGTCGCAAATACACACTCTCATAGGTAGCGAGCTACTTTTTTTTAACGAGCTACCTTTTATCATGCGACAGGGCCTACTTAGTTTTGTGGCGTTACTTCTGGTTTGGGCTATTCCGTGAACACAATACCACTTCCGGTTCGGAATTATACCGGAGACGTTGGAGATTTGCGTTTTAGTAAAGAACGAAAATAAGAACGCACTGTGTCGAGTCGTTTTCGAGTTCTTGCAAAATCAGAACGTGTCGGCTGAATGCAGCGGGGAGACCAGTGTAAACTGAAAACCGGACACATACGTAGTCCACCTTATCCATTATGGCCACATGGCTTAGAAACGCAGAAAAAGGAGAAGAAGTCTTCGAGTTATTCAACATTAAAGTTTCGCTGACTTAGCGATTTTTCAGCCATATTTCGCCGAAAATTTGGCCCAATCATACAGTAGTTTAAACTTCGCATACTCGGACAAAAAGGGGAGAAAATGAAGAAAACAGAAGCTGAAGAATGTGTCTAATAGCAGTAGGATTCAACTGAATGTAATGGAGGGGAGTCCTAATGAACAAAAATGATATTATATATTTGCACATATTTGACCTAGCACTACGAAAGGGACATTAAGTGTCAAACTGACCAATCTGAGAAAATTATACATTTGAACACTTCGGATAATGCTCTTCCCAATGATAAAGGAACCATTATTGTATCTTTTTTTCCATTCCAGAGTTATGAGCATTTAAAGTTAGTTATGAGCATTTTAAAGTTAGTAGGGTGAAGAAAATGCACCAACCTGCTCGTTTTTGACTTAAACCACAGATCATAATTATCTAACCCTTCACCGCTGAAGAAAATGCACCGACCT
>CM065684.1:5109915-5114796 GCA_017654935.2 Phymorhynchus buccinoides
TTCCTCTGTCACACACAATTCATGTAACTTCGATGTAAGCTTGGGAACATTTGAATTTTCCCGGGGAAAATCAGAATTCGGAATTTTACCGAGACTAATCCGGGAAAAATCAGAATTCCAAATTTTCCAGAGAAGATTCCGATTTTTCCCAAACTCGGGACAATTCGGAATTTTCCCGGATTCCAATATTTCCCGTGACATATACATTGTACTATCAAAACAGAAGAGGAAGAGGGAAAAGAAGAAGAGGAGAGATAGACAGAAAGAGAGAGAGAGAGAGAGAGAGAGAGAGAGAGAGAGAGAGAGAGAGAGAGAGAGAGAGAGAGAGAGAGAGAGAGAGAGAGAGAGAGAGAGAGAGAGAGAGAGAGAACTCGGAACTCGGAACTCGGATGTTTATTGTACATTGGCCTAAGGCCACAATACAATGTTTGGAGGAAGGGGAGGCATGGCATACAAAATACAAGAATGTATACATCAATCGAACATATATTGCATATTAGTAGATGTATATATCAGATCACACACACACACACACACACACACACACGTGCATAAGTTAAGAGTAGGCCTAAGCACATACACACGGAGAAAACCCCCAAAATAATCCTACTTTTCATACTCATCTTTATCATGCACAACTTTAGAAGTGCACAAAAACAGAGAGAGAGAGAGAGAGAGAGAGAGAGAGAGAGAGAGAGAGAGAGAGAGAGAGAGAGAGAGAGAGAGAGAGAGAGAGAGAGAGAGAGAGAGAGAGAGAGAGAGAGAGAGAGAGAGAGAGAACTTGAACTTGAAATGCTTAATGAGGATGAACTGAATAAGCATAACAACACTTCTTTTTCATCAGGTCCTCAAACAAATAAGTATAATAAACTAGCAAAACAAAGAAATGAATAGACAAACCAACAGCAATATTAATAACATCATCATTAAACACGACAGCAAAAGGACGACGAAATAGTAACACCAATAATAATATAATGTTAATGATAACACAGTAATATGCAAAGGATTCACAATACTACAAATACTGTCTTATAACAGTCAGATATAACAATTAAATAAAAGGAACAAGAACAACATGTAACATGAATCGTAACGCATTAAACAAAATTACGTCTAACCATACGCACGTATGCACGTACGCGCGCGCGCACACACAGAGAGAGAGAGAGAGAGAGAGAGAGAGAGAGAGAGAGAGAGAGAGAGAGAGAGAGAGAGAGAGAGAGAGAGAGAGAGAGAGAGAGAGAGAGAGAGAGAGAGAGAGAGAGAGTTTTGAAGAGGAGGAGGCAATCACATACTGTTAGTGACATTTTGTTAAAACAAGAAACAAGAGAAGCAACTATTACAATTGCTTAACAAAATTAATAGTCATGATAACAGATTTTGAATGATGCCAAGGTACTTTTTGTTTTAATATAGTCAGGATTTTCGTTCCATAGTTTACCGCCCAAGCATATCAAAGATGTCATATTAGATCAGTTCTCAGACGGGGCAGTTGTATTCTATTTTTAATTCGTATTTGGGTCACACACAACTTTTCACACAGGTACGATGGAGCGAAATCCGTTGACTATCTTATATAGAAAGACTGCTTTGCTAAACTGACATCTGAATTGGAATACAATAATCTTTAGTGTTTTGTAGTCATGAACTTATAGGGAAGATGATTTTAGAAGTATACGTTTGATGGAACGCATGTAAATGCTTTATAAGGGTTTACGACTGTTTGTACTTGCCATATCCCATGTTGTGGAAGCGTAATCAAAAGAGAGAGAGAGAGAGAGAGAGAGAGAGAGAGAGAGAGAGAGAGAGAGAGAGAGAGAGAGAGAGAGAGAGAGAGAGAGAGAGAGAGAGAGAGAGAGAGAGAGAGAGAGAGAGAGAGAGAGACGGGGGGGGGGGGGACATGTGTTTTTTTCTTCAGGGTAAACTCTTTCTTAACTTCACTACAGTACAGTATATTTTAATTTGCTTCCCTTGTTCGTTACATTTCGTTAGTTTGGGGCAGATGTATTAGCCGTTTTAGGTGGGGTTGTTACTTCCCTTGGTTTGGTGGCTCACTGATACAGTCCCTTTGTTTGCTATAACTTCCGGTGGCGAGTTGGGCAGCTACCGTAGATAGTAGATCGACTTTCCTGTTTCTGTTTGCGTCGCAGACGCCACTTCTGACGATAAATCGCGATGTTGATACGAACATGAATGTTTTGCTGTCCCTATACGTGATTACGCGAGTTTTACTACTCCTTATTTGCTTCAATAACATTTACTTTGTCACCATCTTTACCCTGCGCTTTTTGTTTTGTTTCTTTTCATGGTAGGCCTATGACGATAATGTGTTTACTGTTTACCACATCTGTGTAAATAATTACGGTGTGGCGAGAGCGCCGTATGCTTTGGTTTGTTCGATAATTCCTTTGATGGTTTTACAACAAATAAAATAATCTGAGTTTGAATTTTGATATTTTTATTTTATTTTTTTATTTTATCATTTCTCATTTATTTTTCAAAACATGTCATTTGATTTGATCAAAACACAATGTGATGTAGACAAGATGAGTGACAGGGACCATTAAGGAAAACAATACCGGCACATGTGCATCAGTCAAGTATAACAAGAAATTGTTAATGGAAATACATTTCTGATGGCTGGGACACTGAAATGAAAACAAACAAACAAAATCACAAACAGGATGGTTGTGTATGAATTGAATCAACATTTAAAATGCAACGATGCAAATAAAAATGAACACTTTCTCACATCTTTCATCTATCCTAAGCAACTGTAAATGTCTGTCGACACACCCGCAGATACAATTTCTTTTAGCTGATTTCCAACAGTTGCCATAGATATCTCGTAGGCTCCACTTTGCCCTGAATGACCAGGGCCGGAAGAGTTCTGCATGTGCCTGTCCCTCCTGTCCGGTCCTGGCAGCTAAGGGGTTAAGTCTATCAGGTGGGGTCCTCACTGGAGGTCTGGTAAATCTTCATCATCACTGTCTTCCTCTTCTCCCTCAGGAGGGCCTCCAAATTCACCACCATTTAAGCCTCCCATAGAATGCATCATATCATCTAAATTGAAGTCCTCTTTCTCCTCCGCCTCATCTTCCGTGTCATCTTCATCTTTCCACCGGCCAAAGTCAGTCTTGACAAAGTGGAGCTTCTTCATTTCTTTTGTCAGACGTGACCAGAAAGACGCTTTTGTGTCTTTCTTGAATAATGTGAAAAAGATGTGTCTGTCATTGAGTTTGCACTGCGTCTTCTCTGGGTCAACTTCAGCGAAAAGTTCTAACGTCACCTCATGGTCCAAGCCCTCTGTACCTCCCTTTCCCTTGAAGTAAAAGGTCTGTCCCTTGACTTCCTGGCTGGGCTGGGCTTTTTGCAGTTTTCTAATTCCACTGTGACAAACACTTTGTCTTTTCTCTGAGCCCACAGGAGAACAGGGGCATGCACACTTGAATCGCCTGATCCGTTTTTTGTGGTAGCCGCCATCTTGTTTCAACACGCTCCTTTTTCTTCTTTACACACGGTCACACACCACAGTTTAGAACGATCGAGCTTTGATATGGTTGAGGGGAAAGGGGGCATGCAAGCAAACGGGGGATTCTACTAGAGGGTAGGTGGGTCGTGGATGAAGGATTTTCACTATGATTTGGGAATGGGTAGAACTAGAAGGGTGGGAGTAAAGTGGGGCGGATGGGGGAAGGGGCTCGCACAGTGACACACACACACGCACACATGTACAGATATATATATATATATAGTTTTACATCAGTTTAAAGAGGCAATGCTATGGCATAGCAGGCACCTTTCTAGAATGGGTTAACCAGTGACTTTTACTACTTGCCTTATATGCAAATTCCTTGATGTTGACTAACTCTACTTTTAAGTTGCGATGGAGGAAGCCAAGGGTCTTACTGACTTTGCTGCGCACATTTGAGATGTGGGTGTCCCATCTAAGGTCTTGTGATATTGTAAAGGCCAGACATTTATTTTCATCTCTATCCAATCCAGGTCCTGGCCATATAGTTGGTAGTTCTTTATCAGGGGATTTTTCTTCCTGATCACATGGAGGCTCTTGCATTTGTCGGGATGGAAGGACATCCATTTGTTTTCCCATGATGCTAATTCATTTAGGTCTGGTTGGAGATCATTGAGGTCTCTGGGAGGGTCCACAGCTCGGTGACAGAGTCGTCCACAAAGAGAAAGGAAGTTGGAAGATAGTTGCCTCGAAAGACCATTGATGCCAACAGGAAAAGGGTCGGCCCAAGCACAGATCCTTGGGGGACTCCTGATTCTACAGGGATAGCTTCGGATGCAGCTCAATCAACAACTATTTTTTCCTGCCTGCCTGCAAGGAAGCTCTCAATTAATCTATTGACTGAACTTCTGATCCCATAGTGGCGAAATTATTCATAAGGAGATAGTGATAAATCTTATCAAAGGCCTTTTTAAAATCCACGACTAGGACGTTGGTCCTTCCAGATAAAAATTTAAAAATAAGCGACAGTGCTTGATAGTGGTGGTGAGAAATACTGGGTCACCAACTCACTCACACACACACACCACAACTCGCATACACACACAACACAACTCACACACACACGCACGCGCACATGCACACACAGAGGCGCGTGAAGGTCGAGAGGGTATACAGTCGTATATTGTAAAGACAAACAATTTATCATGTGTGTGTGTGTGTGTGTCACTGACTGAGTCAGTTGTGTCTGACTATAACCTTTTCATAGCAGATAAAGCGACTGCTATTCTACTTTTACAGGGCTGGACTGAAATTTGTTTTCATTGGTGGTAGGTGATAGAAGCTGTGAAGCAGTGACCGACACCTAGGCATCTATATATAAAAAAAAGACAAACAATGTATCGTGT
>CM065684.1:5115296-5125296 GCA_017654935.2 Phymorhynchus buccinoides
TCTCCCGTTAGGGAAGTTCCTATAATAGTTTAAGAGTGGTGTTTTATTAAAATCTATATCTTGGTAAAATTGTTTAGTTAGTATGTTTAAAAAAATAGGTTCAAGATTTGATTAAAAAAAAACGGTTTATAACTATTGAGAGGTTTATAGTTATATAAAAGTTGCTATTAAAAATTTGGTTTGTTTTTATGTATAGTTTGTCTATTACAGACAATATTGTGATTTAATTATTTTAAATAAATGAAAAACTAGGCTATGGGACACCTTTTTTACCTTTATATGCGTGTATGCAAATCCATGCCAGGGACTGGACACGTAATTAGTAAGGGGGCGGGGGGGGGGAGGGGGGGGGTTCTGCCGGGGGGCTGCAGAGGCTCCGGGTTAGGGGCAGTGTGTCTTTTGGGGGCACCAGGTGGCAAAATGCCCCCGCCGAAGAAAAAACGTTTGCAAGGAGCCAGAGGAAACTAGGAAACACGGGACACATACGTTTCCATTATGGGCCTGGAACGGAAGAAGAAGAAGAAAGAAGAAGAAGAAGAAGAAAGAAGAAGAAGAATGAAGAAGACACGACCAAAGAAGAAAAAAGAAAGAAGAAGAAGAAGAGGACGAAGAAGAAGACGAAGAAGAAGACAAAGAAGAAGAAGAAAGAAGAAGAAAAGAAGAAGAAGAAGAAGAAGAAGACGAAGAAGAAGAAGAAGAAGGAAGAGGAAGAAGAAGGGAGAAGACCAAAAGAAGAAGAAGAAAGCAAAGAAGAAAGACGAAGAAGAAGAAAAAGAAGGAAGAAGAAGAATAAGAAAGAAGAAGAAGAAGAAGAAAAGCAAGAGAAGACAAAGAAGAGAAGAGAAGAAGAAGAAGGAAGAAGAAGAAGAAGAAGACGAAGAAGAAGTAAGAAAGAAGAAGAAGAAGAAGAATGACAAAGAAGAAGAAGAAGAAGAAGAAGAGAAAGAAGAGAAGAAGAAGAAGAAGAAGACCAAAGAAGGAAGGACAAAGAAGAAAGAAGGTCGCACACACTATGTAACCAAATCACTATTGCTTGCTTGCCGATTTTGTGCCTCCTTTCACACACAACGCTGAAGCGAAACAGGCAGCGAAAAGGAGAAAGAAAAAGAACACAGAAAAGCCAGGGTTTCCCCGAATTATATGGGCCAATCATCTCCCTACTCGCGTGACCCCTCCATGGGGACGAGTGGGGGGGGGGGGGGGGTGGGGGTGGGGGTGGTATTGCGACACTGCCGGAGCCCCACAATCTGATTAAATCTAAGGAGATGGTTGCCCTCTGTTCTTCCCTCCTATCGGGTTTCTTTTGGAATGTTCGCCAAGGGGAGAGAGAGAGAGAGAGAGCTAGAGAGAGAGAGAGAGGAGAGAGAGAGAGAGAGATAAGAGAGAGGAGAGAGAGAGAGAGAGAGTGAGTGAGAGAGACAGAGACAGAGAGAGACAGAGAGAGAGAGAGAGACAGAGCGAGAGAGAGCGAGAGAGAGAGATAAGAGAGCAGAGAGAGAGAGAGAGAGATAGGAGAGAGAGAGAAAAGTAGATGAGAGAGTCTTCAAGAAGATCAGGAGGGAGTGATAAAGAGAGTTTGGTGCGAGAGAAGCACAGAGATGGAACACTGTGGAAATGTTATTGTCATCTGTAACAACCACCACGTGGTCTGTTGTGTGACAAGGGGGTTTTGTTGGGGGGGGGGGGGGGGGGGGTTGGGCTTTGTGTGAACTATTGGGGTTGGTTTTTGGGGGGGGTGGGTTTGGGGTGGGGGGGGGGTGTGTTTGTTGGTTGGTTGTGTTGGTGGTTTTCAGGTGTTGTTAAACGTGTGTTTGAAATTAAGGGAGGGGATTTGGGTGTAGGGGGGTGTGTTGTTGGGGGGACTTGAATATTTTCAATGAAACAACAGTATATCGACAACATAAACACAAGTAAAATAAACCAATGAAATAAAAGAAATTAAAACTGAAAGAAAACATTCATGGTTACCGACCATCCAATATATAATCAACATGGAAAATGATCAAGAACAACATAGATTGTTTTCAGCCATCTGTCTATAGGGGAAGCTCTCTCTCTCTAGCATTTCGTCTCATGGGAACATTTGACTGAAATTTGCTTCATTTCATGAGATAATTGGCATGGGCTTCTTACCCGCCCATGGGCTTTTTACTTAAAAACCCGTCTTCCCCTACATTCGTTGTTTCTTGGTTATGTTAGTTTAGCCTGATTGTTTTTTAGCTTTTGCTATAAAACTAACGCACTGTTTTGAATAACTTTTCTTCGTTATCAGATTTTTTTAGCAGAGAAGCAACATCATCCTTTGAATAATTGGCTGCAGCGAGAGAGAGAGCGAGAGAGAGAGAGAGAGAGAGAGAGAGAGAGAGATAGAGGAGAGAGAGAGAGAGAGAGAGAGAGAGAGAGAGAGAGAGAGAGGAGATAGAGAGAGAGAGAAGAGAGAGAGAGAAGAGAGAGGAGAGAGAGATGAGAGAGGTTGACGAGAGCTAGAGAGAGAGGAGAAGGACTAGAGAGCTCTCCTTCTGAGATTTCAGCGAGTAATCATTCAAAACCATTCAATTCAAATTCAAATAATTTGGAGGAGGGAATGAATAGGCCTTCTGCCCGTATCATAGGGAGGCTGGGGAGGGGTTATACTCAAAAACTAGAAAATAACATCAATTCTTGTGGATTTAAACAGTTAAGCAAAAATGAATAAATTAGTAAGTAAATAAATAAACAGATACAATAAATAGGTAAAATAAAAGAGAAAAAACAAACAGAAAAAAACAACAACAAAACATCCGATTAGATACTGAGTCGATGAAAACAGATGGTTAAGCAATCAATCAGCCAGAACTAAGTCGATTACAAATATACCAAACTATTAAACTATCAAACAACCAATCATCCATTATTAATTAATAAATAATCAGAACAAGTAAGCCAACAGAGTGGTCAATAATTATATCAACCAAACGGACAAAAGCAAGTATCTGATTAAAGATACATTTTAAAGGTAGGTAGTTAAGGTCACAGAGAGAGAGAGAGAGAGAGAGGAGAGAGAGAGAGAGAGAGAGAGAGAGAGAGAGAGAGAGAGAGAGAGAGAGAGAAAGAAAGAGAGAGAGAAAAGAGAGAGAGAGAGAAGAGAGAAAGAGAAGAGAGAGATAGAGAGAGAGAGAGAGAGAGAGAGATGAGAGAGAGAGACAGAGGCCGAGACAGAGAGACAGAGACCATAGAGAGAGACAGATAAATAGAGACAGAGAAGAAACAGAGAAGGAGGGGGGGGGGGGGGGGTCGCGTTTGAAAAGAGGAGGTGGCGGAGGACAGTTGCGATGGAGGAGGAGGGAGCATGATATGCCATGCAAAATAAAAGGATCAGCAGATCTGTTGTTGTGTGGCCAACGACGTTTAACCGCGGTGCGCCAAGGGTCGGGGGGGGGGGGGGGGGTGGGGTACAATTTCTTCCTGATTTCACCCCTCATCCAGCTCCCCCCACCCCCCCTTTTTTTTTTTCACCCCCCTTCTTACTCCTCCTTCTTGTTCTTCTTCTAATTCAGGGAATCATTCCGTTATTCCTCTCCAGATAAAAGTTCGGGGGGAGGTGGGGTGGGGGGGGGGGGGGGCACACCGGGGGGATTCCCACGGGCCAGGGAATGCACTCGCAAAGAGAGAGCACTTCCAAGAGTCCTTCACCAGACCCTTTGCATGCAGCAACGACAGGGAAAGGGAGACAATCTGTCCAGCGGACACTGGTCATATAACGAAGGAGGGACTTGAGCCGATAAGCAGTGATTTTTCGGAGAATGGACGGAGGGACTGAAGGCAAGCAGAAGAGCCGGATGAGAGGAAGAATCCTATCACAATATATCTGCGTAAATTATATTGGGGGGGGGGGGAGAGCAAAAAACTTCATCTTGAAAGAAGGAACAGAGTAGTAGAGGGTTCGATAGAAAGCTCGGTGGGAGTAAGGAATCATCGCTGATTCTTTGAGCACCACCAGCACGGGGGGGGAATGGCGCTCTCGGGTTCTGAAACAAGTCGGGAAAGGGGGAAGAAGGGAAGGGGAAGAAGAAGAAGAAGAAAGAAGAAGAATGAAGAAAGCAAAAGAAGAGGAGCAATGGGAAAAACCCTGTGCAAGATCTATTGACGATCCTCCTTGACACATCTTCAGGTGGATGCCTCCATTCGCGCCGCCGCTTGTCGCTACCCCCCACCCCCCCCCCCCCCCCCCCCCACCCCCTCACACCCGCCCGGCCCTTCCTCCCCTTAATCCACGCTTTTCTTCTCTCCCAGTTCTTCCAGCCCCACGCTGATTAGATTTTATATTCGCTTTTGATTCGTCCTCATCCTCCGGTTCTAATTGCACAAACAAATTCGATTTGTCCATCAGGGCGCGAAGCGTTTGGTTGTGTGTGGGTGATAGTAGGGGTGGGGGTGGGGGGGGGGGGGTGGGAGTGGTTGTGAGTGTTTGGAAAGGGGGGATGGGAAGTGGGGGTGAGGATGGAACCGGGGGGATCGGGGGGGGGGGGGGGGGGTCCTGGAAACGGGGGGGGGGTCGGGGGGGGGGGGGGGGAGAGAGAGAAAGGTAATCCGTTTAGACAAGTCAAGTCCTCCAAAACGCGTTGGCCCTAACCCGATTTTCCGGCGGGATGCGTCCCGGTTTGTTTTTGCCAGACTCTTGCATCTCTTCCACAATGGCGTCTGATGCTTCTCTGTCCGCTCGGGGCCTGGGTCTGCTGCGAAATGGCATGGAATTGTCCCCCACCCCCCCCACCCCCCCCACCCCACAGCCCCCCAAACCTTACCCCCCCCCACACCCCCCCCCCACCACTATTCACCGTTGCCTTCCTCCGTTTTATTGTCCACAGTACCCCCCCCCCCCCCCCCCCCCCCCCCCCCCCCCCCCCCCCCCCTCTTCTCTGGTTCCATGTTTTGTCCATGTCTGTTGTTGCCTAAGCACAATACGTTGATGACGTGTGGCAGATTTGTTGTGTGAGCTCAAGAATAGACTCAGGAACTTTAAGAACTTTGGAGCAGAAAACCCCTGTGGTACCAATTGCGAAGAGAACGTAGAAATAGCAAGGGCATCGCCGAGCGGCAGATATGTCCTTTGCCGATTACGCCCTGTACCTGCCCCGCCCTGTACCTCCCTCCCCTTCACATCTTACGCCCCCGTCCTCCTTGTGTCCTTTGGGTGATGCACCTACACACCCTTGACAGGAGTGCAAATCGTTTTTCGGGATGCACACCCTTAATTGGTGGGGTGCACTCCCTTAACACTGAGACATGTCTGCCACTCGGCGATATTTAAGCCCCACGTGGCACATTTTGTGCTAGGATGTCTTTTACTTTTAACATTAAACCCCCTCCTTTACCGGGATGTACACATGGGTGTACACCCTTAATGAATGGGGTGTACACCCTTAATTAATGGGGTGTACACCCCTAACTCGGAGATATGTCTGCCGCTCGGCGACATTAAAATCCCACGTGGCATAATTTGTACTGCAACGTCTTCTACTCTTCTTTTTACACCCACACACAAATTTGGAGTGATTCTATACAGTATTTCACGAGATATAGGAGGGTGAAGAAAAACGGAAACATGTCTGCCGCTCGGCGACTTTGTATTTGCGAGGGATAATTTATGTACGAATGTGCTATACTCCTAGTGTCACATTATGACACAAAATGTGAAGGGATTCTGTCTTCTAGTTCACGAGATACAGCTTGGACAAGAAATATATAGCGCAAAGAAGGAAATTTCGGTCTCTCAAGGTCACACTTCAAGATCAAGGTCAGTATGGCGATAATTTCTGCTTGGATGTATTCTACTCTAGGTTATACAGTACCACACACAATCTGAAGCGCTTCTGTCAAGTACAAATGTGGAAAATATGGATTAAAACCCAATTTTTAGACCCCTACCACTTTCAAGGCCTACCGATCTCCCTGACCTTGACTTTGATCGGTATGCGATCATCAGAACGGCCATAGGCCAAAGTACCTACATGCCAAGTGTCAAGACTCAGGGACCAACGGTGTGGATGTTATGGCCCCTTAAAGAGTTTCGGCTTTCAAGGTCATACGCCAAGGTGAAGGTCACGACGGCGATAGTATATGCGCGGATGCCTTCCTCTCATGGTGACACACCACCACACAAACTTTGAAGCGATTATGTCAAGCGGTTTGGGACAAGAAATAAATAAAAAAAAGAAGAAACATACACGAACGAAAACATACTCTTTTGCGATCGTAGATCGGCAAAGGACAATAACTGACTAATATCAAAAATCAATCTCTCTCTCTCTCTCTCTCTCTTCTCTCTCTCTCTCTCTCTCTCTCTCTCTCTCGCTCTCTCTCCAGGGCTGGGTGAAAAAAAAAAAAAAAAAAAAAAAAAAAAAAAAAAAAAGCATGTAACTTGCTTATCTCATGTTCCCTGGTTAAATAAAATGTCGTTTTCGTTTTCGTCTTTCGTTCTCTCTCTCTCTCTCTCTCTCTCTCTCTCTCTCTCTCTCTCTCTCTCTCTCTCTCTCTCTCTCTCTCTCTCTCTCTCTCTCTCTCTCTCTCTCTCTCTCTCTCTCTCTCTCTCTCTCTCTCTCTCTCTCCTCTCTCTCTCCTCTCTCTCATCTCTCTCTCTCTCTCTCTCTCTCTCTCTCTCTCTCTCTCTCCTCTCTCTCTCTCTCTCCACTGATCCGAATGTGTTCGCAATCTGATTGGCACTGCCCGAGAATTTGACCATGCAGATTACAAGGTCCTGTCTTCCATTTGCAAGGCGGCCATATTGAAAGCGCGCGCCGTGCTGTGTTGTCCTTCTTTCAGCGCATGCGCTGGAGCATGCGCACTAGGCCCCCCTCCCAAAGGAGTCGCCGAAGCGAGGGAGTATTGGGAATTAAAGATGATTATCGGACGGTAGCCAAAACGTGTGTTTCTCTGTCTGTGTGTCTGTCGGTCGGTCTTTCTGCCACTTCTCTCCTCCCCACCCCACCCACCTCTCTCTCCCTCTCTCTCTCTCTCTCTCTCTCTCTCTCTCTCTCTATCTCCCCTCTCTCTCTCTCTCTCTCTCTCTCTCTTCATAAATCTCTCTCTCTCTCTCTCTCTCTCTCTCTCTCTCTCTCTCTCTCTCTCTCTCTCTCTTCTCTCTCTCTCTCTCTCTCGATTCATAAATCTATCTCTCTCTCTCTCTCTCTCTCTCTCTCTCTCTCTCTCTCTCTTCATCTCTCTCTCTCTCTCTCAATACTCTCTCTCTCTCTCTCTCTCTCTCTCTCTCTCTCTCTCTCTCTCTCTCTCTCTCTCTCTCTCTCTCTCGATTCATAAATATCTCTCTCTCTCTCTCTCTCTCTCTCTCTCTCAGTCTCTCTCTCTCTCCTCTCTCTCTCTTTTCTCTCTCTCTCTCTCTCTCTCTCGATTCATAAATATATCTCTCTCTCTCTCTCTCTCTCTCTCTCTCTCTCTCTCTCTCTCTCTCTCTCTCTCTCTCTCTCTCTCTCTCTCTCTCTCTCTCTCTCGATTCATAAATATCTCTATCTCTCTCTCCTCTCTCTCTCTCTCTCTCTCTCTCTCTCTCTCTCTCTCTCTCTCTCTCTCTCTCTCTCTTTCTCTCTCTCTCTCTCTCTCTTCATAAATCTCTCTCTCTCTCTCTCTCTCTCTCTCTCTCTCTCTCTCTCTCTCTCTCTCTCTCTCTCTCTCTCTCTCTCTCTCATATTCTCATCTCTTTGTTTCTCTTTCTCTTTTTTTTCTCTCATTAAAAGTGGTATCATTCTTTTGTTTTAAATGTCTATTGTCTCAGAATTGTTTCCCTTTGTTTCGTCCTCAATTTAAACCACCAATTCAAGTTCACCATCGTTAATTATCCATGTTTGCTTTTAATTCCCATTTTTGATTCTTTTGGAATTATTTCAGGTGCCAATTTTTGTTCCATTTTCTTGACTTGATTGTTTTATGTCAAAATATCGATGGCTTGGAGTCAAAACGGACTATCTTTAGATAGTCCATTGACATATTCTTGAACTTAGTACGACAACTAATAACTTGTATAAAAAAAGACTGCAGAAATATAAAAAGCAAATTAACTCCCTTTATATGTTTCTGCAGTCATTGTTTGATACAAGTTATTAGTTTTTGTAATAGGTTTAATAATACGTCAATGGACTATCTAAAGATAGTCCGTTTTGACTCCAAGCCATCGAAATGTTCTTGCTTGATGCATGGCATGAATGTGTGAGTGAGAGTGCAAGGTGCAAAGAAGCTATTGTAGCTTATCCTTTTTACCCTCAATAAAGCATTCGTATTCGTATTCGTATTCTCTCTGAGTTAGACAGCGCTCATTTCTAATACTATGCTAGTTGAACACCACCTATCTTTGATACTATGCGTTACGTTGGGCACTGCCCCTTTCTAAGGCTATGTTACGTTGGACACTGTCCCTTTCTGATGCTATGTTACGTTGGACACTGTCCCTTTCTGATGCTATGTTACGTTGGACACTGTCCCTTTCTGATGCTATGTTAGGTTGGACACTGGCCCTTTCTAATGCTATGTTACGTTGGACACTGTCCCTTTCTAATGCTATGTTACGTTGGACACTGTCCCTTTCTGATGCTATGTTACGTTGGACACTGTCCTTTTCTGATGCTATGTTACGTTGGGCACTGCCCCTTTCTAATGCTATGTTACGTTGGACACTGTCCCTTTCTGATGCTATGTTACGTTGGACACTGCCCCTTTCTAATGTTACGTTGGACACTGCCCCTTTCTAATGCTATGTTACGTTGGACACTGCCCCTTTCTAATGCTATGTTACGTTGGACACTGTCCCTTTCTAATGCTATGTTACGTTGGATACTGTCCCTTTCTAATTGCTATGTTACGTTGGACACTGCCCCTTTCTAATGCTATGTTACATTTGGACACTGCCCCTTTCTAATGCTATGTTACATTGGACACTGCCCCTTTCTCATGCTATGTTACATTGGACACTGCCCATTTTCTTATTCTATGTTACATTGGACACTACCCATTTCTTGTTCTATGTTACATTGGACACTGCCCATTTTCTTATTCTATGTTACATTGGACACTGCCCATTTTCTTATTCTATGTTACATTGGACACTACCCATTTCTTGTTCTATGTTACATTGGACACTGCCCATTTTCTTATTCTGTGTTACATTGGACACTGCCCTTTTCTTATTCTATGTTACATTGGACACTGCCCTTTTCTTGTTCTGTGTTACATTGGACACTGCCCATTTCTCATGCTGTGTTACATTGGACACTGCCCCTTTCTAATGCTGTTACATTGGACACTGCCCATTTCTCATGCTATGTTACATTGGACACTGCCCATTTCTCATGCTGTGTTACATTGGACACTGCCCATTTCTTATTCTATGTTGCGTTATGTTGGACTCTACCTCTTTCAATATTACTTGGCTTTTCATTTTTTCCCCTTAGATTGTCAAAAATATACGTGAACATAATGGAAGTGTGTGTGTGTGTGTGTGTGTGTGTGTGTGTGTGTGTGTGTGCGTGTGCGTGTGTGCGTGTGCGTGTGTGCGTGCGTGCGTGCGTGCGTGCGTGCGTGTGTGTGCGATGTGTGCCGTGCGTAGCGTGCCTGCGTGCGTGCGTGAGTGCCTGCGTGCCTGCCTGCCTGCGTGCGTGCCTGCCGTGCGTGCCGTGCGTGCGTGCGGTGCCTGACCTGCGTGCCTGTGCCTGCGTGCCTGTGCCTGCGTGCGTGCGTGCGTGCGTGCCTGCCTGGTGCGTGCGTGCCTCCTGCGTGCGTGGCGTGCGTGCGTGCGTGCCTGCCTGCGTGCGTGCGTGCGTGCCTGCCTGCGTGCGTGCGTGCCTGCCTGCCTGCCTGCCGTGCCTGCCTGCGTGCGTGCGTGCCTGCAGTGCGTGCCTGCGTGCGTGCCTGATCGCCCTGCCTGCTGCGTGCCTCCTGCCGTGCTGCCTGCTGAGTGCCTGCGTGCCTGCTGTGCCTGTGCCTGCCTGCGTGCGTGCCTGAACTGCCTGCCTGC
>CM065684.1:5130296-5145296 GCA_017654935.2 Phymorhynchus buccinoides
CGTGTATGTTTCTTTTTTTTCTGGTTTGTTTGGGTTTTTTCCCCTTTTTTTTCTGCCTGTCCCAAGGATATCTCCCGAACCGCTTGACAGAATCGATTCACATTTTGTGCGGTGGTGTGTCACCATGAGAGGAAAGGCATCCGCGCATAAATTATCGCCGTCGTGACCTTGACCTTGGCGTATGACCTTGAAAACCGAAACTCTTTAAGGGGCCATAACTTCCACACCGTTGGTCTTAGAGTCTTCTCACTTGGCATGCAGGTACTTTGGCTTATGACCGTTCTGGTGATAGCATACCGATCAAGGTCAAGGTCAAGGTCAGGGAGATCGGTACGCCTTGAAAGTGGTAGGGGTCTAAAAATTGGGTTTTAAGCCATATTTTCCAAATTTGTACTTGACAGAAGCGCTTCAGATTGTGTGTGGTACTGTATACCCTAGAGTAGAAAACATCCGAGCATTAAAAAAAAAATTATTGCCATACTGACCTTGTTGTTTCACTGCATTGGTTACGGTACCTAAAACCTAAAAAAATTAAAAAATGGTGTTCACATTTCCCCAGCCTTTACTGAAGGCCATTCGTTCGTTGGCCGGAGTCACTGTGGGTTCACGTTTACTTGTTATAATTATTATTTAAAAAACCTCGATAGAATTTCAAAAAACTTACGATCCTATGTCTGTAAAGATGTGTCAAACTCCCCCCCCCCCCCTCCTCCTCTCCCCCCCCCCTATCTCTCTCTCTCTCTCTCCTCTCTCTCTCTCTTAGGTAGCGCGTGTCAAGTCTTAGGTTTCTTAACCCAAAAAATGATTACACGAAGTGTTTGCCGCGCACGTTTTGTCAGTTTAACGGTTTATTCCAAAGGAGAAAAACAGTTGGAGCTATAAAAAAAAAATTAAACATTTATTATACCAAAACAGGTACTTAAAATTGTTATTTTGCAATAATGTAGGGTAAGGCCTATTGATTCACGTTCTAATTGTATTATCTGTACACTATGTCTTTAAAAAATAAGTCACTTTTCAGAGCTCATGCCTGCATGCCCAAGGACTGTGTCCCACATTTGTGACCCAGCCTGGGCTAGCACGCTGGGCTAGCAACAGGCTTGCAAAGTCAAAAGTCTCATTTTTTTTCAATTTTGAGTTATGGGTAATTTCTTGTTCTCTAACATCTTATCTGTCATATTGATAAAGGACAGTCTTTAACATGGTCTCTAAATGGTCTTATGAGTGCTTTAAAACAAGTACGTCAATGCGATTTCTTCAGCTAGGCTACACTTTTATTTTCTCAAAATGGCCGACGCTCACCCTACTAACTTGAAATGCTCATAACTCTGGAATGAAAAAAAGATACAAGAATGGTTGGTAAAGGTAAAGATGTGCCCCCCCCCCCCCCCCTGCATTTCTCGGTTAATTCTATTTTTCCGTTTTTGCCTTTCTTACCATGCATAAAGCTGTATTTTAGGAACATTTTTAGCTAATAACCTTTTTGGAATACTAACCCTAGCCCTAGCCCTAGCCCTAAACCTAACCCTACCCCTCACTATGTACTGCAGTACACCGCGATTTGTCACAGTTGTGGTTCGTTGCGTTTTTCCGTCTTATAGGGTGGGGGTTAGAGCTAGGGTTAGGGATAGGGTTAGTATTCCAAAAAGGTTATTAGCTAAAAAAATTCATAAAATACAGCTTTATGTATGGTAAGAAAGGCAATAACGGAAAAATAGAATTAACCGAGATAGGTAGGGGGGGTGGCACATCTTGACCTTTACCGAATGGTTCTTAGAAAGAAAATTAGCTGAAGTTTTCATATGTATAATTTTCTCAGAAAGGTCATTTTGACACTTAATGTCCCTTTCGTGGTGCTGGGTCACATTTATTTTCCTCTCATTTCTCTCCTCGTGGACTGAAAGAGGAATAACAAGTCTGCTCAGATTAACGGATTTGCATCGCTCAATGGCGTGTCTCTCTCTTCTTCATCCTCTGATAGTCTAGGGCCAATCATACAAATGACTATAGGGATACTTCCCTTTTGGCACGATGTTATATTACGAAAATGTGAAGGTGAATATTTTGCAAGATAATCTTTCTAGTTTAGAGGATGACACACGCAGTTCTTCTTCTTCTTCCGGTCAAGTGCCCACAATCAACAATTTGATTTTTATGGCACTATTTCGGTCGAGGTCCGAAGTCGGAGAAACAAAAGAATAAAATAAAATAGTAACATAACAGAAAAGAAAAAGAGAGAGAGAGCAAAGGAAAAAGAGAAAACCCTAATCGACAATGACCCAGCCAGCTGGTTCTCCCTGTGGCTCCACTCTCTTTCTATTCTCTCTCTCTTGCCTTTAGGTCTGTTTCTGCTGTATACCATTTATGTCAAACGTGTGTGCTCGCTTTGTATTGCATTTTTGTTTGAATGCGTTATGAATGCTAACGTGTGTGTGCGCTTTGGTTTAAATGATTTTGTATTGACAAGCAAAACATATACACCAAATAAAATGAACACGAATGACGGCAGCAACAAGCTTAAAGCTTATAGTGTGCCTACTCAAAATAAGTCACAGTGGCGGCTGGCAATCACAGACTGAAAAATCACACATTTAAGAAAAAGAAAAAAAAGGTTAATTTTGAACATTAGAAGCATAACAAAGAAACGAAATATTTGATTTGATTTATATCAAGATTCAGCGCCGTATAAATACCGTATGTTGTTGTTGTTGTTGTTGTTGTGTGTCTGTGTGTGTGTGTCTGTGTGTCTGTCTGCGTGCGTACGTTGTGTGTGAGGGTGTTTGTCTATGTGTGTTGGTGTATGTGGTCAGTCCATGCGGCTCGGTTGCTGTGGCTTACCGAATGGGGTATGAACGAGTTGGCGTCAATAAGTGTGTGTGTTTATGTGTGTGTGTGTGTGTGTGTGCGTGTGCGTGTGTGCGTGTGCGTGTGTGTGTGTGTGCGTGTGTGCGTGCGTGCGTGCGTGCGTGTGTGTGTGTGTGTGTGTGTGTGTGTGTGTGTGTGTGTGTGTGTTAGAGAGAGAGAGAGAGAGAGAGAGAGAGAGAGAGAGAGAGAGAGAGAGAGAGAGAGAGAGAGAGAGAGAGTTGCTTTGTATATGCGCTGTTGCTGGTTGGTGTCACTCTTGAATGTTGTCTGTTGATGAATAATTGATTGTAAAGCGCTTTGGGCTCATCTGAGGTAAAGCGCTATATAAATGTACTATTATTATTATTATTATTATTATTATTATGATTATGATGCCGCGTCAAAACAGGAACACCTTATAAATAAATGAATTTAAAAAAATAAAAATCTATTGTTGTTTGATGGAGGCCTGGAAGGTGCTGGGACAGGTGGCAGACACAGCCACCTCATGTAGCCGATGTATCGACGATAAAGTAGGGAACTCTATGAGAAGTCGAAAGAATCTCAAACGGATTGCTCAGTCACCTTTTGACCCTAATATAGATTCAGAAGCACGTCCAATGAAATTAATTTATCAAACAAAATTATAAACAGATAGCCAATGGAAAACATACGCACAGACACCCCACCCACCCACCCACTCTCTCTCTCTCTCTCTCTCTCTCTCCTCACGCGAGACACGCACGCGCGCTTTCCGGGAATTCCATTGGATTACGAGAATGAGCTATCCGCACTCTCCCTTTCACGATCTCTTAACAGAATCCGTTATTTCTGTGTTATTTAGGGAAGCAACGCGGAACAACTACGTGTCTCATCATCCTCTAAATTAGAAGGACATTTCACAAAACATTCGCCTTCAAAATGTTCAGAACATCGTACCAAAAGGGAAGTATGGCTGCGTATTCGCTCTACACTATAAAGGGGGGTGGGTGGGGTGGGGGGCGGGGGGAGGGGGTCGTTTCCTGTGTGCGCGTGAGCAAAGTCATAAATTTCTGCGTTCTGATTCTCTCCCTTTCCTTGGGACCTAACTCTGCGCACGTGCAACGCGATGGGTCAGAGCACGGCTGATGGTCACGTTCGCTGTCTGTCGCATTTGCATTTCCTTGCTCCGTTTCCGATATCGTCACCTCTCTATCTTCTTTTTGTAGCCGATTATTCCCCCACCCCACCCCCCCACCCCCAGTTTTGGCCTAAATAAGTTAATAACGGGGGGTACCTTGCGATGGAACAACAACGTCTGTCTCTCGTCTCTCTCTCTCTCTCTCTCTCTCTCTCTCTCTCTCTCTCTCTCTCTCTCTCTCTCTCTCTCTCTCTCGAATGAAAAATGGTGTTTTACGTCCTCTCGGTCATAGACACATAGGCCTATGGGGCATTTGTAAATACAAAGATGGTGGGAACAATACTGGCTGCAATGCCCGGAGGCAGTACGAAACCAGTAAAGTCCCGATTTTTTAATATTAATACAGATAGCTGTAGCGGTGACCACGCCTCGGTTAAACCTCATCGGCTATGGCACCAAACTCTCTCTCTCTCTCTCTCTCTCTCTCTCTCTCTCTCATTAAAACAGATTACTTGTAAGTTTAGACTCGGTATTTCTGATATTAAAGTTCATTATTTAGCATACAGGCCCCACACAGAAAATGACCTGTTATGTCCAATGTGTAGAACAGAAAAGGAAGATGAAGTACATTTTGTTTCGGTATGCCCAGTTATTCACGGTTTAAGACTGAGGTTAATTCCAGAGAAATTCTACAGAGAGCCGTGTCAATTTCGTTTGTGCATCTTAATGTCATCGAGCAACGGAAATTTAGTAAAAAGGTTTAGTTTGTTTCTGTATCAAGCTTTTAAGATTAGAGGCACAGTATGTTCGTAACGCACTTTCAGTGTTAATGTTATGCCTATTATGTCGGATTATATCATTTGTGCCATTTGTTTGTTACTTTGTATAACATCCCCCTTCATTAGGGGCCATGGCCTAGATCAATAACATATTTTTAATTTCATTTTTAATTTCATTTCTCTCTCTCTCTCTCTCTCTCTCTCTCTCTCTCTCTCTCTCTCTCTCTCTCTCTCTCTCTCTCTCTCTCTCTCTCTCTCTCTCTCTCTCTCTCTCTCTCTCTCTCTCTCTCTCTCTCTCTCAAAGACCCTCCACGACACGTGTCACATTCCCTCTTATGCTAGGGAGATTTTCTTAAAGGTGGACCCTGACGGATGAGTTTTTGCAAGAAACACGTCGAGACCACCAGAAAGACAGCCTTTTCAAGGATCGGAACACTCACTTTACTCTGGGTTCTTAGACATAATACCGTCAAAACGATGACTCCTCTTTGGCGGAGATGTCGGAGAGAGTAGCCATTTTGGATGGGGTGGGTAAAGGTCACTCATTGTGGTTGAAGCGTTTTCTTTTTTTGTAGTGCAGTAAAAAAAAAAAAAAATTGAGCTGTTTAGATAATCTGTATAAAATGGGGGGTGTTTTTTAAAGTAAAGAAAAGGCTTGTATTGCGAAAATTTCGTGCAAAGGTTTGGTCAAAACGCAGGTGGCCATTAGAAAAGACACGTCACACGCCTTCTCTTTGGGTGAAAGAATTTGACTTCCAGCACCTCCGCCAAGGAGGAATCGCCGATTTGACGGTTTGATTGTTAATCTGAATCCGTCAATCATTGGCTCAATTTGTACGTTCAACCATTTCATAATAGCCTTATTTTATATAAATAAATTATAAAATTAAAAACTGCACATTTGACTGCCCCAAATGCACTATTCAAAGCAAACAGTGTAGCCGACATAACATTCTTAAAGGGGCATGCACCCTGACGGATGTGTTTTTGCAACAAACCCGTCGAGATCACCAGGAAAACACTCTTTACAGAGATCGCAACACTCACTTTGCTCTGGTTTTCTAGAAATCAAACCGTCAAATCGGTGATTCCTCCTTGGCGGAGATGCTGGGAGTCAAATATATTGTTTGCACGAAATTTCCACAATACAAGCCTTTTTATTTATTTATTTTGAAGTTTTATACAGTTTACCAAAAGGAGTTTCGCTCACAACAAAAGAAATAGCTCCAGTTGTTTTTTTACTGCACTACAAAGAAGAAAACGCTTCAACCACAATGAGTGGCCTCCACCCACCCCATCCAAAATGATGTCGACGTGTTTCTTGCAAAAACTCATCCGTCAGGGTCCATCTTTAAAGGTGGACTCCACTCAGACGGATGAGTTTTTGCGAGAAACACGTCGAGATCACCAGGAAGACAGCCTTTTCAAGGATCGGAACACTCACTTTGCTCTGGGTTCTTAGAAATTAAGCCGTCAAAACGGCGATTTTTCCTTGGCGGAGATGCCGGAGAGAGTAGCCATTTTGGATTGGGTGGGTGGAGGTCACTCATTGTGGTTGAAGCGTTTTCTTTTTTTGCAGTGCAGTAAAAGAATAAAAAAAGAAAAGAAAAAAAGGGGGGAGCTATTTCCTTTGTTGTGAGCGAAACTCCTTTATATAAACTGTATAAAATAAAAATAAAATAACATAAAAAGGCTTGTATTGCGAAAAGTTCGTGCAACAACGATTTGGTCTAAACACAGGCGGCCATTCAAAAAGAGACGGCAAACGTCTTCTCTTTGGGTGAAAGAATTTGACTTCCAGCACCTCCGCCAAGGAGGAATCGCCGCAAGTCCTTCACACAAGTCTACTGATTAGTCGGACACCCCCACCCCCCATCCTCCCCACCCCACGTCGTAAGCGTCATAATCATCAAATTGTTGATGGAGGACGTTATTATGCAAGAAGAACATTGAAGAAGAAATGATTGACAACATTCGTCCCACTCTCATTGGACGTTCACAACTGTCGCATGAAAATAGGTAGCTCGTAAAAATAAGTAGCTCGCTACTATGAGAGTCTGTATTTGCGACAACCATACATTTCACTTTTTCTGTACTTTAACCATTTAACTAACCCTAACCCTAACCCTAACCCTAACCCTATCCCTAACCCTAGAACAAAGTGAAATTTGTGGTTCATGCTCAATGTCGCAAATACACACTGTCATAGGTAGCGAGCTACTTATTTTTACGAGCTACCTATTTTCATGCGACAACCACTACCACGCACTGTCACACCTAACGAAAACGAAAAACAAACAGACAATGCACGCACATAACAATAACTAGAACACATTCAGTACCCACTTGGAATGATCTTGGATCGCAAGACTACCGCAAATGACGGAATGCTGGGTGGATGACTCGTGCCTCCATACGGGGAGCTGGACGACCCTGCCCCCTCCACGAGTCTCTCCCCCCCGTGGGAATACCGGGGGGGGGGTCTTTTGTAAAAAATAGTTCCCCCATATTCTGGAAGTTCTGTGCTTGTAACTTCCTCTAATCTGCCACTCTCTTTGACTCTGCCTTTTCCCTTTGCTTCCTATCATCTACTATCTTTCTGACTTATTGGCCCATTCTCCTGCCTTTTCAAAAAACAAATCTTCCAAATAATGTTTCTCCTTTGAGCTCCTCCGAAACCGGAATGTGTCAGCTGTACGCAGCGGGGAGACCAGTGGAAACTGAAAACCGGACCCATACGTACCTTACCCATTATGGCCATATGGCCTGGGGATGCAGAAGAAGATGAAGAAGAAGACAGAATGCAGAATCATAATATCCATGTCAGAGCACACCATTATATCCACTAGGGTACTGCGCAGCAAACACACTACTGTTTCTGTACATTTGCAAGCCTGACACACGGTTCACGTAACTATTACTTTGACCTTTGAACGGAAGGTCACGTCACGCTTTGGGGCAACGAAAGCTAGTCTGTGTTGTTTACAAATTATAGCACGTGCCGCCTGCTAAACATGAAGTAGAATATGGCTGGTACCCACGTGTCGTCATATCCGGCCACAAGGAGCGCCATATTATGGGAGACCGCCATCTTAGTCAGTAACTTTGTTTGAAAAATGCCAGATCGATGCTGCGTATTTGGCTGTTCCAATTCGAAACTTATCTAAACTGTATTTATAACATCTGGATGTTTTCTTTACACGTTTAGATAACATTTTCACTTTGTTTACACACAAATAAGGACTAAGATGGCGACATTTCCGTTGGAAGGGTCGAGATGCGCACGCAGGTGGGGGGGAGCCATAGGTGGTGACAGTGATGCAGGTTTTCCAGCCGACCCCGCAGGTCACGTGTCAAAACCACGGGTTTCACGTGTTTCCCTCGTATGGCTAGTAAGGAATCTTAAGAAATCTTCCTAGTATTAAAGACCCACCATGTCACGTATCAAAATCACGGTTTTCACGTGTTTTCCCTCTTATAGCTAGCAAAGAATCTTAGGAAATCTTCCTAGTATAAGAGGGAATGTGACACGTGACGTGGGGGGTCTTTAAGACGGAATGTGACGCGTGACGTGCGGGGTCACTTGTGCCAATGATAAGGGGGCATCTTTATATCTACTAATGTCCCATATGTGTCTGTTCCAGACTGGAGGACGTTAACGTTGGACACCCTGACGGATGAGTTTTTGAAAGAAACACGTCGAGATCACCAGGAAAACACCCTTTACAAAGATCGCAACATTCACTTTGCTCCGGTTTCCTAGAAATCAAACCGTCAAATCGGCGATACCTCCTTGGCGGAGGTGCTGGGAATCAGTTTCTTTCAGTGAAAGAAAAGGCATGTGTCTTCTCTTTTCTAATGGCCGCCCGAGTTAGACCAAATCGTTTGCACGAAATTTCCACAATACAAGCCTTTTTATACAGTTTTCCATACAGTTTACCAAAAGGAGTTTCGCTCACAACAAAGGAAATATTATTTTTACTGCACTACAAAGAAGAAAAAAGCTTCACCCACTCTCAGTGGCCTCCACCCACCCCGTCCAAAATGGTTTCTCTCTCCGGCAACTCCGCCAAGGAGGAATCGCCGTTTTGACGGTTTGATTTCTAGGAAACCCGAGCAAAGGGAGTGTTCCGATCCTTGAAAAGGCCGTCTTTCTGGTGACCTCGACGTGTTTCTTGCAAAAAACTCATCCGTCAGGGTGCCACTTTAATAAGTAACTCAAAGCAAGGAGAGTAGGCACAAAGCACAAAACATCACGCGCTGCGCAGCTGGAGGCGACAGAAAGCCTGGGTCAAACCGTGTAGGTGTGAGGATGGGAGGGGAGGGGGGGGGGGAGTACAGTTAATTACGGGTCTGCTACACTGCATACGATTTGCTGTCAATGCGATGCGATTGTGACGATGCGAGTCGTGATTCGCGTGAAATACTTCCGTCTAAAAATAATTATTGGAACAGTTCGCACAATTCCACAAAACCACACACACACACACGCACAGGCGCGCACGCGCACGCACGTATGCACGCGCGCGCGCGCGCGCGCGCGCACACACACACACACACACACACACACACACACACACACACACACACACACACACACACACACACACACACACACACACACACACACACACACACACACACACACACACACACACACACACACACACACACACACACACACAAAACCACACACAAACACGCACGCACAGGCGCACACGCACAGGCGCGCACGCACACACACAGGCGCGCATGCACACGCACGCACACACACACACACACACACACACACACACAGTCACACAGTCACACAGTCACACACACACACACACACACACACACACACACACACACACACACACACACACACACACACACACACACACACACACACACACACATTTATCTCCATTTCGATAGCAACTCTTTTCGTTTTCCCCCGATGTGAAGAATAAGCTTTAGAGTTATCCGAATTTAGCCAATGTTTAACGAAGTTATTTGGTGTTTATTAGACCCCATTTCGGAGCAGTGGGTGGATGCCTCGTGCCTCCATACGGGGAGCTAGACGACCCCGCCCCCTCCACGAGTCTCTCCCCGTGGGGATACCGGGGGGTCTTTCGTAAAAATACTTCCCCCACCTTCTTGAAGTTCTGTGCTTGTAACTTCCTCTAATCTGCCACTCTCTTTGACTCTGCCTTTTCCCTTTGCTTTCTATCATCTATCTTTCTGACTTATTGGCCCATTCTCCTGCCTTTTTAAAAAAAAAATCTTCCAAATAATGTTTCTCCTTTGAGCTCCTCCGAAATCAGAATGTGTCGGCTGTACGCAGCGGGGAGACCAGTGAAAACTGAAAACCGGACACATACGTACCTTACCCATTATGGCCATATGACCTTGGAACGCAGAAGAAGAAGAAGAAGAAGAAGGAAGAAGAAGAAGAAAGAAGAAGAAGAAGAAGAAGACCCCATTTGCCGCAAACGTTATGTGCGCGCAGAGCGACCTCTCATGAAACTCGGCCCAGAATAATGGACAGAGAAATGGATGAGACAGATGGAGACCAACATTGTATAGTCAGTAACAGTTCGTCATTCAGTGTTGTAAGCAGAAGCCCTATGAATACAGGCTTGACAAAGAAGCGGTGTAGGTAAGATCTACAGTCGTCAACAAGAGTTAAGAACCACTTCTTTACGAGTGTGTATAAAAGCAAAGATGGCTTCTACAAATCACTTTATATTTAACACATATTTAACTCAATTACGTGTACACCAGACACCCAATTTACGTTGAATGAGAGACTTAGTGCAATTTTTCTCACGCCAGAGGGCATGACGCTCGTGTGGGGCTAATCCTCTCTATATTATTAGTTGGGGATAAAGAAAGAGAGAGAGACAGTGAGTGGTCCTACCATCACTCTCTCTCTCACTACGCCCAAGTAAGAAAATCGCGTGATAAGCCCCTAGTGCATTGACTGCCCTCTGGCGTGAAAAATATCGCCATAGGTTGACCATTCATTTCATTATTTTTGAGGCATTAGTTCAACAAACAACTTCCACCTCCAGTTAAAAATCACGAATACGTGTCTTTTTTTTTAACCCTTTCACCGCCAGCCATCTTTGAGCCAAAATTTTCCATTAAACTTACCTGGCTACAGAACAGATTTTGTCTGCGATATTGTGGGATTTCTCTGTGACCCATTTAGAATAGGGTCAATCCTTACTGCCCAAATGTAGGAACAGAATATAATTGAATAATAGACCCTGATTTGAAGAGTTTTAATGATATGGGTGATAAATCATTACGGTGCCAAAATGTGACATTGGCGGTGAAAGGGTTAACGTATCAACTATCATTGTTTAGTTTCACTTTACACATCAAAACACATCATCTGAGCGGGTCTAGGCCACTTCCCCCCCCCCCCCCCCCCCCCCCCCCCCCCGGCCATTTGCCCCCCAGACCATTTGCCCCCCAGACCATTTGCCCCCCAGACCATTTGCTCCCCCAGACCATTTGCTCCCCCAGACCATTTGCTCCCCCAGACCATTTGCTCCCCCAGACCATTTGCTCCCCCAGACCATTTGCTCCCCAGACCATTTGCTCCCCCAGACCATTTGCTCCCCAGACCATTTGCTCCCCCAGACCATTTGCTCCCCCAGACCATTTGCTCCCCCAGACCATTTGCTCCCCCAGACCATTTGCTCCCCAGACCATTTGCTCCCCCAGACCATTTGCTCCCCCAGACCATTTGCACTCCGGATACTTGCCCCCTGGTACTTTTGCTCCCCGGATACTTGCCCCCCATTCAAGGCGGACATTTCCCCCATGTGTGTGTGTGTGTGTGTGTGTGTGTGTGTGTGTGTGTGTGTGTGTGTGTGTGTGTGTGTGTGTGTGTGTGTGTGTGTGTGTGTGTGTCAAGTCAAGTCATATCAAGTCAAAATCATCTTTAATGAAGGTTAAAGAATAAGCTGACCAAGCTCTTTTTCATCCTGCCCTTATAAAACAAATGCACATCAATCAAAATTCTATGAAAAAAATACCATATTTACAGGATCACAAAACATAGAAAACATTATGATCAGTATAATGAAAGAAAACAACAACAACAAAGAACCAGACAGAAGAGAGAGAGAAGGGGGTAGGGAGGGAGAGAGAGAGGGGCGGGTGTGGAGAGGGAGAGAAAGCCGGGGGAGGAAAGAACACACACACACACACACACACACACACACACACACACACACACACACACACACACACACACACATGTACGCTCACTCACACACACACACACACACACACACACACACACACACACACACACACACACACACACACACACACACACACACACACACACACACACACACACACACACACACACACACACACAGAGGGAGAGAACATTACGCGTATGACCATTTTTCATTACCCCGCCACTGACGTGGGCAGCCACACTCCGACTTCCGAGGACATCTCCTGGCAGGGTGACCAGAAGAGCTCGTTGAATTAAAAACGTCTTGAACACGTGACATGCTTTTGCTCTTTTGTTTTTACAGGCTTGTGAAACTAGTGGTCCTTAACTTTTCTTGATGTCTGTATACACACACACGCGCGTTGCGAGAAGTCTAGTCAACCCCGTTGCAGCGTCAAGCTTGACTTCGACATCGTAGCGTCTCTTCGTGCACGCTCAGTCAGTCACTCCGTCGGAGTATAGGAGTATACGTGTTGCTGTCAGTGAAGAGGGCTTCTTCTTCCAATGAACCAAGCCCTTGTTGGTCTTCTTCTTCTTCTTCTTCTTCTTCTTCGTTCGCTCAGACAGTTTCATGTCATATGAGCGTAGATGCGTCATGCTGCCGTTATGCGCCTAACTAAGAAATAATCTTTGTAAGAATTTATAGAAAAAATTGCAGGAGAATGGACCAGTGTGACAGAAAGATAGCAGATAACAGTAAGCAAAGGGAAAAGGCAGAGTCAAAGAGAATGACAGAATTAGAGGAAGTTACAAGCACATAACTTCCAGAAGGTGGGGGAGCTATTTGTACAAAAGACACCCCCCCCCCCCCCCCGGTATCCCCACGGGGGGGGGGGGGGGGGGGTTGCCTTGTTGGTCAACAGTGCATCTGCCACGAGTGTTCGTTCTCTATACTAGACTACCAATTTGCCCGCGCTCGTTCTGCCCGAGTTTACGCTGACCTTTCTACATTCTCAACTCTCTATAAATTGAACTGAGTGGAAATTCAAGGTCGCCGGCTCGCGGCAAATGCCCTATTTGTTTGGTGGAAGTAAAGCACAGGCCTAATATAATAAATGAAGGGGTGATTCGGTGGTGGTGACGGTCACGACACGAAAATGACCACAACAACCTTGTGCGTGTTGTTGTTGCTGACCCTTGGCTGGACGGGGGTCAGTGTTCTTCAGGCACAGCAAGTAAGTTCCTAGATTTGTTGGCTGCTTTGTAGTTCTCAACCCTCCCCCTCCCCTTCACCTCACCCTCACGGTCAAGATGTGCCCCCCCCCCCCCTACATTTCTCGGTTAAATCCATTTTTCCGTTTTTGCCTTTCTTACCAAACATGAAGCTGTATTTTATGAACATTTTCAGCTAATTATCTTTGCTCAATAATTAACCCCTTGACTGCCAGAGAAAATTAAAGAAAAAATCATTGGGCAAATCATGACATCGAAAAAGACAACTGATAGAGCCAATCTGGCAAAATGGTCTGGGGATATAACTCTCTTGACTGTGTTAGAGCAAAAGCCAGCATATCAGGGTTATTCCTCTTCATCTGATGACATCATCAGTGATGTCATCAGGTCAGTACGTGAGACGTAGGTGGCAGTCAAGGGGTTAATTGCAGTCGTGATAAAGGCCATTATATAATAGCCCCCCCCCCCCCCCCCCCCCCTATGTACTGCATTACACCGCGGCATTTGTCACAGTCGATTGCGTTTTTCCGTCTTATATGGGGGGGGGGGGGGGGGGGGGGGGGGGGGGGGGGGGGGGGGGGAGGGTTAGGGTTAGGGTTATTATTCCAAAAAGATAATTAGCTGAAAAGGTTCATAAAATACAGCTTTATGTTTGGTAAGAAAGGCAAAAACGGAAAAATGGAATTAACCGAGAAATGCTGGGGGGGGGGGGGGGGGGGGGGGGGGCACATCTTAAAAAGGTATGCATAGGTGGTTAGAATCAACCTAAGATTTTTTTTCCCCTCAGAACCGAAAGAAGCGAACTTTCAGATTGAGGGTCGTAAACATGAGGTGTGGGGGGGGGGGGGGGGGGGGGGGGGGGGGGGGGGGGGGGGGGGGGGGGGGGGGGGGGGGGGGGGGGGGGGGGGGGGGGGGGGTGGGGGGGGGGGGGGGGGGGGGTGGGGTGGGGGGGGGGGGGGGGGGGGGGGGGGGGGGGGGGGGGGGGGGGGGGGGGGGGGGGGGGTGGGGGGGGGGGGGGGGGGTTGGGGGGGGGGGGGGGGGGGGGGGGGGGGGGGGGGGGCGGGGGGGGGGGGGGGGGGGGGGGGTTCTAAAGTACGACTTTGCCGACTTTCATGTTTTCGCTATCATAAGTTCTAATAGGGCTCGTTAAAAAATTGTTTTGTTTTCAAAATTGGGCTAATTTTTAAAGTCTTTCAGCGGTTGGTTTTAAAAAAAATCAAAATAACCTCATTTTTACGGCAGTTTTACCTCTTTAAAAAAAAATATAGTAGTAATGTTTTCTTCCTTAGTTAAACAAGCGCGGAATCGCAATAGTTTGTGGCACGCGGTCTATTTTTACCACTCCAATCATGAGTCACCTCCCCTGGCTTTTCAATAATTTTAATCTGTAAACCAGCACCATTTCGTAACTTTTTATATCTTTTGGAAAACATTGAAAACTATTTATCCTACTTATACTCATCGAAAGAAGCACCGCATACTCGTCGTGTCTGTTGCAGTGTCTGTATTACGTATGTTTATTATTTTGTACGCTTTAAAATACATCATTTTAAAGAGCAGCCTCAATTTGAAGCGCAGCCTCGATTTGAAGTAAATTACTTACTACTTGTGGCGGTGCCATAGCCGATGAGGTTTATCTGTATTAATAAAAAAAAATCGGGACTTTACTGGTTTTGTACTGCCTCCGGGCATTGCCTCCAGTATTGTTCCAACCATATATGTGTCTGATTCAGACCAAGAGGACGTAAAACTCAATTTTCTCTCCTCGATTTGAAGTGCGACAATTTTGTAGCCTATTGTACATCATGTGGCGGTACCATAGCCGATGAGGTTTAACC
>CM065684.1:5160296-5180296 GCA_017654935.2 Phymorhynchus buccinoides
CTCCCTTATAAGACCCCTCCCTTATAAGACCCCTCCCTTATAAGACCCCTCCCTTACAAGACCCCTCCCTTAAAAGACCCCTCCCTTAAGACCCCTCCTTATCTGTATCGTTACAAATTCGAGACTTTCCTGGAGTTGCACTACCTCCGGGCATTGCCTCCAGGATCGTTCCCACCATCTTTATATCCACTAATGTCCCATAATATATGTCTGTTTCAGACCGGAGGACGTTAAACGGATTTTCATTCAAGACCCCTCCCTTATAAGACCTCACTTTGGATGATTTTTGAAGGTCTTATAAGGGAGGTTCCATTTGTACTGTATTTTTCTTTTTCAGAACGTAGGATGCGGTTCCTTGAAGAGTCAGCTCGCCGTGGACAATCTGCGCAACGTGTCGGTGGGGATGTCCAACCAGGTGTTGCGGCAGTTCGCCCTGCGGCCCCTCCTCGCCCAGCCCAGGGTGTCGGGCACTGAGGGAAACCTCCGCGCTAGATCAGTGAGTGTTTCTGCATTTGTTTTTGCGTTGGGTAAGAACCTCCCTTATAAGACCTCCCATTATTAGACTCCCTCCCACATAAGACCTGCTTCTCTGAGACACTGCCCTTATGTGTAAGTATTAAGCATTTGTTTTTGCGTTGGGTAAGAACCTCCCTTATAAGACCTCCCATTATTAGACTCCCTCCCACATAAGACCTGCTTCTCTGAGACACTGCCCTTATGTGTAAGTATTAAGCATTTGTTTTTGCGTTGGGTAAGACGGGGTAAAAAGCCCATGGGAGGGTAAGAAGCCCATGCCAACTATCTCATGAAATGAAGAAATTTTCAGTCACATTTTGCCCATGAGACGAGTATTAATGTTTAGCATTTGTCTCATGGGCAAATTTGACCCCAGCATGTACTTTATACAAGAGTAAAAGGTAAAACAAATTTTGTTAAAAGCTCGATATTTGCCTTAATAATCGCTAAATTGCAAATTGTCCGGGGACTTTGCACCCTGCCCCCCCCCCCCCCCCCCCCCCCCCCCCAAAGGACACTACCCCTTAACCCGGAAACGTATACAACTCCCTGGACTCCCGGCGGAAGACACCCCCCCCCACCCACCCCCCCCCCACCCCCCCCCCCCCCCCCCCCCCCCCCCACCCCTTACGAATCACTTGGTCCGGCCATGTTATGAGTTATGTGAGCATGTACAAAGAGCATCATTATTGATTACTGTTAAAGCTATTCGTATCTTGTTATTGTTCATTTTGCTCTGTTTTTTGTCCTTTGCCGATCGTATTGTCCTTTGCCGATCTACGATCGCAAAGGAGTCTATTTTCGTTCGAGTATGTTTCTTTTTTTTGTTTGTTTGTTTGTTTGTTTTTCTGTCTGTCCCAAGGATATCTCCCGAACCGCTTGACCGAATCGCTTCAAATTGTGTGTGGTGGTGTGTCACCATGAGAGGAAGGCATCCGCGCATAAATGATCGCCGTCGTGACCTTGTCTTTCGGCTGTTTCTCTTTGATGTTACTGTTTCAGAGTATTCTGAATGAACTAAGGCAGTAGACCCTGCTTTGCGCTGCAAAGTTCTTTTAATTATTTTCACAATCGAACACTTAGATGTTCATTTCTTTTCCTTCCTGTGTGTGTGTGTGCGTGCGCGCATGCGTGCGTGTGTGTGCGTGCGTCCGTGCGCGCGCGCGCGTGTGTGTGTGTGTGTGTGTGTGTGTTGTGTGTGTGTGTCTGTGTGTGTCAAATCAAGTCAAGTCAAGTCACAATTTAATTTCCAGATGGACATTGAATAAGCAAACATACATGCTTTTTTATGAAGCCATCTTGTGTGCGTCTGTGTGTGTGTGTGTGTGTGTGTGTGCGTGTGTGTGTGTGTGTGTGTGTGCGTGCGTGTGCGTGTGCGTGTGCGTGTGCGTGTGTGTGTGTGTGTGTGTGTGCGTGCGTGTGCGTGCGTGCGTGTGCGTGTGCGCGTGTGTGCATGCGTGCGTGCGTGTGTGTATGCGTGCGTGCGTGTGCCTGTGTGTGTGCGCGCGCGCGCGTTTTTTCTCTCCCCCCTCCCCCCCCCCCCCCCACACTCAATCAATCTACGAACCCACACAGTTCATCAAAAAGTGGATGACAGAAGCCGGGGGCGGGGGGGCGTGGACCGTGGAAGAGGACCCCTTTTGGGCCGACACGCCCTCCCACGGGCGACGCCAGTTCTCCAACGTGGTGGCCACCCTCTACCCGGGCCGACCTCGCCGGGTGGTCCTGGCCTGCCACTACGACTCCAAGATGATGCCCCCAGGGTCCGCCGCCGGAGGACAGTTCTTCTTCTTCCCCTTCTTCGGGACTCCTTCTCCTCCTTCTCCTGCCATGTCCCAGGCCTTCGTAGGGGCCACAGACTCCGCAGTGCCTTGCGCTCTCTTGCTGGACTCCGCTTGGCAGCTGGGGAAGTTGCTCGCCGCTGGGGATAAAGCTGTCGGTGGTGGCGCTGCTTCGGTGAGTTGCTGGGTTAGAAGGTGTTGTTGTTGTCGTTGCTGTTGTCGTTGTTGTTCCAGTCAGCGACTGACCCTCGCTGCTTTCCAAATCTGACCTCGAAACCCACCTGTTTCCCATCCCCCGTCATTGAGGCTAGGCTCCACTCTCTTTCTCTTCTCTCTCTCTTGCTTTTAGGTCTGTTTCTGGTGTAACCTCAAAACCCACCTGTCCACCCCCCCCCCCCCCCCCCACCCCACCCCACCCCACCCGTCATTGAGGCTCCACTCTTTCTCTTCTCTCTCTTGCCTTTAGGTCTGTTTCTTCTGTCTAACCTCAAAACCCACCTGTTCCCCCCGTCATTGAGGCTAGGCTCCACTCTCTTTCTCTTCTCTCTCTCTTGCCTTTAGGTCTGTTTCTGTCTAACCTCAAAACCCACCTGTTCCCCCGTCATTGAGGCTCCACTCTCTTTCTCTTCTCTCTCTTGCCTTTAGGTCTGTTTCTGTCTAACCTCAAAACCCACCTGTACCCCTCCCCCCCACACCCACCCACCCCACCCGTCATTGAGGCTCCACTCTCTTTCTCTTCTCTCTCTTGCCTTTAGGTCTGTCTCTCAGTGCTATCTACCATTTATGTCATACGTGTGTGTGTGTGTGTGTGTGTGTGTGTGTGTGTGTGTGTGTGTGTGTGTGTGTGTGTGTGTGTGTGTGTGTGTGTGTGTGTGTGTTCGCTTTGTATTGCGTTTTTTGTTTGAATGCGTTATGAATGCTAACGTGTGTGTGCGCTTTTATTTGATTTATATCAAGATTCAGCGCCGTATGAACTGAGTGGTTTGGGTTTTATTAGAGTGCATGAACGTTTGAGCGATCACCCGATCGTACATCATGCAACAACACAAGGAATGCTTTCCTCTATTATATAGACAGAACTTCTCCTTAATCATTTTTTGTGTTTCCTGACATTTTTCATAACTGAAGACAACATGGCGCCCCAATCACCTTCAGTCAAGTCAGCCGGTATGACCCAAGCAGAGACGGGCACAATAGGAACAATAGACGATTTTCGGAGAAAGAAAAAACTTCGGTCAAATACCATAGCAACAATGCAACAATGGCGTCGAAGCTTGGAAACCGCAGGATGCGAGTCAGCGACTTGCAATCTTTCTTCTTTTTTTTTAATAGAAAAATGACTAGTGGCCAGTGTCCAGAAACTAATAGAACTTTTGCAAAACGTGACGTAATAATGTAAATGACGTCAATGTTAGATTGACGCACGGTGTTCTAAGTGCTATTATGTCTACTCATACACACGAAGCGAGAGCCGGAGGGGGGGGGGGGATCTACCTGATGGTAGAGTAGCTTCCCCTGTTTGACCGATTGAATTAGGCAAGATCACTCCCACACACCATGAAATTACTCCCCTTAATTATTCCCCGAACAATTCCTATTAATAGGCCCTAGTACGTAAGAACGAAAGCCAAACTCTAACAAACGATTACGCACATTACTATTTCGTATCCAAGTATGACTTCCAGACAGCAAAGGAGGCAGCTGCTATTCCAGAGGAGTGGGCTGAAAGTGATTACGTTTTCGTCGCTAAAGACCCACTGACCCGGTAGATTTAAGTCCCTTTGTTTTTTTCTGGGTAGGTGTGACCCGCATACAAATTCCCCACGTTCAAAACGAGGCTGCTCTTCAAAGTCTCTGTCTCGTTTTCAATTTGGGGGCATTTGTATGGGAGTCAAACCTAGTCAAAATAAGATTTCTTACCAGCGAGAGAGAGAGAGAAACACGTGAAACCCGTGATTTTCACTCATGGATGTGGTGGGTCTTTAAGCGAGAGAATGACTTTTGAGATTATTCCTCCTCCCACCAATCCATAATACTTACTTAAAATCCTCCGAAGTCGGAGTGTGGCTGCCCATGTGGCGGGGTAATCTAAAAACGGTCACACACACGTCATGTTCTCATCCCTAGCTTTTGTGCATGTGCTACCACAGTGTTCAAGAGCTTCGGCTGTTGGGATGATGATCCCTGGAGTCTTTTAGCCAGGGTACAACAACAAACAACAAGTGACTGAAAGTGACTCTGTTTTCTGGCATCGTTTTGCGTTCCAGAACTACAGCCTGCAGTTCATATTCTTTGACGGGGAGGAGGCCTTTGGGCGATGGAGTCGTCAGAACTCGCTATCCCTGGAGTCTTTTAGCCAGGGTACGACAACAACAACAACAACAACAACAACAACAACAACAACAACAACAACAACAACAACAACAACAACAACAACAAGAAGTGACTGAAAGTAACTCTGATATCTGGTATCGTTTAGCGTTCCAGAACTACAGCATGCAGTTCATATTCTTTGACGGGGAGGAGGTCTTTGGACAATGGAGTCGTCAGGACTCGCTATCCCTGGAGTCTTTTAGCCAGAGTACGACAACAACAACAACAACAACAACAACAACAACAACAACAACAACAACAACAACAACAACAACAAACAACAAGTGACTGAAAGTGACTCTGTTTACCTGGTATCGTTTTGCGTTCCAGAACTACAGCTTGCAGTTCATCTTCTTCGACGGGGAGGAGGCCTTTGGACGATGGAGTCGTCAGGACTCGCTGTATGGGGCGAGGCATCTGGCTCAGAAATGGGCCACCACGCCCGATCAGGCCTCTCCTGGGATGAGTTACCTGCAAACTATTGTGAGTGAAAGACTATCAAGTCAAGTCAAGTCAAAGTCATCTTTCTGTTGTGTGTGTGTGTGTGTGTGTGTGTGTGTGTGTGTGTGTGTGTGTGTGTGTGTGTGTGTGTCTGTGTGTGTGTGTGTGTGTGTTCTGTGTTGTGTGTGTGTGTGTGTGTGTGTGTGTGTCGTGTGTGTGCGTGTGTGTGTGTGTGTGTCTGCGTGTGTGCGTGCGTGCGCGCGTGCGTGTGTCAGTGTGTGCGTGTGTGTGTGTGTGTGTGTGTGTGTGCGCGTGCGCGCGCGCGTGTGTGTATGTGTGTGTGTGTGTGTGTGTGTGTGTGTGTGTGTGACGTGAGTGTGTGCGTGTGGTGTGCGTGTGTCGTGCTGTGTGCGTGTGTGTGTGCGTGTGTGTCGTGTGCGCTCTCTCATCGTGCGTGTCGCTCGCGGAGTCGCTTGCCGTGTGTGTCGCTCTCCTCTCCGGTGTGTGTGCCCTACAACAAACGGTTCTCTGTCGTTTTAGCGCGCGCGCTTCGGCGCCGCCTTCGTCCTGCGGCTTCCCTGGGGTGGAGGCCTTTGTGTGTGTGTGTGAAAGAGAGAGAGAACTTGTATTCACCACGCCCGAAAATGACGCCTCTCCCTTCGCTAGGGGTTACTGCAAACTATTACGTCTCGTGAGAAGAGAGAGAGTCGGAGACTGTGTGCATAAGACTATGGGTGTGAGGTGTTCTCTTGTGTGTCGTTTAATGTGCTTGTCTCATTCTGCAGGACCAAAGACAACTGTGTCGTGTCCCATGCTCCTCACGCGCGTCGCTGTATCTCTCTCTCTCCGCTCGCCTTTCTCGTGTCTCTCCTCTCAACTCGTCTCTCATTCTCTGCGTGGCTCCCTGTGCTGTCTCTCTCCTAGTGTGTCTCTCATTCTCTCAAAACTGTCGTCTCTGTCTGTCTCAATACTCTCATCTCTCCTCTCAATTGCGCTGCTCGAATCCTCTCTCGCACTCTCTCTCTCATCTCTCTCTCTGTCTCTCTCTCTCTCTATCTCTCTCTCTCTCTGTGTCTCTCTCTCTCTCTCTCTCTCTCTATCTCTCTCTCTCTCTCTCTCTCTCTCTCTCTCTCTCTCTCTCTCTCTCTCTCTCTCTCTCTCTATCTCTCTCTCTCTCTCTCTCTCTCTCTCTCTCCCCTTTCTCTCTCTTCATCTCTCCCCCTTGTTCATGAGTGTTATGTGGAGGTTGATCTGTTCTTATTGTTCCTTTGGTGGTGTTGCTGACAATGACATTGGTGATGATGGCAATGGGGTGGTATTTTGTTGTTGCTGTTGTTGTCGTACACTGGCTTAAAGACTCCAGGGATCATCCCAACAGCCGAAACACTTGAACACTATGGTACAAATGCACCAGCTAGGGATGAGAACATTACGTGCGTGACCCGTTTTTGATTACCCCGCCACGTGAGCAGCCACACTCCGACGTCGGATGATGGCGTAAGATTTAAGTAGCGGGGATAATGTTGGGATATGGGTGGCATTGGTGGTTTTGGTGCCAACAGAAAGTTTTCATGAACTTTGAAAAATGGATTACAAAAAGCATGAGGGTTTGAATATCCAGCAACAAGGCTAATATTGTTAATTCAGAATGACTAGACACCTTTAAGCGTTTATGTGCAACGTTTCATTTGTAAAGTTTCCTACAGTAACTGCCATTATGTTCAACCTGTCCTCAACGAACACTTTGTAAAATTATAGTCTAAGGCCGGGTTCACATTAGACGCGTAAGTTCCGTACGGAAAACCCTAAATAAGTGGAAGAAAGAAGAATAAAAGTTTACGCATAGAGGGGGACATTCGGACACGTGCGCAAATCTTTTCCCTTCTTTGTTTCACTTCTTTATGGATTGCGCACGGGTTTCCGCATGGAATATCCGCTTGTGTGTGTACGCGGCCTAAGGCTGCTATTCCTTACTTTATTGTAAAGAAATAGAACGTAAATAGCTATTTGGAAACAAACACTGTCTGAAGCAAATTCTTTCATTGTGTTGTTACAAAAAAAACGTTCTTATGTTTGATTGCGGGAAGATGAGAGGGGGAGGGGGTGGGGGTGGGGGAGAAGGGGAGGATTGTCTCTACTTCTACGAAGCAACCACGGGTTTAATCAACACAGATATTGCACTTACGACATCATTGGCTATATACGTATAACGTCTATGTTTCTACAACAGTGGAACCTCCCTTATACGACCTCCCATTATAAGACTCCCTCCCATAGAAGACCTACTTCTCTGAGACATTGCCCTTCTTTGTAAGTATTAACATTACCTCCCTTATAAGACCTTCAAAAAGAGAGAGAAAATGGAGTTTACGTCCTCTTGGTCTGAATCAGACACATATGGGACATTTGTAAATACAAATATGGTGGGAACAATACTGGAGGCAATGCCCGGAGGCAGTACGAAACCAGTAAAGTCCCGATTTTTAAAATTAATACAGATAGCTGTAGCGGTGACCACACCTCGGTTAAACCTCATCGGCTATGGTACCGCCACAAGTATGTTATAAGTAGTGGTTACTGCTACACCTATCTGTATTGTTAAAAAAATCGGGACTTTACTAGTGTTGCACAGCCTCCGGGCATTGCCTCCAGTATTGTTCCCACCATCTTTGTATTTACAAATGTTCCATGTATGTCTATGACCGAGAGGACGTAAAACACCATTTTTCATTCATTCATATAAGTAGAGACCTTCAAAAATCATCCAAAATTACGTCTTATAAGGGAGCGGTCTTATAAGGGAGGTAATTTTAATACCTAATTTTGGATGATTTTTGAAGGTCTTATAAGGGAGGTTCGACTGTATTGCAAAATATTACGAATCACTTCTTCTATTGCTTGCTGCTACCACTGTCCCCTTTTATATTAAGTTAATGGCATCAGCGACGGTCACAATGGAAGCCTCATAAACGATGTTACAATTGATGCATCCATATTGGCTATATTGCCAGCAGTGATCATGGGCAACTTGGGACGATAATTTGACCGCCTGGGGGCAGTCAACCCGGTAGGGGCATAGCGAGTGATATTCGTACTTGGGCGTAGAGAGAGAGAGAGAGAGAGAGAGAGAGAGAGAGAGAGAGAGAGAGAGAGAGAGAGAGAGAGAGAGAGAGAGAGAGAGAGAGAGAGAGAGAGGGGGGGGGGAGGGGAGGGAGAGAGAGAGAGAGAGATCTCGGTTAAGTAGATAGAGCTGTATTTTAGAAGAGAGTAATTACCTTTTTGGAATAGAAACCCTAACCCTAACCCTAGACTATGTACTGCAGTACACCGCGATTTGTCACAGTTGTGGTTCGTTGAGAGAGGGAGAGAGAGAGAGAGGGAGGGTTAGGGTTAGAGAGAGAAAGGTTATTAGCTAGAGAGAGAGATGTATGGAGAAAGGCAATAACGGAAAAAATTAACGTAATACGAAATACGAATGTTTTATTGAGGGTAAAAAGGATAAGCTACAATAGCTTCTTTGCACCTGGCCCTCTCACTCACACACTCACACCATGCATCAGGCAAATCAGGATCACTCCATCTCTCTCTCAGGCTCTCTCCTCTCTCAGGATCTCTCTCTCTCTCTCTCTCTCTCTCTCTCTCTCTCTCTCTCTCTCTCTCTCTCTCTCTCTCTCTCTCTCTCTCTCACTACGCCCAAGTAAGAATATCACGCGCTAAGCCCCTACCGGTTTGACTGCCCCCTGGCGGTCAAAGTATCGTCCTAAGTTGGCCATTGCGAATAGGAAATGTAATATTGGCTGTCGCTACCAATGATGATATTATGAAGTAGACAGTTTTGTCTGTCACTGTCAGCACACTGCCAGAAAAGACTGAGTAAGTGAGAAGAACAAGAGAAGGCGGAGAGGAGAAGAAGAAAGAAGAAGAAGAGGAAGAGGAGGAGGATAAGGAGGAGGGGGGAGAAGCAGAAGAAAAAGAAGAGGAAGGAGGAGGAGGAGGAGGAGGAGGAGGGGAGGAGGAGGGAGAAGAAGAAGAAGAAGAAGAAGAAGAAGAAGAAGAAGAGAAGAGAAGAAGAAGAAGAAGAAGGAAGGGGAAGAAGAAGGAAGAAGAAGAAGAAAGAAGAAGAAAGAAGAAGAAGAAGAGAAGAAGAAGAAGAAGAAGAAGAAGAAGAAGAGAAGAAGAAGAAGAAGAAGAAGAAGAAGAAGAAGAAGAAGAAGGAAGAGAAGTATGAGGAGGAGGACGAGAAGAAGAAGAAGAAGAAGAAGAAGAAGAAGATGATGATGATGATGATGATGATGATGATGATGATGATGATGATGATGATGATGATGATGATGATGATGATGATGATGATGATGATGATGACGATGATGAAGAAGAAGAACAAAAAGGAGAAGAAGAAGAAGAAAAAGAAGAAGAAGAAGAAGAAGAAGAAGAAGAAGAAGAAGAAGAAGAAGAAGAAGAAGAAGAAGAAGAAAAAGAAGAAGATGAGGATAATGAAGGAGGGGGGATGGAGAAGAAGAAGAAGAAGAAGAAGAAGAAGAAGAAGAAGAAGAAGAAGAAGATGATGATGAGGATGATGATGATGGGGGGATGGAGAAGAAGAAGAAGAAGAAGAAGAAGAAGATGATGATGATGATGATGATGATGATGATGATGATGGTTGCGATTGCTAAGGTATCCTCTTTTTTTCTTGTTTTCAGGAAGTCTTGATCTTGCTGGATTTAATCGGCACTGCCGACACTCATTTCAAAAACCGTTTCATAAAAACCACAGGAGTGTTTCAGAAATTACAGAACATAGGTAAGATAAATCAAGACGGTGTATAAAGCATACGTGTGTGTGTGTGTGGGGGGGGGGGGGGTGGGTGCGTGATGTGCGTGTGTGTGATGTGTGATGATGATGTGTGTGATGTGTGTGATGATGTGTGATGATGATGTGTCTGTGATGTGTGTGTGTGTGTGCTCGCACGGATGATGCATTTGTGTGTTGTTGTAGAAGTGCGTGTGTGCTTGAAGTACAAGTGAGTGTGTGTGTTGTGTGTGTGTGTGAAGAAAGTGTGTGTGTGTGTGTGTGAAGAAGTGCGTGCGTGCGTGTGAGTGCGTGCGAAGCGTGCGTGTGCGTGGCGTGTGCGTGAAGCGCGAAGAAGTGTGTGTGTGAAGAAGTGTGAGAGAGAGAGAAGAGAGAGAGAGAGAGAGAGAAAGAGAGAGAGAGAGAGAAGAAGAGAGAGAAGAGAGAGAGAGAGAGAGAGAGAGAGAGAGAGAGAAGAGAGAGAGAGAGCGTCAAGTCAAGTCAAGCGAGCGTGCGTGGGGGGGTGCGTGCGTGCGTGAGTGCGTGCAAGATTCAGTATGTCCATTTAAACGTGTGTATAAGCTTATACATCGGTTCACGATAGCTCGAAGGACAGTGTAGATCTACTGGTCACGATTTATTGATTATGCTTGGATTTAATCGGCACCACGACACCCACCCAACACCCCCACCCTCTCTCTCCACAGAACTATGCCTGAAAGAAGAACGGTTACCTAGGAGCCACCGCGAACCCAGCACCACTGTTCTCATCCACCCCCGAGTTCAGCCTCATTGAGGACGATCACCTCCCCTTCCTGCAAAGAGGTACTGTAGGGGGCGGCGTTCGGATCGATTATTCCTCCCATTTATTTTATTTTTTCATTAACCCTTTCACCGCCTGCGTGTGGTTTTTTTCAGCCAAAAAAATACCATTCAATTTAACTCAGAAAAGAAAAAAAAATATCTGCAATATGGCTTGAGGAACCACCTGCTGTGCGCATCTCGACAATTCCAGCGAAAGTGTCGCCATCTTAGTCAGATTTGTGTGTAAACAGGATGGAAGTTCAGTTTAACGTCGCGTATCGGCTTTCGCCATGTACGACGGGCTGAACAAACCAACCAGGGTATAAACAACAATTTATGTTCCTGAATCACTGTCTTAGCCAAAAGGCCGAGAAGCGATCAGAATTTAAACGTGTAAACAGCATCGATCGGGCATTTTTCAAACAAAGTTACTGACTAAGATGGCGGTCTCCCATACTATGGAGCGCTCCTTGTGGCCGGATATGACGACACGTGGGTACAAGCCATTGGGAAAATTCCTCTGTGACATATTTAACATTAGGCCTATTATCCTTACCTCCCCAAAATAAAGAAAATAGGGTCTTTGGATAACAGGCCCTGGTTTGATGCTTTTCAGTAGACATGGATGTCAAACCATTGTGGTGCATAAATGCAACATTGGCGGTGAAAGGGTTACAATTCCGAACTTTTTGTTGTTGTTGGTCTTTTGATGCGGTAATTTAGAATGTAGGCCTGAATGGGTTTTTTGCATGATTAAGCGTGAGTCCATAATCAGTCTATGCGCAAAAAATAAACGCATACGTGTGCAACGCACGCATTCGCATAAAGGTGTGGGCGCCCGCACAAGCATGCAGACACACGCGCATAGGCGCGCAGACAACACATAAACGCACACGCACGCGCGCGCGCCCGAAAGCATGCACGCACGTAAGCACGCACGCACATACACGAACGCGTGCTCCACACACACACGCGTGCACGGTTGATTGCAGGTGTCTATATAATAAAAAATATTATTAGGTAGGCCTACAGAGAGAGAGAGAGAGAGAGAGAGAGAGAGAGAGAGAGAGAGAGAGAGAGAGAGAGAGCGAGAGAGAGAGAGAGAGAGAGAGAGAGAGAGAGAGAGAGAGAGAGAGAGAGAGAGAGACCTATAGGGGAAGACGGGGTAAAAAGCGCATGGGCGGGTAAGAAGCCCACCCCAATTATCTCATGAAATAAAGAAAATTTCAGTCAAATTTGCCCATGAGACGAATGCTAGACATTAACGCTCGTCTCATGGGCAAAATGAGACTGAAATTTGCTTCATTTCGTGAGATAATTGGGATGGGCTTCTTACCCGCCCATGCGCTTTTTACCCCGTCTTCCCCTACACACAGTGAAGTGAAAGAGTGGGGGGGGGGGGGGGGGGGGCGGTAGACGCAGACCGACAGAGACGAACAGGCAGTCAAACAGACACAGAGAGAACGTGTTATTAACACGGTTAGGTTAGCTGTAGGTTTATGCACCTATAGAAGGATCCGGGATAGCGTCATAATGTCACGTGATTTTGTTGGTAACGAAAGTCGGACGCCATTTTGGCTGGAGCGCCGTTTTGGTTCAGATTACAGAGGTGAGCGTCAGTGAGTTTCGACAAATCGTCACAATGGTGATAAACTGTGCAGTAGTTAAATGTTCAGGACTAGAAGCAAACATCAGAATTCAATGCGTTCCACCGCCAAGTATCTTAGCAACCCGAATAATCCAGCCATCATGGCCGACAGAGGTGACATTCTCATTTGCATACATGAACCCGGATCCCTCTATTGGATGTATGCTGATCTATTGATATTCTCAAATTAATGTTCAACCATGATGTCTTTCATTCGGGTTACTAACTTAAGTGATGTCATCAAAGAAATGACCTCATAACAATTTGACCTCATTAACATCAGGTGTTCATGAACTGATAAAGTGGGCTACTAGGCCCCTGGAAATTATCATCTCGCTCTGTGTAAGAGTCTAGACGATTTTCGGGGGAAAAAACTAGGTGAGAGCATTTCGTGAAAATTAGAATTGTTGACCTCCATTACTCGGTCAAATACCGTAGCAACAATGCAACAATGGCGTCGAAGCTTGAAACCGCAGGATAGAGTCAGCGACTTGCAAACATTTGTTTAGAAACATGAGGGGCGTCCAGTATCCACAAACAGAACTTGCAAAATGTGACGTAAAAATATAAATGACATCAATTTTAAAATGACGCACGGTGTTCTAAGTGATGTAAGTCTAATCAAACACACGAGCCGAGAGCTGGGGCTCTACCTGAAGGTAGAGTGACTCCCCCTGGTTGACCGATTGAATTAGGCAAGATCACTCCCACACACCATGAAATTACTCCCCTTAATTTATTCCCGAACAATTCCTAATAGGTTGTTCTGGGTTTTTTTGTTTTTTTATTTTAGCATTCTTCTTTAAAAAAAATCATCAAGTTGATGATCTGAGTGCAAATTTTTTTAATAATAATAATTATAGGAAATCATCAATAGCCTTTAACCCTTTCACCGCCAGCCATATATCAGCCAAAAATGTCCATTAAATTTACCTGGGTAGAGAACAAAATCCATCTGCAGTATTGGGGATTCTCCTGTGACACATATGAAATAAGGTCTATCCTTACTTCCAAAAACTAGGACAATAGGGTCTTTGGATAATAGACCCCAATTTGATGCCTTTTTAGTGACGTAGGTGTTAAATCACTGTGGTGCTAAAATGCGACTTTGGCGGTGAAAGAGTTAAATGTTAAGATATATTTGTTTGATGTCCGTCTGCAGGTGTGCCCGTGGTTCACCTCATCACCTCCCCCTTCCCGTGGGTGTGGCACACTCCGATGGACAATGAGGACAACCTGGACTTCCAGAGAATCGACAACTTGGCCCGAGTCCTGCGAGTCTTTCTGCTGGATCTCTTCAGCCCTTTCTGAGCACTGCTACAGGATCTCTTCAGCCCTTTCTGAGCACTGCTGCTGGATCTCTTCAGCCCTTTCTGAGCACTGCTGCTGGATCTCTTCAGCCCTTTCTGAACACTGCTGGATCTCTTCAGCCCTTTTTGAACACTGCTACAGGATCTCTTCAGCCCTTTCTGAGCACTGCTGCTGGATCTCTTCAGCCCTTTCTGAACACTGCTGGATCTCTTCAGCCCTTTCTGAATGTTGTACTGCACTATTATTGTTATTGTGGTTATCTGTTATTGCTATTGTTTGGGTAAATAAACAAACAGCAGTTTTGGGAAAGTGTGTTTTACTGAAGTTTGTGTGTGTGTGAGAGAGAGAGAGAGAGAGAGAGAGAGAGAGAGAGAGAGAGAGAGAGAGAGAGAGAGAGAGAGAGAGAGTGTGTGTGTGTGTGTGCGTGCGTGCGTGTGTGTGTGTGTGTGTGTGTGTGCGTGCGTGCGTGCGCGCGTGTGTGTGTGTGTGTGTGTGTGTGTGTGCGCGCGTGTGTGTGTGTGTGTGTGTGTGTGTGTGAATGAGTGTGTGTGTGAATGAGTGTGTGTGTATGTGTGTGTGTTGGCTGTGGCAGTGGTATTGTTGTTACTGCTTACGTCATGATTTGCATTCAAATGCAATTTCTAGTTCAAGTAAAGGAGGGGGGGGGGGGGGGGGGGGGGCATAATTATCAGCATGCCATCCACGAGTTTCTCACTTTTCAACAAACATGTACTACATCTAGTCTCGTGATTACCCCTGCTTCAAACATGACGTCTGTTTTATAAAGAAAGGGAAGTAATATCTAAACGTACTTTAAGAAACAAATATGTAACGGTTAGTTCCCTTGATATGTGCCTGGATCTCAGCAGGAATAATTGTAGGGATTCCATTGAAATTTGAGCGCGTCGTCTCTAGTGCAGTGCTATCCGTTTCTTTCTTCTTCTTTTTGTTTTGTTTTGAGGGGGGTGGGGGTGGGGTTGAGGGGGTGCACCCTAAAACTAGCCATTAAATTCGGTTCAAACCAGGCAGCGGTACTCTCCCTGCTCTTATCGCGTCGGCCTTTCACTGCCATAATTATGGGCTTTTTAGATTGCGTCAGACTTGTTTTTAGTCAAACTTCTTCTTCTTCTTTCTTTAAACAACCACTATCATCTTTTTGATAGTTCTGTTGTTGTACTAAAGGGGACTTCCATCAGGCAGAAAGACTGCAAGCAAAAATGTAGCCGCCCGGATGGTCGGCCTCAATGTAATGGGGGGGTGGGGGGTGAAGTGGGGGGGGGGTGAAGGGGGGGGGGGTGGGGGGGGTGGTGGTGAAGGGGGGGGGGTTGGGGGTGGGGGGGGGGGGGGGAGAAGGGATGCAAGGTGGGTCCGGAGCACGGGAAGGGTAGGCGGGGTTGTGGAGGGAGGGATTGGGTGTGAATTGGGGAGGGGGGGGGGGCGCTGCTTATTTAAATCCGGGACTTGAAGCCTTCCACTGAGGCTGATGTCACTGCCTCAGGTGGAAGGGAGTTCCAATCTCCGATGGTCCGAGGAAAGAAAGAGAACTTTCTGTAGCTCGTTTTGCAGGATGGAAGAAGGTAGGTAGACTGGTGTGACTGTCTCGTTTGTCTGGCTGTCCGGCTGGCTGGCTGGGGTATTGATGGAAATGTCCCCATTATGAAGCTTGAAGAAGGCAGTTAGTCTGGAAGCGCGTCTTCTGTCGGCGAGTGGAGTCCAGTGTAGCTGAGTGTACATGTTTTCCACGCTGGATGTCTGGCGGTGCCTATTCACCACCCAGCGGGCAGCTCTTCGCTGCACCTTCTCCACCCTGCCGACATCTTTCGCAGTGTGCGGATCCCATACCGGAGAGGCATACTCAAGGGTGGGCCTGACGAGTGTCTCTTTGATTTTGACCAAGCCCACTTTCAGATTCCGCCGGAGGAAGCCCAGGGTTTTGCTGGCTTTGCTGGTCACATTGGAGATGTGGGAGTGCCATCTAAGATCTTGTGAAATGGTGACTCCCAGGTATTTCGTCTCCTCTACTCTCTGAAGGTCTTGAAGTTCGTGGAGTTGGTATTTTTCGATCAGGGGATTCCTCTTCCTGGTCACATGGAGAGTCTGGCATTTACCCGGGTGGAAGGACATGCTCCACTTCCTTTCCCAAGATGCCATTTTGTCTAGGTCTTGTTGCAGGTCTTCATGATCCTCAGGCGAATCAACTGTTATGTGGCAGGCAGTGTCGTCTGCAAAGAGGCGGCTGGTTGAGGCTAGTTCCCTGGGAAGATCGTTGATGTAAAACAGAAAGAGGACTGGCCCAAGCACAGATCCTTGGGGGACTCCTGATTCCACAGGGATTACATCGAAAGTAGCTCCATCAACAACCACTCTCTGCTGTCTGCCTGCCAAACAGCTCTCAATCCATCCATAATGACTCGACGTGCGTGTACAGTTCGATCGTTTTTGCCGATTTGAGCTCACGCTACGTAACGTTAGCCCTCGTGAAACGGCCCCCAGTTGCTCCGTTGTTTGCCCTTGCTGTTTGCTTTGGGCTCAAGCGGGTACAAGAACCAGTGTGCTCATGACAAGAGTGACCTACGTCCTCTTTCTTACACGCCACTGTAGTGTGGTCTCACTAAGGTAAAGGTAAAAGGTAAAGGTGTCCCATAGCCTATCGGCCGTAGGGGCAGTCAACTGTTAAGAGGTTCACCGTGTCAAGGGCACGGCATCATTAGGGAAGGCGGAGCCGGCCCATCCCTCTCCTTCCACCGCCTTTTATCCTTCCCTGGGCGAATCAGGTATCCATTTTTAACAGCTGGCAAATGAAGAAACATTAAAAGAAGAAGAAGAAAGGTCAGCGGTGGTTCAAATCTTGAGTTGCATCTCAAGTTCGCGTCGATCTGCGCTATTCCGGTTCTATAAAATCAAAATTGTTTACTACTGCCTCGTGTGAAAAAAAAAGAGCTAAAATATTTAATAATAATAATAATAACAACAACAATAACAATAATAATAATAATACATAACGCCTTTCTTTAGAATTAAAGTCAAGGCGCTCACATTCACTGATTTACACGCTAACATACTCATTCATTCGATCATCATCTGATTAATGTGAAAGTTACAGAGGGGAAGCTCTTTGAAACAAGTGAGTTTTCATTTGGGTTTTGAAAGCGGGAAGTGCTGAATTGTGATGGAGGTGAACAGGCAAGGAGTTCCAGACAGTGGGGGCGCAAACAAACTAAAACTGCGTTGTCCAAAAGACTTTAAATTCCACTTTATTAGGAACTTTCACCACAGTTTGGCATTGGAAGATCGTAGTGAGCGAGAAGGAGTGTACGTTTGGAGAGCACTTGAGAGGTAGGATGGTAGGGTCTGTTCAAAGTGGCGGAAACAATGATCCGAATTAGCTTCAGAGTTTATTAAAGGGGCACCCTGACGGATGCGTTTTTGCAAGAAATGCGTCGAGATCACAGAGGTCGCAACACCCATTTTGCTCTGGTTTCCCAGAAATCAAACCGTCATATCGGCGATTCCTCTTTGGCGGAGGTGCTGGAAGTCAAATTCTTTCACCCAAAGAGAAGGCGTGTGCCTTTTCTAATGGCCGCCAAATGGTTTGTACGAACTTTCGCAATACACGGTTTTTTTAATGTTTTTTAATTTTTTATTTGATACAGTTTACCTAAAGACGTTTCGCTCACAACAAAGGAAATAGCTCCAATTGGGTTTTTTACTGCACTACAAAAAAAGAAAATGCTTCAACCACAATGAGTGACCTCCACCCACCCCGTCCAAAATGGCTACTCTCTCCGGCATCTCCGCCAAGGAGGAATCGCCGTTTTGACGGTTTAATTTCTAGGAAACCAGAGCAAAGTGAGTGTTCCGATCCTTGAAAAGGCTGTCTTTCTCGGTGATCTCGACGTGTTTCTTGCAAAAACCCATCCGTCAGGGTGCACCTTTAATGCGTTGCTCTCTGGGTTACCCTACTTCTCCTTCCACCCCAATTTAGCAATTCATTCTTCTTCTTCTTCGGTCGCTCAGACAGTTTCCTGTCAATTATGAGCGCAGGTGCGTCATGCTGCCGTTATGCGCCTAAATAAGAAATAGTTAGGCCCAGCCATGTCCGACTTAGGCTGGGAGAAAAAAAATTTGAAAGTGTTTCTTGAGAAAAGGCAGGAGAATGGACCGGTAAGGCAGAAAGATTAGTAGACAACAGCAAGCACTGAAAGGGAAAAGGCTGAGTCAAAGAGAGTGACAGATTAGAGGAAGTTACGAGCACAGAACTTCCAGAATGTGGGGGAACTATTTATGCACAAAAAACCGGTATCCCCACAGGGGATAACACTTCATGAAAATACATTCATAACGTTAGAGAAAGACACACGGACAGACACACACACCCCAACCAACGAAGAGAAATTATCTTGTTTCCCCTTTTTTTTAGTTCATATGTACCACCAGAAAGCACGTGTACCCATGTCTGAGTAGACAGTACAGACCTGGAATCATCTAAGTTGCGGAGAAAAAGCGTTGTGCTTGAGTCAAGCGCTCTATTATTATGTCTGATCATGGCAACGACAATGACTGAAAAGCAAACGTTTGTCTAGAGAGAGACAATACCTTCTTTGATAAGCAACCTTGGCCTGTATTCACATTGAGATAGTACGAGACTTATCATCATGATCTCTTAGAAGTCCTTCTAAAGTCCTATTAAATCCTACTACTTTAGAAGGACTTCTAACATACCATGATGATAAGTCTCATACTATCTCAATGTGAATACAGGCCCAGGTTTTGGGTTGTTGTTGTTTTGGTCAGAGGGTTGGTATTGGAAGGTAGGCCCCCTATAATTATCCAAAAAAATAGACAATAAAAGTCATATTCACTCTCAGATGCGAAATTCCCGCAAACTTTCGCTAACGGCGGACTGCAAACCTGAAAAGCATGCTTAAAGACACACTGACCCACCACGATTAAGTCCCTTGGGTGGTTTTTTTGGATAGCTGTGACCCACATACAAATGCCCCCAACTTCCAATTGAGGCTGCTCTTTAAAATGATGTTTTGTTTTCAATTTGGGGACATTTGTATGGGAGTTAAACCTGGTCAAAACAAGATTTCTTACCAGCTATAAGAGGGAAAACACGTGAAACCCGTGATTTTGACACGTGATCTGGTGGGTCTAACGCTAGAGACGAGGAGGACATGGGGGTGGGGGGGGGGGGATTACATTTTCTTACCGAACGTTTTGTGGCGCTGCGCCTTAAGCAATGCTCTTTATCCCTATTCACGTTATCGAGTGAGAACGCGTGACTCAACACTAGATTGCACGCTTTACGACAACATCGTAAAAAGCAGTCGGCGGTTAGAATCAATTTGACGTGTTTCGTGCAGTAACAACAACCTTAGCCTTTGGTATTTGGCCTTCAGCATTTTGGGCTGTACAGCAGATAACGGTAAGTGTGCTCGCTGATATCCGTTTTGGAAGTGATTGTGTGAGATCATAGATATGGTTAGGTCTACTTATTTCGCCATAAAGCAAAGGGACGCGTCTCTGAAAGTGTAAATTAATACAAGCTACGCTTATAAATGAAAATCCGTTTAACGTCCTCCGGTCTGGAACAGACACATAAATATGGGACCCCCCCCCCCCCCCCTGCATTTCTCGGTTAATTGTATTTTTCCGTGTTTGCCTTTCTTACCATACATAAAGCTGTATTTTAGGAACATTTTCAGCTAATTCTCTTTTTGGAATACTAACCCTAACCCTAACCCTAGCCCTAAACCTAACCCTACCCCCCACTATGCACTGCAGTACACCGCGATTTGTCACAGTTGTGGTTCGTTGCGTTTTTCCGTCTTATAGGGTGGGGGGTAGGGTTAGGGTTAGGACTAGGGTTAGGGATAGGGTTAGCCGGTATTCCTAAAAGGTTATTAGCTAAAAAGGTTCCTAAAATACAGCTTTATGTATGGTAAGAAAGGCAAAAACGGAAAAATACAATTAACCGAGAAATGTAGGGGGGTGGCACATCTTGACCTTTACCAAACTGAATTTATACCTAAAGTCATAGTTCAAATTCACAAATCTAAAAGTACTTATGAACATTTTCCCTATTTTTCCTCTAACTCCATTGAAAGAAATATTAACTCTATTTAAAGTACTGTCCTATATGGTTCTTCGAAACCGAGAGTACGTAAATCATAAACCTCGCTTACGACTTATTGAAGACTTTTAAAGGGCCAACCCACACGTCCACTAAAATCGTGCGACAGTACGATACGATTCGATCACGTGGTCTCAAACAACCGAAATGTGATTGGCGCATCGAGATGACATGATCGAATCGTATCGTACAGTCGTGT
>CM065684.1:5189631-5240916 GCA_017654935.2 Phymorhynchus buccinoides
GGGAAAACAACGTAAACCCGTGATTTTGACACGTGATCTGGTGGGTCTTTACATGGTAGCGCTAGCAAAGCCAGAGTGTGTTCACCGCACATCGGCTTTATGCAAGGGACCTATTACAATAATATCGGCCCTTAGTGGGAACTTCAAAAGTGCAGGGATTTTGTGTTAAACAAGCGCAGCGGTGTCCAAAGAAGATAAGTCAACAAATGAATAGAGCCGTAATCTTGCCGTAATCTTGCAAAAATCACAACGGCTTCCTCCGAAGTCGGAGTGCGGCTGCCCACGTAGGACGGGCGTAATCAAAAACGGTCACACACGTAATATTCTCGTCCTTAGCTGGTACGTTTGTACCATAGTGTTCAAGTGCTTCAAATGTTGGGATGATCCCTGGAGTCTTTAAACCAGGGAACAACAACAACAACAACAAAAACAACAACAACAACAACAACAACAACAACAACAAACAAAGGCTTAATGGGCCTTTTCTCTGTGTATATTTCCTCAAGAACAGCTGTAGTTAAAGCCTATTGTAATATATTTACTTAATCAGTGTAGCGCAAATATATATGGCTCGCTTTCCTATTTTTTACTGTCTGTCGCAAGCGCGTATGCACGCACCCACGCACACAGAGAGAGACAGACAGAGACACAGAGTGGGCATGGGGCTGAATCGTTGACTGATTGATAGAGAATGCACTTGTGTACATACTTGCGGTATACACACGCTTTTTTTTTCTTTTGTTCTTTGTTTATATCTGTCTCTGTCTGTATATGTATCTCTCATGTATGTATACAGAGACAGACAGAAAGACAGAGGGGGGGAGAGTTTGAGAGAGAGAGAGAGACTGAGGTGACAAGGGTGAAGAGAAACACAAATACACACACACAGGCAGGACACTGCAGGCAGGACATGGATTTCTATCTCTCGTGCAAGTAATTGTCGTTTTAGCTAATTACTGATGATCCATTGGATGTTTATCAACTTTCAATGTCACGGGGATAAAGAAGAATTTTTACTTTCTAATGATGTAAAAATTATTTTACAATTCCATATTCTGCCATCATTATTCGTCGGTTTTTTTGTGCGGGAGCGGCTCGTGTGAAAGTGGGCTACGCCGAAATTGAGACAGGCCCATAGGCTCAGTAGCCAGTGTATACTGACCATGTAGGAGTTTAAAATTGTTTCCTTATTTTTCCTTTTGGAAGATTGTATGGTGATCGTACATATTGTAGTATTCAAATATAAATGTTTATTATATGCATCGCTTCTATTTTCACTGTGCTACATTTTATGTTATTAAAATGTGTGAATGGTAAAAGCCTACCAGAAACCCATGTATCGCCTGGGTAGGCCTACTGCACTGATCGAAGAAAAAAAAGAGGATGGTACCGTCGATCAATGTGTATTATAAACTGTGTTTTGTGATAGATGTACATTGCAATGTGTGAATTGTGTTCAGAGTAGGCCTATGCAGTATTAATATAATCTGTGCACTGTGGTTGGTTCGTGTTGTGGACGGTGATGGAAGGTGTCACGCGCGCCCCTTTCTCCTTTACCCCCCCCTTACTATTTCATCCCTCCACTCTTTAATCTTATCGGCCGGTCGACCATCCGGTGACATCACAGAATTCCCCAACTACAATCAGTGCCTTTTAATGTGATCTTGACACAGACGCGGCACTACAAGCATGTGACGTCACTGTAGGCACGTGATCTGTCATTTCCTCTCTTGTCTACTACCCAGCCAATAAAAATACCCAGTAGATTTGAAATTAAGTGGGAAATGCATAATGGGAGGCCAAACTTATAACATTCTCTTAGTCTAGTCACAAACAAACTAAAAACCTGGCTGAGTCAACACTGTAGGAACAAACCCTCTGCTGTTACCTGCCAGTAATACTATTAGCCCAACTCGTAAGCAATATTGAATGTGGTTGGGTGTAAAATAGTTGTGTGAGATTTAGATTTGTTTGATTCTGTTTTTGATCCAGATCCTATGTTCCAGGTTGAGTAAGTAGTAGAGGTGTCAGTGAAAAGAATTGGTAAATATCCTGTTCTAATTATGTGCACATATTCATTCGTATGTTTGATTTTGACTTTAACTCTTTTGGTGCAAGAACCTGATTCTATGCCTACTTTATTTATCCTTTTTATACATACACTAGCGCAACGCCTAGTACCGGAAATACCGAGTACCAGTAATGCCTAGTACCGGTAATGCCAAGTACCGGTAATGCTGAGCAGCAGTTTTTTTGGGTCCACGAAATATTAGATTATTACTTTTGTGTCTCTCCTTCTTTCCATCTTCTTCTCTCATCCTGCTCTAACCCCCCCCACCATCCCCTGCCCTCCCACCCCCCAGCCCACCTACGCCCCACCCCCCAAACCCATCCGCTATTACTTTTGTGTTTCTCCTTCCTTCGATCTTCTTCTCTCATTGCGTTCTACTCCCCACCGCACCCCCCCCCCCCCCCCCCAACCATCCCATCAAGTAGACAGATAAGAGGACATGTACGACTGAGCACCCCTGGCTATTCCGAGAACACCCAGCCGCACACGGTTACGAGGGGGGGGGGACAACAACAAAAACGGGGGGGGGGGGGTGAGAATAATAGTGCTTTTAGTCAGGGAGCTTCAGCACCTTCGAGATGAAGGAGCTGAGCGTGGGGGACTGGACTGTCTCTGATGGTAGGGCGTTCCAGTTGCGGACGGTTCAGGGGAAGAAAGAGTTGTTGCGGTAGTCGGTTCTGGCAGGGATTCTTTGGAACTGCTTGTTGTGGTTTTGTCTTCTGCTGCTGAGGGGCATGGGTTTGAGGGCGCTGCATTTCACACAGGCTAGTCCATTTGTGATCTTGTAGATCATGGATAGCTTGGAAGCGTGGCGGTGTTCAGCGAGAGATGGCCATTGTAGCTGGTGGAGCATGGTGCTGACACTGGAAGTATTTCTGTGTCTGTTTAGCACATATCTTGCCGCCCTGTCTGTATTTTTTCTGCTGGGTGTTGAGTCTATTTCGTTCGCCACAAGTTTGCTCCTAGTTCTTGGTTTTTCCTACTCATTTTCAAAAAGCCAATTCAGTCATTGTCTTTTTTTCTTCGGAGGGGGAATATTGTGATGAACTCGTTTAAGAAGTATTTTTAGTGTTCGTTGCTTTTTTTGAATTTATGGATTAGGGCCATGTGTTTTACAACATCACCTTTTATCTTTTCAATGTCAAACAAAGTCGCGCTCACTTTTCGATTTCTGTTCTTGAATTTATTCTTTCTTTGACCGTCGGACCTTCAACATGGGGTTTGCCAACCTCTCTGACTTTGTCTGGTCGAGACTGAATACTACCAGTCTCTCTCTGCTGTTGTTACAGGTCAGTTCAAATTAGGTTGTTCATTTTAACCATTCATAATTTCTATTTCAGCTTCACGAAGTTTTTGGATGTAGATATTTGTCGCCTGTTTGAACAATTCATGGAAGTGAGTTGGGTTAGGTTGGATTATAGTGTTCTCTTTTAAGAGATTGTCGGTTCGATTCTCGAAAAGGGAAACAAATGTTTTGCTTTGGAAATTTAGATATATATAAAAAAGAAGATTATTGTAAACTTTTGAATCAAATTTAAAAAGATTGTGGGAAAATAAAATGTATTAATAATGTGAAGAGAAGGAAAGGTCTTAATCATATTCAGTAATGATTGAAGGAAGATGAGATGAATAAATAAAAGAAGGAAAAGAAATGAATTAATGAATAAAAGAAAGTGTGGTGGTGAAAATTAAAAGGAAATGTTGTTCAAAGAAACAAAAGGATGGAATGAATATAGTGGATAAAATTTGCTAATTGAATTGTTGACATTATGTTGTTGAAGCTGTATTTTTGTGAGCCGCTGATATTTTGTCTGAGAGTGGCAATGTACACATTTATGAGCCACACAATTGGGTAATGGTGAGTAGCATGTTTTGTGAAGGATTGGTTTGAAGTTCTGGTGAATAGAAGCAATTTTGTATGTTAAGCACAGAAGGTTGTTTTTTCCCTAGCTATAATTACTTATTGTGGTTGAGATGGCAAATTCTGTGAGTTATTTTTTATTAATAAATTTCCGTGACATTTGTGTGAAAGTGTGAGTTAGTGTGAGAGGATAACTTTGATTTTGTTAAACATTGAAAAATTAAATCTGGGGCTGAGAATTGTCATCTTGATTTTATCTGTTCAAGGTTTATGGTTGTTGTTAGAGAATGAGAGAGTGAATGAAAGAACATGCGAGCCGAAAGTCAATGTTTGTATTGTTTCATACTAAATGTACACTCTGACCACACCCATATCCTTGACACCCACAAATAGACAAAACAGTAGTGAGTGAGATAAAGATGTGTTAATGTATCTGAGCGTATAACCTTTTGTGCCCCCATTTCCATTTTAATATGTGGCACGATTTGTCAATATGCTTTGCTTTTCGTAAGCTTTCCACTGTTTACTGTAAATATTTATCTGTTCCGTGTTTCTTTTTTCTATGTAATTAAACAATATGGTTTGTTTATTGTGCGTGTGTGTTTGCATTTTGTCTTTGTTAGATGGCTTGATGAAAAAACATGTATGTTTGCTTATTCAATGTTCATCTCTAAATAAAATTTTGACTTGACATGACACGCACGCAAGCACGCACGCACGCATGCGCACGCACATGCACACACACACACACACACACACACACACACACACACACACACACTACTGTTTACATGCAAGGCGACAAAACTCCAATAAAATTATGGTGAAGCCGCTAAGTCAGTGACCGATTGAACGATGTCAAATGACACGTAAATCCAAGTAAAATCGTCCCCACAGCTGATTTTGGCATTGATGCTTAAAAACCCTATCACACAGTACCCCGTGTTTCAATCGTTACACCGAAATTTCCACCATTCTCGCTTACACGTCGTTTCGTTGAAATTGAGAAAATGAGTATGTCAGTTTTAAATACATAACAATATCTGGGTCTCCAAGTCATAATCGTCGAATGCTCGTCTGAGAGAAACAATCTAAGTGTATGAATTCAGCCATAAAGACGCTTAAACACCCCTGACTTTTCTAGTCAGCTTATTTGGAAAGCATGTGCAAATTTAACTTAAAAGTAAGGTGGTTATTGAGGAGTAAAATGCAGACTAGCAAAATCACATTACAATAGCTTATATGACCCGAGAGAATCTGGATATTCTTCTGGAGTAACGGTACCGGTTTACTTCAAAATCGAAAGGAAAGTTCTTTAGGTGCCTGCACTGATTCAGGATTGGTGGCATGTTGTGCTGCTTTGTTCTGTTAACACTGGAAAAGGCCAAAGCATACCATTATGTAGAGCATATTCTAGAAATAAAAAAAGCTTAAACATTAAGAGAAAACTAACAGTGAACAGGAAATGTTTACTTTTCGTCTTTAACAGACATTGAAAAGATGTCAAGGAATGTGGAATAATCTCGTTCGATAAGGATAACATAATCAATTATTATCAGCCTCTTTTTAAATATTATATATGTTTATTTATGCTCTCCCCAATTGTTTCCGTTGGCGTATTATACCAGGGTGCCTGACAACGTACCTGATGCAGAGCAGAGCAACAATTATTCATATTGCCTTGAATTGTTTGCATTTTAGTCTTTCCAGCGTCCATCCATCCAACACCATGGATGTCCAGGCACTGACCACAGACACAGTGTCAGGCAACTTCACCACAAACACTACACCACCTACAGGATTCCCAGGACCAATAGTTGTCCCTGAAGGCTGTCAGATCTTCCCCTTTTCCCTAAACAATCCCTGGGAGAACCCCGAAGACCCTGTAAGTTATTGCACACTGGAGGCGTTCTTATCCACAGTGTATGGTTGTCTGATGCCGTTCTTCTTTGCAGTCGCTGTTCCCTTGAACATCATCAACATGATCGTTTTTTACCAGCACGGTATCAAGGAAAGGATTAACCTCTGTCTGTTTGTTCTCGCATTGGATGATCTGATCGTGGTGGTCTGTATTTTCGAGTTGAAAATGGACTGGTTTTTTGGCGTGCTCGATGAGAACTACCCAGAGGAGGATAAACGTATTCTGAAAGCTAATGTTGACCACATGGTCCACTCGTCGTTTGCGTTCATTCACATGTCCAGGTTCATGAATGTGCTCATTGCCATTGAGCGGTGTCTATGCGTGGTCAGTCCCCTCAAAGCTCGGACCATGATTAACACCAGAACCACAGCCATCATCATTGGCACCGGTCACGTGCTCATCTTTGGGTGCTACTTTTTCATGGTGATGAAAGTTGACGTCATTTGCGTGTACGATCCTTTCATCCGCGAAAAGAGAATAGAGTTGTTTTACAGCGAATTCTACATCGAAAACAAACGTTTGATGAACGACTACGAAAGTTATTTGCTAGGAATGGGCATAAAAGGAGGTTTCGACGTTTGCGTGATGGTATCCACAGTGATAACGTTACTCAAAATGAAACAAATGAAAGAATGGCGTAGCAAGTCTTCGTCCAACGTTTCCATGCAGCAAATGTCCATCCAGAATCTGAACCTGAACCGCATGCTGATCGGCAATAACATTTTCTTCGTGATTTGCACCACTCCTATACTTATCTACCACGTTGCCGTATTTGTGGTGCCGGAGTTGAATGCCGTGAATGGTAGGTACATAAACACCAACGCCTTGATGTTCATCATCACCGACATTCTGGCGGCTGTCAACTCCACTGCTAGTTTCTTTTTCTTCTTCATTTTTGGGACCAAGTTTCGCAGCAGCGTGCAGCAGCTGTTTTCCAGGTCACGCCAAAGGCAGGGGAACAAGTGATTCTTTTGGCCAATTTCCTCACAGCCAACTTTGCCTCCATATTGTGATCAGATGTACATCATTTTGTAGGGTCGGTGTACAATTCAAAGAAGGAACACGTGCGAAACTAGAAATGCTAGCGACAGTGAAACCCAGCCAGATTTATGTTTAATATGTTACAACGAGCAAATTATATCAGTCTATACTGTTCTTGTTAAATGGATATTACTATCGCTCTACTCTTTGCCCAATACCCAAAGTGAGCTATATCCCTTACTAACAACATTTGAATAATAGTGCTTGAACAAACAAAAATCATAAAATATCAGTAACAAGCAGCAATCACGATTATCGAAGAAAGCCCCCACTTCACTTCAGTCTGACGGAGGGCTGTGCCCTTAACTAGTTACTGTTTTCCTCTACATCAAGGATCCCCCCTACCCCCTCCATCAAGGTTAGTTCCCTGGGATGCTGAAAGAGGGGAGAAGTATATTATACTGTCAAGAAAACCGAACTAAATGAATGCGAGGATTAAAATGGTGAGAAAGAGGTCAGTTCTTAACGTTTTGATAGTCGCTTGTAGTATCGACTCTAAATATGTCCAACTTCTTGCAAAGCATGTTTTGTTGTCCATTTTTCCTTAGCTTTGTTTCCATTTTTAATGCACCCAAATGTGTTTTCTTGCTTGTATTGTGCTTGTACGAGACCACGCTGTAATTTCACCTAACGTGATAATAAAGTATTTTTGACTTTGACCCCTTGAAACTAGGGGGCATTTGCACCAGCTCTAGATCCGTCGCGTATATCGTCAGAAGTGGCGTCTGTGACGTATTCTACCAGATCCAGATCCATCTCTTAGTGCTTCAGCCACGGGGACTTAGCGGGCTGGGTTTTTTAGGGGGGGGGGGGTAGAGGGGGTAGGGGGACACCTTCCCCAATTCCAGCTGTCACACAAAAATCATTTTAGCCTAGAGAGTTAGGCCGGGTTCACATTAGTTCCGTACATAAAACCCTAAATAAATGGAAGGAAGAAAGATAAAAGTTTACGCATATACACGTTCGCAAATCTGACAGATTTGTTCTAGATCCAACATCCAAAGGAAGACAGATTTTTGTGCGCTAACATGATGCAACCCCAGAGTTTGAAACAATAGGCGCTTGAGAGAAGTTAGCTTTGATAGGTTAATTTTCAAATTATAAATGCTTAATTTTGGTAAATCCTTCCAATTTGTTTTTGTGATAAAACAACTGGACTGCATTTAAGACGTTTTAATGTATCATTATCAACAATCAGCATTTTAAAGGCACTTTCTTTGAGTGGATTTAAAAAAATAACTAGGCTATTTCTTCCCGTCAAACTCTTCGGTGTTGGAGACCCAAAACGGTATGTCAGCGGACCGAACTGGAATGGCATACCAATTTAGGAACCAGTTCGGAAACACCGTTTGCTTCAGTTGATTGAGTTCAACTGTTATATAGGATCCACATTTATTCCCGTTTTCATTGTTTTTCACGCATAAACGTGAAGGACGACGTGTGGACCCTATATGTATTACTGTTGAAATCAACAAACTGAACCGAGTACTCATTCTGTCAAACCTCTGTAAATTGTCATAAGGGGTTATGCGATTTCCCTTTACACACATGTTGCATACATTGTCCTGAGAAAGGACAGTGTGGGAAACACCATCTACACGATGGAGGGTAGATGCAGTGGTCATTTAAATCCGGCAGATTTCAGATTCATTACTTTTGACGCTTTTATGCTTTCCTACCGTAGCTGCTTAACTCCTCCCCTGCGACGTCATTGCACGCGCATATAATAATAGGTGACATAATAGGTGTCTGAATTTCTTTTGTTACAAAGTTTACTGAATTTGTACAGTTTTCTTCAGTTTTATTAGGATTCTACCCTTTAGGCAGAACACTATTGCATTTGTAAGAGGGTTTTTTCCGTTCTTTTTCTGCCCCTTTTTTGTCCGATTTGGCTGAGAGTGTCAGGAAAGTTGCAGGGCATTAAGTGATTGCCAAATTAGTAATATTAAATTATATACAGATCTTCAAGTAGTGCTTAGAGGCCTGGAAGCGTGTGATATAAAACAATGTCTTGACATATCATTTGCGTATATTAACCCATATCTAATAGGCTTAGTGTAAACGCGTGTAAGAATACACCGTTGCTATTAGAAACTTGACGTCACAGTTATTTATCTTGACATATCATTATCATTATTACGCATCAAGGTACACTCGCATGCGACTATCTGCAGTACTCAAGCCATATTTTTCTTTATTTGCATCAAGTGATGTTTAGCAAAACAAAAAGCCCAAACATACTCCTAACCCTATGCCTTAACCCGATAAATGCAAAAGGTTGTTTCTGATGAACATTTTACATTGAAAAAATAATTGTGAATAGTAACTTTTAGTGAAATTGCAAATTATAAAAATAGCGGCTGGCAACCTATACTCAAGTTAGTGTCACTGCAAATAGCGCCTTCTGAGCAGGACACAAAAAAACGTCATCTTAGTGAACTTACGCAATCACTGAAATTACGTCATCATTGAAAGTTCGTCATTGGCGAAATGACAATAACTATGGCCTGTGATTGCTGTGTAAAACGCATATGTCAAAAAGGCTATTTCATTATAAAGGCTATTTTTATACAGCAAATTCTAGTAGGTTCATGTTTCGATTAATAATCAGTTTCCTTGCATAATGTATCAATGTGCAAGATCAAAATAGCTCACAACTTTCTAACATGGAGAAATATATTACTTGTGGATGAGTGGGATTTTCTTGCTACGGTGAAGTGGTTAGTATTATTTTAGATCTGCATGCATGGCCGTCTCGCTTCTTCGTTGCGTGTTTGATTATCATCTGAAATAGGTAAAATATCGGTATATATCCGTTATTAGGATTTGCGAGTGTGATATTGCTTTTATCCTATCTCTCGTGGCTTGCTGTTTATCACCCTCGGTCTCCGACCTCGTGTGATAAACAGCAAACCACTTGAGATAGGATAAAAGCAATATCACACTCGCAAATCCCAATAACTGATAATGTTGCCAAAACTTCGGCGAAATATGACCGAAAAACCGAAAAATCGACAAAATTGCAATCTTCATTAACTAAAGAACGTTTCAACAGATTTTTTTCATATTTTAAGAATGTTCTCTAAAGTAGATTTGCAACATTTACGGCAGATTATTGAACCGAAAGTATGAACCGGAAGTGCCCCAGATATAGTCAGGCAGCTTTTATTTGGTTCACAGAATAGCCAAAACCAGAAGTGACGTCACAAAACTAACTATTGGATTTTGTAGCCCTTACTCTGGCCCAGGCCTGAAAGGAGTTTGTTGATTAAATGTTAAATAGTTTGGAAGTTATTCAAATGTATGTACATTGGGTTGTGTCACTTTAACTTATTTCCATTGATGGATTTTTTGGTTCATCGAATCTCACTGAAATTTGCAGGAAAATTGAGGAATGCTATACTTATGCTAAATTGTCAATAAAAAAAAACAATTGGCCAAAATGTGGCCGAAAAATGCCAAATTTGGCCAATTTTTAATCTTGAATATCTCGAAAACAGCTGCACAAACTTCAATCATATTTTCGGTATTTACTCAGGAGTTACGGTGCAACACTTCCATTTCAAACCCAAAATCGGAAGTGGGTTGGAAATGGCCAAATTTGGGTACATTTTAATCTTAAATAACTCGAAAACGGCTGCAAGAAATGCATTCTTATTTTTTGTGATTATTAATGATGCAACACTTTCGGTATCAATCAGAGCCGGAAGTGGGGAGGGAAAGGCTGGTGGAGGGGAGAATCCTGTCATGTTTGTTCTCAATGGCAAACATAAGCCCTCTAGTTAAACATTATGACTGATTTTTCAGCCAGGTTAAGGCAAGCAATCTCATCTGAAGGGATTAAATAATTTCTCTTTGCACACATGTCGTTTACATGTATTCCCTCCCCACTTCCGGCTCTGATTGATACCGAAAGTGTTGCATCATTAATAATCACAAAAAATAAGAATGCATTTCTTGCAGCCGTTTTCGAGTTATTTAAGATTAAAATGTACCCAAATTTGGCCATTTCCAACCTATTTCCGATTTTGGGTTTGAATTGGAAGTGTTGCACCGTAACTCCTGAGTAAATACCGAAAATATGATTGAAGTTTGTGCAGCTGTTTTCGAGATATTCAAGATTAAAAATTGGCCAAATTTGGCATTTTTCGGCCACATTTTGGCCAATTGTTTTTTTTATTGACAATTTAGCATAAGTATAGCATTCCTCAATTTTCCTGCAAATTTCAGTGAGATTCGATGAACCAAAAAATCCATCAATGGAAATAAGTTAAAGTGACACAACCCAATTTACATACATTTGAATAACTTCCAAACTATTTAACATTTAATCATCAAACTCCTTTCAGGCCTGGGCCAGAGTAAGGGCTACAAAATCCAATAGTTAGTTTTGTGACGTCACTTCTGGTTTTGGCTATTCTGTGAACCAAATAAAAGCTGCCTGACTATAGCTGGGGCACTTCCGGTTCATACTTTCGGTTCAATAATCTGCCGTAAATGTTGCAAATCTACTTTAGAGAACATTCTTAAAATATGAAAAAAATCTGTTGAAACGTTCTTTAGTTAATGAAGATTGCAATTTTGTCGATTTTTCGGTTTTTCGGTCATATTTCGCCGAAGTTTTGGCAACATTATCAGTTATTGGGATTTGCGAGTGTGATATTGCTTTTATCCTATCTCAAGTGGTTTGCTGTTTATCACACGAGGTCGGAGACCGAGGGTGATAAACAGCAAGCCACGAGAGATAGGATAAAAGCAGTATCACACTCGCAAATCCTAATAACGGATATATACCGATATTTTACCTATTTCAGATGATAATCAAACACGCAACGAAGAAGCGAGACGGCCATGCATGCAGATCTAAAATAATACTAACCACTTCACCGTAGCAAGAAAATCCCACTCATCCACAAATAATATATTTCTCCATGTTAGAAAGTTGTGAGCTATTTTGATCTTGCACATTGATACATTATGCAAGGAAACTGATTATTAATCGAAACATGAACCTACTAGAATTTGCTGTATAAAAAATAGCCTTTATAATGACATATCCGTTTTACACTGCAATCACAGGCCATAGTTATTGTCATTTCACCAATGACGAACTTTCAATGATGACGTAATTTCAGTGATTGCGTAAGTTCACTAAGATGACGTTTTTTTGTGTCCTGCTCAGAAGGCGCTATTTGCAGTGACACTAACTTGAGTATAGGTTGCCAGCCGCTATTTTTATAATTTGCAATTTCACTAAAAGTTACTATTCACAATTATTTTTTCAATGTAAAATGTTCATCAGAAACAACCTTTTGCATTTATCGGGTTAAGGCATAGGGTTAGGAGTATGTTTGGGCTTTTTGTTTTGCTAAACATCACTTGATGCAAATAAAGAAAAATATGGCTTGAGTACTGCAGATAGTCGCATGCGAGTGTACCTTGATGCGTAATAATGATAATGATATGTCAAGATAAATAACTGTGACGTCAAGTTTCTAATAGCAACGGTGTATTCTTACACGCGTTTACACTAAGCCTATTAGATATGGGTTAATATACGCAAATGATATGTCAAGACATTGTTTTATATCACACGCTTCCAGGCCTCTAAGCACTACTTGAAGATCTGTATATAATTTAATATTACTAATTTGGCAATCACTTAATGCCCTGCAACTTTCCTGACACTCTCAGCCAAATCGGACAAAAAAGGGGCAGAAAAAGACGGAAAAAACCCTCTTACAAATGCAATAGTGTTCTGCCTAAAGGGTAGAATCCTAATAAAACTGAAGAAAACTGTACAAATTCAGTAAACTTTGTAACAAAAGAAATTCAGACACCTATTATGTCACCTATTATTATATGCGCGTGCAATGACGTCGCAGGGGAGGAGTTAAGCAGCTACGGTAGGAAAGCATAAAAGCGTCAAAAGTAATGAATCTGAAATCTGCCGGATTTAAATGACCACTGCATCTACCCTCCATCGTGTAGATGGTGTTTCCCACACTGTCCTTTCTCAGGACAATGTATGCAACATGTGTGTAAAGGGAAATCGCATAACCCCTTATGACAATTTACAGAGGTTTGACAGAATGAGTACTCGGTTCAGTTTGTTGATTTCAACAGTAATACGTATAGGGTCCACACGTCGTCCTTCACGTTTATGCGTGAAAAACAATGAAAACGGGAATAAATGTGGATCCTATATAACAGTTGAACTCAATCAACTGAAGCAAACGGTGTTTCCGAACTGGTTCCTAAATTGGTATGCCATTCCAGTTCGGTCCGCTGACATACCGTTTTGGGTCTCCAACACCGAAGAGTTTGACGGGAAGAAATAGCCTAGTTATTTTTCAAAATCCACTCAAAGAAAGTGCTTTTAAATTTCTGATTGTTGATAATGATACATTAAAACGTCTTAAATGCAGTCCAGTTGTTTTATCACAAAAACAAATTGGAAGGATTTACCAAAATTAAGCATTTATAATTTGAAAATTAACCTATCAAAGCTAACTTCTCTCAAGCGCCTATTGTTTCAAACACTGGAGTTGCGTTATGTTAGCGCACAAAAATCTGTCTTCCTTTGGATGTTGGATCTAGAACAAATCTGTCAGATTTGCGAACGTGTATATGCGTAAACTTTTATCTTTCTTCCTTCCATTTATTTAGGGTTTTATGTACGGAACTAATGTGAACCCGGCCTAACTCTCTAGGCTAAAATGATTTTTGTGTGACAGCTGGAATTGGGGAAGGTGTCCCCCTACCCCCTCTCCCCCCCCCCCTAAAAAACCCAGCCCGCTAAGTCCCCGTGGCTGAAGCACTAAGAGATGGATCTGGATCTGGTAGAATACGTCACAGACGCCACTTCTGACGATATACGCGACGGATCTAGAGCTGGTGCAAATGCCCCCTAGTTTCAAGGGGTCAAAGTCAAAAATACTTTATTATCACGTTAGGTCAAATTACAGCGTGGTCTCGTACAAGCACAATACAAGCAAGAAAACACATTTGCATGCATTAAAAATGGAAACAAAGCTAAGGAAAAATGGACAACAAAACATGCTTCGCAAGAAGTTGGACATATTTAGAGTCGATACTACAAGCGACTATCAAAACGTTAAGAACTGACCTCTTTCTCACAATTTTAATCCTCGCATTCATTTAGTTCGGTTTTCTTGACAGTATAATATACTTCTCCCCTCTTTCAGCATCCCAGGGAACTAACCTTGATGGAGGGGGTAGGGGGGATCCTTGATGTAGAGGAAAACAGTAACTAGTTAAGGGCACAGCCCTCCGTCAGACTGAAGTGAAGTGGGGGCTTTCTTCGATAATCGTGATTGCTGCTTGTTACTGATATTTTATGATTTTTGTTTGTTCAAGCACTATTATTCAAATGTTGTTAGTAAGGGATATAGCTCACTTTGGGTATTGGGCAAAGAGTAGAGCGATAGTAATATCCATTTAACAAGAACAGTATAGACTGATATAATTTGCTCGTTGTAACATATTAAACATAAATCTGGCTGGGTTTCACTGTCGCTAGCATTTCTAGTTTCGCACGATTTTGTTCCTTCTTTGAATTGTACACCGACCCTACAAAATGATGTACATCTGATCACAATATGGAGGCAAAGTTGGCTGTGAGGAAATTGGCCAAAAGAATCACTTGTTCCCCTGCCTTTGGCGTGACCTGGAAAACAGCTGCTGCACGCTGCTGCGAAACTTGGTCCCAAAAATGAAGAAGAAAAAGAAACTAGCAGTGGAGTTGACAGCCGCCAGAATGTCGGTGATGATGAACATCAAGGCGTTGGTGTTTATGTACCTACCATTCACGGCATTCAACTCCGGCACCACAAATACGGCAACGTGGTAGATAAGTATAGGAGTGGTGCAAATCACGAAGAAAATGTTATTGCCGATCAGCATGCGGTTCAGGTTCAGATTCTGGATGGACATTTGCTGCATGGAAACGTTGGACGAAGACTTGCTACGCCATTCTTTCATTTGTTTCATTTTGAGTAACGTTATCACTGTGGATACCATCACGCAAACGTCGAAACCTCCTTTTATGCCCATTCCTAGCAAATAACTTTCGTAGTCGTTCATCAAACGTTTGTTTTCGATGTAGAATTCGCTGTAAAACAACTCTATTCTCTTTTCGCGGATGAAAGGATCGTACACGCAAATGACGTCAACTTTCATCACCATGAAAAAGTAGCACCCAAAGATGAGCACGTGACCGGTGCCAATGATGATGGCTGTGGTTCTGGTGTTAATCATGGTCCGAGCTTTGAGGGGACTGACCACGCATAGACACCGCTCAATGGCAATGAGCACATTCATGAACCTGGACATGTGAATGAACGCAAACGACGAGTGGACCATGTGGTCAACATTAGCTTTCAGAATACGTTTATCCTCCTCTGGGTAGTTCTCATCGAGCACGCCAAAAAACCAGTCCATTTTCAACTCGAAAATACAGACCACCACGATCAGATCATCCAATGCGAGAACAAACAGACAGAGGTTAATCCTTTCCTTGATACCGTGCTGGTAAAAAACGATCATGTTGATGATGTTCAAGGGAACAGCGACTGCAAAGAAGAACGGCATCAGACAACCATACACTGTGGATAAGAACGCCTCCAGTGTGCAATAACTTACAGGGTCTTCGGGGTTCTCCCAGGGATTGTTTAGGGAAAAGGGGAAGATCTGACAGCCTTCAGGGACAACTATTGGTCCTGGGAATCCTGTAGGTGGTGTAGTGTTTGTGGTGAAGTTGCCTGACACTGTGTCTGTGGTCAGTGCCTGGACATCCATGGTGTTGGATGGATGGACGCTGGAAAGACTAAAATGCAAACAATTCAAGGCAATATGAATAATTGTTGCTCTGCTCTGCATCAGGTACGTTGTCAGGCACCCTGGTATAATACGCCAACGGAAACAATTGGGGAGAGCATAAATAAACATATATAATATTTAAAAAGAGGCTGATAATAATTGATTATGTTATCCTTATCGAACGAGATTATTCCACATTCCTTGACATCTTTTCAATGTCTGTTAAAGACGAAAAGTAAACATTTCCTGTTCACTGTTAGTTTTCTCTTAATGTTTAAGCTTTTTTTATTTCTAGAATATGCTCTACATAATGGTATGCTTTGGCCTTTTCCAGTGTTAACAGAACAAAGCAGCACAACATGCCACCAATCCTGAATCAGTGCAGGCACCTAAAGAACTTTCCTTTCGATTTTGAAGTAAACCGGTACCGTTACTCCAGAAGAATATCCAGATTCTCTCGGGTCATATAAGCTATTGTAATGTGATTTTGCTAGTCTGCATTTTACTCCTCAATAACCACCTTACTTTTAAGTTAAATTTGCACATGCTTTCCAAATAAGCTGACTAGAAAAGTCAGGGGTGTTTAAGCGTCTTTATGGCTGAATTCATACACTTAGATTGTTTCTCTCAGACGAGCATTCGACGATTATGACTTGGAGACCCAGATATTGTTATGTATTTAAAACTGACATACTCATTTTCTCAATTTCAACGAAACGACGTGTAAGCGAGAATGGTGGAAATTTCGGTGTAACGATTGAAACACGGGGTACTGTGTGATAGGGTTTTTAAGCATCAATGCCAAAATCAGCTGTGGGGACGATTTTACTTGGATTTACGTGTCATTTGACATCGTTCAATCGGTCACTGACTTAGCGGCTTCACCATAATTTTATTGGAGTTTTGTCGCCTTGCATGTAAACAGTAGTGTGTGTGTGTGTGTGTGTGTGTGTGTGTGTGTGTGCGTGCATGTGCGTGCGCATGCGTGCGTGCGTGCTTGCGTGCGTGTCATGTCAAGTCAAAATTTTATTTAGAGATGAACATTGATTAAGCAAACATACATGTTTTTTCATCAAGCCATCTAACAAAGACAAAATGCAAACACACACGCACAATAAACAAACCATATTGTTTAATTACATAGAAAAAAGAAACACGGAACAGATAAATATTTACAGTAAACAGTGGAAAGCTTACGAAAAGCAAAGCATATTGACAAATCGTGCCACATATTAAAATGGAAATGGGGGAACAAAAGGTTGTACGCTCAAATACATTAACACATCTTTATCGCACTCACTACTGTTTTGTCTATTTGTGGGTGTCAAGGATATGGGTGTGGTCAGAGTGTACATTTAGTATGAAACAATACAAACATTGACTTTCGGCTCGCATGTTCTTTCATTCACTCTCTCATTCTCTAACAACAACCATAAACCTTGAACAGATAAAATCAAGATGACAATTCTCAGCCCCAGATTTAATTTTTCAATGTTTAACAAAATCAAAGTTATCCTCTCACACTAACTCACACTTTCACACAAATGTCACGGAAATTTATTAATAAAAAATAACTCACAGAATTTGCCATCTCAACCACAATAAGTAATTATAGCTAGGGAAAAAACAACCTTCTGTGCTTAACATACAAAATTGCTTCTATTCACCAGAACTTCAAACCAATCCTTCACAAAACATGCTACTCACCATTACCCAATTGTGTGGCTCATAAATGTGTACATTGCCACTCTCAGACAAAATATCAGCGGCTCACAAAAATACAGCTTCAACAACATAATGTCAACAATTCAATTAGCAAATTTTATCCACTATATTCATTCCATCCTTTTGTTTCTTTGAACAACATTTCCTTTTAATTTTCACCACCACACTTTCTTTTATTCATTAATTCATTTCTTTTCCTTCTTTTATTTATTCATCTCATCTTCCTTCAATCATTACTGAATATGATTAAGACCTTTCCTTCTCTTCACATTATTAATACATTTTATTTTCCCACAATCTTTTTAAATTTGATTCAAAAGTTTACAATAATCTTCTTTTTTATATATATCTAAATTTCCAAAGCAAAACATTTGTTTCCCTTTTCGAGAATCGAACCGACAATCTCTTAAAAGAGAACACTATAATCCAACCTAACCCAACTCACTTCCATGAATTGTTCAAACAGGCGACAAATATCTACATCCAAAAACTTCGTGAAGCTGAAATAGAAATTATGAATGGTTAAAATGAACAACCTAATTTGAACTGACCTGTAACAACAGCAGAGAGAGACTGGTAGTATTCAGTCTCGACCAGACAAAGTCAGAGAGGTTGGCAAACCCCATGTTGAAGGTCCGACGGTCAAAGAAAGAATAAATTCAAGAACAGAAATCGAAAAGTGAGCGCGACTTTGTTTGACATTGAAAAGATAAAAGGTGATGTTGTAAAACACATGGCCCTAATCCATAAATTCAAAAAAAGCAACGAACACTAAAAATACTTCTTAAACGAGTTCATCACAATATTCCCCCTCCGAAGAAAAAAAGACAATGACTGAATTGGCTTTTTGAAAATGAGTAGGAAAAACCAAGAACTAGGAGCAAACTTGTGGCGAACGAAATAGACTCAACACCCAGCAGAAAAAATACAGACAGGGCGGCAAGATATGTGCTAAACAGACACATAAATACTTCCAGTGTCAGCACCATGCTCCACCAGCTACAATGGCCATCTCTCGCTGAACACCGCCACGCTTCCAAGCTATCCATGATCTACAAGATCACAAATGGACTAGCCTGTGTGAAATGCAGCGCCCTCAAACCCATGCCCCTCAGCAGCAGAAGACAAAACCACAACAAGCAGTTCCAAAGAATCCCTGCCAGAACCGACTACCGCAACAACTCTTTCTTCCCCTGAACCGTCCGCAACTGGAACGCCCTACCATCAGAGACAGTCCAGTCCCCCACGCTCAGCTCCTTCATCTCGAAGGTGCTGAAGCTCCCTGACTAAAAAGCACTATTATTCTCACCCCCCCCCCCCCCGTTTTTGTTGTTGTCCCCCCCCCCCTCCACGTGTGCGGCTGGGTGTTCTCGGAATAGCCAGGGGTGCTCAGTCGTACATGTCCTCTTATCTGTCTACTTGATGGGATGGTTGGGGGGGGGGGGGGGGTGTGCGGTGGGGAGTAGAACGCAATGAGAGAAGAAGATCGAAGGAAGGAGAAACACAAAAGTAATAGCGGATGGGTTTGGGGTGGGGCGTAGGTGGGCTGGGGGGTGGGAGGGCAGGGGATGGTGGGGTGGGGTTAGAGCAGGATGAGAGAAGAAGATGGAAAGAAGGAGAGACACAAAAGTAATAATCTAATATTTCGTGGACCCCCAAAAAACTGCTGCTCAGCATTACCGGTACTTGGCATTACCGGTACTAGGCATTACTGGTACTCGGTATTTCCGGTACTAGGCGTTGCGCTAGTGTATGTATAAAAAGGATAAATAAAGTAGGCATAGAATCAGGTTCTTGCACCAAAAGAGTTAAAGTCAAAATCAAACATAAGAATGAATATGTGCACATAATTAGAACAGCATATTTACCAATTCTTTTCACTGACACCTCTACTACTTACTCAACCTGGAACATAGGATCTGGATCAAAAACAGAATCAAACAAATCTAAATCTCACACAACTATTTTACACCCAACCACATTCAATATTGCTTACGAGTTGGGCTAATAGTATTACTGGCAGGTAACAGCAGAGGGTTTGTTCCTACAGTGTTGACTCAGCCAGGTTTTTAGTTTGCTTGTGACTAGACTAAGAGAATGTTATAAGTTTTGCCTCCCACTATGCATTTCCCACTTAATTTCAAATCTACTGGGTATTTTTATTGGCTGGGTAGTAGACAAGAGAGGAAATGACAGATCACGTGCCTACAGTGACGTCACATGCTTGTAGTGCCGCGTCTGTGTCAAGATCACATTAAAAGGCACTGATTGTAGTTGGGGAATTCTGTGATGTCACCGGATGGTCGACCGGCCGATAAGATTAAAGAGTGGAGGGATGAAATAGTAGGGGGGTAAAGGAGAAAGGGGCGCGCGTGACACCTTCCATCACCGTCCACAACACGAACCAACCACAGTGCACAGATTATATTAATACTGCATAGGCCTACTCTGAACACAATTCACACATTGCAATGTACATCTATCACAAAACACAGTTTATAATACACATTGATCGACGGTACCATCCTCTTTTTTTTCTTCGATCAGTGCAGTAGGCCTACCCAGGCGATACATGGGTTTCTGGTAGGCTTTTACCATTCACACATTTTAATAACATAAAATGTAGCACAGTGAAAATAGAAGCGATGCATATAATAAACATTTATATTTGAATACTACAATATGTACGATCACCATACAATCTTCCAAAAGGAAAAATAAGGAAACAATTTTAAACTCCTACATGGTCAGTATACACTGGCTACTGAGCCTATGGGCCTGTCTCAATTTCGGCGTAGCCCACTTTCACACGAGCCGCTCCCGCACAAAAAAACCGACGAATAATGATGGCAGAATATGGAATTGTAAAATATTTTTTACATCATTAGAAAGTAAAAATTCTTCTTTATCCCCGTGACATTGAAAGTTGATAAACATCCAATGGATCATCAGTAATTAGCTAAAACGCTAATTACTTGCACGAGAGATAGAAATCCATGTCCTGCCTGCAGTGTCCTGCCTGTGTGTGTGTATGTGTGTTCTCTTCACCCTTGTACCTCTGTCTCTCTCTCTCTCTCAAACTCTCCCCCCCTCTGTCTTTCTGTCTGTCTCTGTATACATACATGAGAGATACATATACAGACAGAGACAGATATAAACAAAGAACAAAAGAAAAAAAAAGCGTGTGTATACCGCAAGTATGTACACAAGTGCATTCTCTATCAATCAGTCAACGATTCAGCCCCATGCCCACTCTGTGTCTCTGTCTGTCTCTCTCTGTGTGCGTGGGTGCGTGCATACGCGCTTGCGACAGACAGTAAAAAATAGGAAAGCGAGCCATATATATTTGCGCTACACTGATTAAGTAAATATATTACAATAGGCTTTAACTACAGCTGTTCTTGAGGAAATATACACAGAGAAAAGGCCCATTAAGCCTTTGTTGTTGTTGTTGTTGTTGTTGTTGTTGTTGTTGTTGTTGTTGTTGTTGTTGTCGTACCCTGGCCTAAAGACTCCAGGGATCACCCCAACAGTCGAAGCACTTGAACACTATGCTACAAATGTACCAGCTAAGGACGAGAATATTACGTGTGTGACCGTTTTTGATTACCCCGCCACGTGGGCAGCCGCACTCCGACTTCGGAGGAAGCCGTTGTGATTTTTGCAAGATTACGGCTCTATTCATTTGTTGACTTATCTTCTTTGGACACCGCTGCGCTTGTTTAACACAAAATCCCTGCACTTTTGAAGTTCACTAAGGCCAGATGTATAGGGTCTTGCATAAAGCCGATGTGCGTTAGCCTTCGGGCACCTGAAGACGTGGCTTACGTTTAAGATTAGGCTACTTATGCTTAGCCTTCGCCAACTCCTTTTAATATAATTTACATCACTAAACGACTTTTTTGTGGACTTCATCGACGTTTGAACACACTCTGCTTTTGCTAGCGCTACTCATGTAAAGACCCACCAGATCACGTGTCAAAATCACGGGTTTCACGTGTTTTCCCTCTTATAGCTGGTAAGAAATCTTGTTTTGACCAGGGTCGAGTTTCTCTAGACGACGGTCGCCGCGCGCATAACTGTTGCGCCAAAAGAGGTCTAAGAAACACTTTAGAAAACGTTTGCTGAAAAAATATTACAAGCTCTTGTCTGATTGGTCAAAAAAAGTATTATTTTAACCAAACTTTAATGGACCAATCAACAACAAGAAATGTATTAACCCCATGCAAGTCACGTGATTGTTCTGGATAGTTTGCGGCTTGCTCGATTGCTGAGAAGAACAAAACGCCACACGAACTATCGGCAAACGAAGGGTGTTTCTTAGACCGTTTTTGCCGATTTGAGCGAGCGCAACGTAACGTTAGCCCTTGTGAAACGACCCCAAGGTTTGACTCCCATGCAAATGCCCCCAAATCCGAAACGAAACATTTTAAAGAGCAGCCTCAATTTGAAGTGGGGAAATTTGTATGTGGGTCACAGTTACCCAGAAAAAACCAAGGGACTTAATCGTGGTGGGTCAGTGGGTCTATAAGGCACAGCTCCAAGCATCCAACCTCAGTCTTACGACTATCCAACTATGACGACGCCTGTGAATCTGATGAAACGCTTCTAATCTGTATAGATGAATCTGATATTACTAGTTTCCTTCACTGAGTTCATGCAGACCCCAATAACACAGACGTGGTGAAATATATAGTTGATACAGAAATACAAGCATCAGATTCATGCATGGAGGTCTACAAATAATAGTGCTCGAAAATATTAAGATTTTGTTAGACAGCAGTGTTTCATCAGGTCTTATGCCTCATAGACGTCACAGTGGGATGTGGGGAGCATGAAAAGACCCACCACGTCACGTGTATTTTCTCCCTCTTAATGCTCGGAAGATTTATTTAAGATTTTGTTACCAGCAATAGGAGGGAAAACATGTGAACACGCTGATCTTCACACATGGGTGTGGGGGGTCTTTAAAGGGCCACCCTGATGGATTAGTTTTTGTAAGAAACACGTCGAGATCACCAGGAAAACACCCTTTACAGAGATTGCAATGCTCACTTTGCTCTGGTTTCCTAGAAATTAAACCGTCAAATCGGCGATTCCTCCTTGATGGAGGTGTGGAAGTCAAAATTCTTTCACCCAAAGAGAAGTGGCTTCTCTTTTCTAATGGCTGCCAAATCGTTGGCACGAAATTGTCGCATTACAGGCCTTTTTATTTTTATTTTTTAAATTATTTTATACACTTTATTTAAATGAGTTTCGCTCACAACAAAGGAAATAGCTCCAATTTTTTTTTATACTGCTCATCAAAAAATTAAAGAAAACGCTTCAACCACGATGAGTGACCTCCACCCACCCCATCCAAAATGGCTACTCTCTCCGCCAGGCATCTCTGCCAAGGAGGAATCGCCGTTTTGACGGCTTAATTTATAGGAAACCAGAGCAAACTGAGTGTTCCGATCCTTGAAAAGGCTGTCTTTCTGGTGATCTCGACGTGTTTCTTGCAAAAACTCATCCGTCAGGGTCCACCATTAACGCTGACGGTCTTGGGGAAGCCGCACCTCAAGGAATGCAGAATATCGCGTTTTGTGGGGGATGTGGTGAGTGAAGGGGGTGGGTAGGTGGGGGACCAATAAGGTTGAGAGCGCAGAGTTTGAAAATGTACAGTCGTGTTTGTTGTCACCATAGGTGATCGAACTTTGCGGTCGGCTGTTTTGTTTGTTTGTATGTTTTTCTGTCTGTCCCAAGGATATCTTCCGAACGGGTTGGCACAATCGCTTCAACTTTTGTGTTGAGGTGTGCCACCTTAATAGGAAGAGATCCGCGCAAACCATTTCGCCGTCGTGACCTTGACCTTGACGTATGACCTTGAAAACCGAAAATCTATTTTTTGCCATATCTCGGGCACCGATCAACATAGGATGTTGAAACTTGGCATGAAGGTGGTTTCGCTTATGCTCGTTCTGATGATGGCATACCGATCAAGGTCAAGGTCAAGGTAAAAAAGATCGCTGGAGCCTGAATATCGGAGGGTCATTTTTTCTCCTTCTGTCTGTTCCAAGATATCTTTCGAATGGGTTGGCAGAATCGCTTCAAAGTTTGTGTGGAGGTGTGCCACCTTAATAGGAAGAGATCCAAACATGAATGTTTAAGGTCACGGTCATGACCTTGAAAACAGAACATCTAGTTTTAGCCATATCTCAGGCACTGGTTGACATAGGATGTTGAAACTTGGTGTGAAGGTGGTTTGGCTTATGGTGCTTCTGAATATTATGTACTGATCAAGGTCAAGGTCAAGGAGAACGCTGGACCCTGCTTCCGAATTGGTTGACAGAATCGCTTAAAATTTTGTGTGGAGATAAATAGAGAGAGAGAGAGAGAGAGAGATAGATAGATAGATAGATAGATAGAGAGAGAGAGAGAGAGAGAGAGAGAGAGAGAGAGAGAGAGAGAGAGAGTTGCGTTGGCCTACACAAAAACAATTATGCTACGGGGTGTCGCAAGTGCGTGGCATTGCTGGTGACAGACATGTCTGCTGCCCAGCGACGCCCTTGTTTTTGTTTTTTGGTTTTTTTTCTCCAGTCTGTCCCAAGGATATCTCCCGAACCGCTTGACCGAATCGCTTCAAATTTTGTGTGGTGGTGTGTCACCATGAGAGAAAGGCATTCGCGCAAAACGTTTCGCCGTCCTGACCTTGACCTTGGCGTATGACCTTGAAAACCGAAAATCTTTAAGGGGCCATAACTGCCACACCGTTGGTCTTAGAGTCCTCAAATTTGGAATGTAGGTTCTTTGGCTTATGGCCGATCAAGGTCACGTCAAGGTCTGGGAGATCGGTAGGCCTTGAAAGTGGTAGGGGTCGGCAAATTGGGTTTTAAGCCATATGTTTCACATGTGTACTTCACAGAAGCGCTTCAGATTGTGTGTGGCACTGTATAACCTAGAGTAGAAAACATCCGAGCATAAATTATCGCCATACTGATCTTGACCTTGAAGTGTGACCTTGAAAATCGAAATTTCCTTCTTTGCGCTATATATTTCTTGTCCAAGCTGTATTTCGTGAACTAGAAGACAGAATCCCTTCAAATTGTGTGTGAGGATGTGGAATTAAGCGTATAGGACATGCGTATATAAATGATCCTTCAGAAATGCAATGTCGCGGAGCGGCAGACATGTTTCCGTTTTTCTTCACCCTCCGATATCTCGTGAAATACTGTATAGAATCACTCCAAATTTTGTGTGGGTATGTAGACAGAAGAGTAGAAGACATTGCAGTACAAATTATGCCACATGGGATTTTTAGTCTTGGAAAGGCCTACTACTTTTGAATCGTGTCGTACAGCTTTCTATGAAGAGAGAGAGAGAGAGAGAGAGAGAGAGAGAGAGAGAGAGAGAGAGAGAGAGAGAGAGAGAGAGAGAGAGAGAGAGAGAGAGAGAGAGAGAGAGAGAGAGAGAGAGAGAGAGAGAGAGAGAGAGAGAGAGAGAGAGAGAGAGAGAGAGAGAGAGCACCCACACACAACAAAATACACACACACCCTCCCCCATTCGCATTAGCCGAAACCGAAACTAGCACATGCCTCTGAACCGAAATTAGCTTTTCCACGTAGACCGAGTGTTTACCAGGAACTTCCAGGGAAGCTGTGCGAGCTACCCAAGGTCATTGACTCTACTCAGCAGACAACATCAGGGTCAACATCAGGTCATTCACTGGTACCAACTCGTTTTGTCCTTTGCCGATCTACGATCGCAAAGGAGTACGTTTTCGCTTGTGTTTGTTTCTTTGTTTGTTGTCCTTTGCCGATCTACGATCGCAAAGGAGTATGTTTTCGTTCATGTATGTTTGTTTGTTTGTTTGTTTGTAAGTAGAAGACATTGCAGTACAAATTATACCACGTAGGATTTCAATGTCGCCGAGCGGCAGACATGTCTCCGAGTTAAGGGTGTACACCCCATTCAATAAGGGTGTACACCCCAAACTAATTAAGGGTGTGGGGGGTAAAGGAGGCGGGTAAAGGAGGGGGGGTAAAGGAGGGGGGGTAAAGGAGGGGGGTAAAGGAGGGGGGGTAAAGGAGGGGGGGTAAAGGAGGGGGGTAAAGGAGGGGGGTAAAGGAGGGGGGGTAAAGGAGGGGGGGTAAAGGAGGGGGGGTAAAGGAGGGGGGTAAAGGAGGGGGGTAAAGGAGGGGGGTAAAGGAGGGGGGGTAAAGGAGGGGGGTAAAGGAGGGGGGGTAAAGGAGGGGGGGTAAAGGAGGGGGGGTAAAGGAGGGGGGTAAAGGAGGGGGGTAAAGGAGGGGGGGTAAAGGAGGGGGGGTAAAGGAGGGGGGGTAAAGGAGGGGGGTAAAGGAGGGGGGTAAAGGAGGGGGGTAAAGGAGGGGGGGTAAAGGAGGGGGGGTAAAGGAGGGGGGGTAAAGGAGGGGGGGGGGTAAAGGAGGGGGGTAAAGGAGGGGGGGTAAAGGAGGGGGTCTAATACTAAAAGTAAAAGACATCGTAGCACAAAATGTGTCACATGAAAAGTCGCCGAGCGGAAGACATGTCTCAGTGTTAAGGGTGTACACCCCATCAATTAAGGGTGTGCATCCCAGAAAAGGATTTGCTCCCAGTCAAGGGTGCTTAGGTGTATCACCCAAAGGGCACAAGGAGGACGGGGGCCTAAGATGTGAGTGGCGAGGGAGCTACAGGGCGTTGCCGGCAAAGGACATATCTGCTGCTCAGCGATGCCCTTGTTTTTGTTGTTGTTTATTTTTTATTTGTTTTGTTTTTGGTTATATATGTCTTATATTGCCGATGCTTTCAATCACCACCCATGGATTCGACACAACGGTTCAACTACTTGCGGGTTGGCCTTAGTGGATTATCTGAACCATCTCACAAAAACCGACACCACAAAGCAAGAGCATCCTTGTGTATCTCACACACGCAGGAGATAATCTTTGTGGGAGTTTCTAGAACAAAGGCAGGAGAATGGCCCAATAAGACAGAAAGATAGTATAGGTGGCATGCAGTAAGAAAAGGGAAAAGGCAGAGTCAAAGAGAGTGACGGATAAGAGGAAGCTACAAGCACACAACTGGCAGAAGGCAGGGGAACTATTTGTACGAATAGTGCTTTAGGATAGCAGGTTTCTCTGTTCTGCATAAGCGTTCGGAAAACGCCTCGATCTGCTGCCTTGCTAATTTAGATACTTCTTCTTCTTCTTCTGCGTTCCCGGGCCATATGGCCATAATGGGTAGGCCTAAGGTACATATGTGTCCGGTTTTCAGATTTCACTGGACACATTCCGATTTCGGAGGATAATTTAGATACAAAACCAGCATGCAAAAGATTAGACCTAGCCCTAAAGGGCCAGCCAGGCGCATGTCAGCTAAAATTGCACGACTGTACGATACGATTCGATCACGTGATCTCGAAGCGCGAATCACATTTGTTCTAAGAGACTACGTGATCGAATCGCATCGTACAGTCGTACGATTTTAGTGGACGTGTGGCTGGCCCTTAAGAGAAAAGCTGCAATTTTGTTTGTTGCATATTTTTAAAATTATTTTTTAGAATTATCAAATACATTTCATACACATTTATCTAGAGCGTATGTTGGCTTGCCTTGTTTAATGAACTACTGAAGCTTCTTAAATCAACTAAATGAACTCAAAGTAGAAAGCACAAGGCCCTGATTTCAGAAAAAATGGTGGACGATTGGAACATTGATCTGCAAACTCACTCTTCTGATAGCGGATTCGATGTATATAGGACTACGCGTTTCTACTAATTACTTAAAACAATAAAAGTATTGATTTGTGTTTTGTTTTGTTTTGTTTGTTTGCTTGCTCTCTCTCTCTCTCTCTCTCTCTCTCTCTCTCTCTCTCTCTCTCTCTCTCTCTCTCTCTCTCTCTCTCTCTCTCTCTCTCTCTCTCTCTCTCTCTCTCTCTCTCTCTCTCTCTCTCTCTCTCTCTCTCTCTCTCTCTCTCCCCCTCAAAAAAACCCCGTTCGTTCGTTCGTTCGCTCTCTCTCTCTCTCTCTCTCTCTCTCTCTCTCTCTCTCTCTCTCTCTCTCTCTCTCTCTCTCTCTCTCTCTCTCTCTCTCTCTCTCTCTCTCTCTCTCTCTCTCTCTCTCTCTCTCTCTCTCTCTCTCTCTCTCTCTCTCTCTCTCTCTCTCTCTCTCTCTCTCTCTCTCTCTCTCTCTCTCTCTCTCTCTCGTGTGCGTGTCTGTATGTGTATGTGTGTGTGTGTGTGTGTGTGTGTGTGTGTGTGTGTGTGTGTGTGTGTTTTGCTATAATGTCAAAATTCATTTTTCATTTAATTTAATTCTCCCTCTCTCTCTCTCTCTCTCTCTCTCTCTCTCTCTCTCTCTCTCTCTCTCTCTCTCTCTCTCTCTCTCTCTCTCTCTCTCTCTCTCTCTCTCTCTCTCTCTCTCTCTCTCTCTCTGTGTGTGTGTGTGTGTGTGTGTGTGTGTGTGTGTGTGTGTGTGTGTGTGTGTGTGTGTGCGTGCGTGTGCGTGTGTGTGTGCGTGTGCGTGCGTGTGTGCGTGTGCGTGTGTGTGTGTGTGTGTACGTGTGCCCACAAATATCTGTGCGTGTGTCCTTGTTCTTTCGATTGTCGATGGAAAAACTTTAGAGTATAATTAGACCCAATGTGTGTGCATATGCCAATATGTGTATCTGTTTGAATATTAGTTTGTGCGTGTGTGTGCGTGCATGCACTCTCTAGAGCTTGCACGCGCGTGTGAATGTGTGTAAGCGAATGAGATCGCCCACGTCTGTGTTAGTGTTAGTGTTAGTGTGTCTGTGTGTGTGTGTTAGTGTGTGTGTTAGTGTGTGTGTGTGTGTGTGTGTGTGTGTGTGTGTGTGTGTGTGTGTGTGTGTGTGTGTGTGTGTTAGTGTGTGTGTGTGTGTGTGTGTGTGTGTGTGTGTGTGTGTGTGTGTGTGCGTGCGTGTGCGTGTGCGTGTGCGTGTGCGTGCGTGCGCGCACGAGTTCTAATTTTATTTGTAAAAGAATGCTGATATTGAATCATTGATTCTTTATAGCGTTAAGCCAATTACGATGGGTTTTATTTAATGATTATTTTAAAAATGTCAGTAGAATGACAGGAATAATTAACATAACGAGCAAATGGGTTCTGGAGTTTTTTTTCTCCGATAGGCCTATCAACAGCGTCAGTTATTGACTCCACTTACTCTCTCTCTCTCTCTCTCTCTCTCTCTCTCTCTCTCTCTCTCTCTCTCTCTCTCTCTCTCTCTCTCTCTCTCTCTCTCTCTCTCTCTCTCTCTCTCTCTCTCTCTCTCTCTCTCTCTCGTGTTTGTACGGGCATAATCGCCAGTGTACATGTGAGTGCGTGTTGGGAAGGCAGATTAGCAAGACATGTATCACACTACTTGACTAACAACAGTATTGGCCTCTATTGAGGCTATTTTTACTATTTTACATCATCTACAATTGACAAAAGTTCTACAAAGATCTCTCACTTAGGGTGCCTCGGCAGTGCGTCCCTAGTAACGTGCGAGTGAGCTCCGCAGTCATACCTTGCTACGTTCATGTGGATGTTCTATCCATACCAGGACATGGGACAGGGTCACGGAGAACGCGGCAAATGCAGTAGACTGACGCGATAGCAAGACACACTGCCAAGTTCGAGGCTCACCGAACCGAGACAGCCCAGGCACGTCGAGAAACGCGAAAAAATTGCACGAGCAGCAGCAATTCTCCAACTCCAAAAGATCCCCTCAACTCTCTCTCCTGTCCCCACTGTCACAAAACCTTCAAGGCCCGCATTGGACTCATCAGTCATCTTCGTACCCACCCCACATCCTAAACCCTGTGACATTGGAACTGTTGACGGATGGTCTTCATCCCTCGGGACGGACGAACATCAGTACATGTATGCATAGCTCTCGGCAACTCACTCAGGAAGGGTCGCAGGCTAGACTGGTCAGCGAAGATGGAGCTCGTTAGCCTTGACGGGCAATTAATCCAAGGCAATTAATCTAGGAGAAGAAAAAACTCTTATTTTATACACGTGTAGGTCGAGCTCGTTAGCCTTGGCAGGCAATTAATCTTCAATCTTCAATATTTCTTAGGCGAAAAATAAAATAACTAGAAAACTATCTTTGGGCACAGTGTGTGTGGGCGAGGGGAAAAAAGTGTGTGTATGTGTTGTGTGAGTGGGGGTGGGCCATAGACCTTTTCACAGTATCCAGGCAAGACCAATCCGGCTACCGTAGCGGTCCCCGGGGCCAAACCCCGACCGGCACAGCTCCTGCCCTTCATCTGTCGCTAATCTAGGAGAGGAAAAACCTCTTTATTTCATACACGGGCAGATGGAGCTCGTTAGCCTTGGCAGGCAATTAATATATGAGCGTAGATGCGTCATGCTGCCGTTATGCGCTTAGCTAAGAAATAGTTAGGCCCAGCATGTCTGACTTTGGCTGAAGACATCTTTGTAAGAATCTATAGAATGAAAGGTAGGAGAATAGTCTAGTAAGATAGAAAGATAGCAGATGACAGTAAGAAAAGGGAAAAGGCAGAGTCAAAGAGAGTGACAGATTAGAGGAAGCTACAAACACAGAAATCTAGAAATTTATGAACATTTGAATGGACTTTTTTTTTTATTCATCATAAGTATTTTTATTTTTTTTTACATGAAAGGATCTTGGTCCAGAAGATTTTGGGGTAAAAAAAAAGAGAAGAAAAAACAATAGAAAGAAAACAACAACTGCCGGACTTAAATGAAACTTGGCAGAATAATCTTCCACGCCCTGACAACGATGTCCGTTTATTAGACCAGTTTCGTCAAAATGGCAAACCGTATAAACGAACTCCGAAGGTTTATGACACCCGGACACGTTAATCAAAGCGTACAGCAGTCACTCGCATTAGTCGCATCCAACCGTAACTTCCAAGACAACAAACAAGTCGACTGCTATCTTGGAAGGCAGGGCTAGATTCTGTTCCTAGTGGAGAACACTGTCTATCATCATGTCTTGCTAAGGGACATCTTGACTCGAAGATCAGACTTCACGTCTGCTCGGTTGTATGCATCACGTGTGAACGAAAACCACCAACCAGTTAACATCAGCGGATATTCCATGGGGAAGAACAAATTCTGCTGAATGTTCTCTGGTCTGGAACGGACATTATGGGACATTAGTAGATATCAAGATGGTGGGAACGATCCTGGAGGCAATGCCCGGAGGCAGTGCAACACCAGGAAAGTCCCGAATATTAAACAATACAGATGTATGACTATTCCATACGGAAACCTGTGCGCAATCCATAAATATTAACATTTCTTCCCGTCGAACTCTTCGGTGTTGGAGACGTAAATCGGAAGCCAAAATCGGGAACGGAGTATACCGTAAATGGTATACCGATTAGCCTGAACCGGTTCTGTCACCCCGCTGTGTCTTTGCCTCTTTTTCGTGCTCGAGAACAAGGTTAGTGTACTAAGGGTAGGGCATATTTTTTTCAAAGGTTCACTGGGATTCATCCTTCCAGCTTCATAAACATCTGCCAAAGCTTGAGTTAACAAGGGAAGCAACCGTTGCTTCCTTCTAGACTGGAGTTTGTTAGAGGTAGTCGGACCTGCATCCTCAGATGAAATTGAAGATGAAGATTGAAAACAAAGTAACAGGGTGATTAAAATTGATCTAGTATGTGATGTCAGTCACTTCTCCGTTAAAGCAGCCCTAATCAGTGTGGTAGAAGTTGGCTAACGCAATGCTTAAATATACACACACACGGCAGGCACACATGCGCGAACACATGCATACACATTCACACACACATCGATAGCATCCAAGTAAACAGAAACTCGCTCAAAACGGTTAGAAAACAACAACGAATTTTGTCCAACATTCTTTGTCATTGACAAGATGTATGCCCATTTCAGCTCCCCTCCCCTCCTCCCCTCAATTGTTAGCATTGAACATTTCACTGAGAAGCAACATTCTGTCAGTTTGTGGGAAAGGGAGAGGGTTAGGATCTACCTAGGATTTTTTTTTTTAAGCTGTAAGAAGCAGACTTTGAGAGTGAGAGTCGTAAACATGAGGGCACAGAAGCAGTTTAGTCACCCGTCATGTTTACGACCCTCGATCTCAATGTCTGCTTCTTTCAGTTTTATGGAAGTAGTCCTTGATTGAGCACCTAACCCTGTTCCTTTTCCAAACATGACAGAATGCTGCTTCGCAGTTAAAGACACACTGATGCACCACGTTTAAGTCCCTTGCTTTTTTCTAGGTAGCTGCGACCCACATACAACTTCAAATTGTTTCGTTTTCAATTTGGGGACATTTGTATGGGAGTCAAACCTGGTCAAAACAAGATTTCTTACCAGCTATAAGAGGGAAAACCCGTGAAACCCGTGATTTTGACACGTGACCTGGCGGGTCTTTAATATTCTCAACGCAAAATGCTGGAGTTAACATAAGGAGCTTTATTTGCTTTGGACAAAGAGGGGAATAAAATGCCCCCCCCCCCCAACCCCCTCCATCAATCCAACAACAGCAAGCATACACACACACACACACACACACACACACACACACACACACACACACACACACACACACACACACATACAATCTCTCTCTCTCTCTCTCTCTCTCTCTCTCTGCCTCCGTCTTTTCCCTCTTTCACTGTTTTAGCCACAATTTAAAAAAAGAAAGAAGAAAGAAACATGTATTGCACGGACCACACGTCACGTGGATTCGATAAACGCACGTGAAAATCTTTTTCTATGAAGCACACGGCAACGAGTTCAACCTGCTTTTCCGTCGTTAAAAAAAATGAATCGTTGTTGGGAGAGTGCGGTGCAGTGTTATTTTTGTGTGTATCGCTTTCACGGATATTATTGGACAAGATACAGTGCTTGAGTTGGACAACCAACATCCCCGGGCTTTTGTGTGTGTGTGTGTGTGTGTGTGTCTTTCAGTGAACATCCATCCACCACACGTGATATTATACGGAATTTGCGCTTCTGTGTGTGTGTCTTTCAGTTGACATCCATCCACCACTCGTGATATTATGCGGAATTTGTGCTTCTGTGTGTGTCTTTCAGTTGCCATCCATCCACCACTCGTGATATTATACGGAATGTGTGGTTCTGTGTGTGTGTCTTTCAGTTGACATCCATCCACCACTCGTGATATTATACGGAGTTTGTGCTTCTGTGTGTGTGTCTTTCAGTGGACATCTATCCACCACTCGTGATATTATACGGAGTTTGTGCTTCTGTGTGTACATTTGTGTCCCTTCTCTGCGAGCACCGGGCAGACACAGGTAAGCATTAGTATTAGGCTTAAAGGGACACCCTGACAGATGAGGTTTTGCAAGAAACACGTCGAGATCACCAGAAAGACAGCCTTTTCAAGGATCAGAACACTCACTTTGCTCTGGTTTCTTAGAAATTAAACCGTCAAATCGATGATTCCACCTTGGCAGAGGTGCCGGAAGTCAAATTATTTCACCCAAAGAGAAGGCGTGTGCCGTCTCTTTTCTAATGGCCACCAAATCGTTTGCATGAAAGTTCCGCAGTACAAGCCTTTTTTCTTTTTAATTTTAAACAGTTTATCTAAAGTAGTTCCGCTCACAACAAAGGAAATAGCTCCATTTTTTTTTTAATGCACTACAAAAAAAGAAAACGCTTCAACCACAATGAGTTTCCCCACTCATTCCAAAATGGCTACTCTCTCCGGCATCTCCGCCAAGGAGGAATCGCCATTTTGACGGTTTAATTTATAGGAAACCAGAGCAAAGTGAGTGTCCGATCCTTCAAAAGGCTGTCTTTCTGGTGATCTCGACGTGCTTCTTGCAAAAAACATCCGTCAGGGTCCACCTCTAAGTGTGCAGGAGTACAAGTCTCAGGAAAATCTCTCAACATTTTTTTGTATTGCGGGAAGAAATGTACGTTGACCGTACTGGAAGAAAATGCCTGACCCATTTCTTCCTGCAGTGTTGTACTTTTCTTTGCGTTCTCTGCACCCCTATGGGAAAGAATTTAAGTACTTGTTTTGGGTGTGACGGGAAGAACTGCGTGACACTGACATTTCTTCCAGTCGTGTTTTCCTTTTCCTTTTATCTGCGTTCCCACCCTTCTTTCTAGTAATTCTAAACCCCTTTGGGACAGAATTTAAGTACCTGTTTTGGGTGTGACGGGAAGAAATGCGTGACACATTTCTTCCAGTCGTGTTTCAGTTTGCTTTGCAACACCCTCCCCCCCCCCCCCCCCCCGCCCCTTTATTCTATTCCCCTTTGGTAGTGGTGTACTACCCCGAAAATACCAGCCCTTTTTAGGAATCCTAGTTAACTCAGAATGTTCAAATGTTAAAATACGGAAAAAGTGTATAGCTTCAGTACTTAATTTACTCTTACATAGAGTCCTCATTTATTCCTGTCGTCCGTCTTAACCATGTATTAAAAAACATCAAAAGAGGATTAAATGTGGTCCCTATAATGTGGACCAACTAAACCAAGCGCTATGTCTGTTTTTCCGTAATTCACAAAACCGCACATCGCAAAACAGTGTTTTCCGTATAAATAAAAAACAAAATTTTCGGACACAGTTCGGAAATACTGCTCGGTTTAGTTTGTTGATTTGAACAGTAATACGTATAGGGTCCACACGTCGTCCTTCACCTTTATGCGTGAAAAACAATGAAAACGGGAATAAATGTGGACCCTATATAACAGTTGAACTCAATCAACTGAAGCAAACGGTATTTCCAAACTGGTTCCTAAATTGGTATGCCATTCTGGTTCGGTCCGCTGACATACCGTTTTGGGTCTCCAACACGGAAAAGTTTGACGGGAAGAAATAGCCTAGTTATTTTTTGAAATCCACTCAAAGAAAGTGGTTTTAGACTTCTGATTGTTGATAATGATACATTAAGACGTCTTAAATGCAGTCCAGTTGTTTTATCACAAAACAATTGGAAGGATTTACCAAAATTAAACATTTATAATTTGAAAATTAACCTATCCAAAGCTCAAGCGCCTATTGTTTCAGACTCTGGGGTTGCGTCATGTTAGCGCACAAAAATCTGTCTTGCTTTGGATGTTAGATCTAGAACAAATCTGTCATAGATTTGCACACGTGTATATGCGTAAACTTTTATCCTTCTTTCTTCCACTTATTTAGGGTTTTCCGTACGGAACTTACGCGTCTAATGTGAACCCGGCCTAACTCTCTAGGCTAAAAGGATTTTTGTGTGACAGCTGGTGTTGGGGAAGATGTCCCCCCAAAAAAACACCCAACCCAGTCCGCTAAGTCCCGTGGCTGAAGCACTAACAACTGGATCTGGATCTGATGGAATACGTCACAGACGCCACTTGTGACGATAGACGGCGGATCTAGAGCTGGTGCAAATGCCTCCTAGTTTCAAGGGGTCAAAGTCAAAGTCAACAATACTTTATTATCTTGTTAGCGTGAAATTACAGTGTGGTCTCGTACAAACACAATGCAAGCAAGAAAACACATTTGCATGCATTAAAAATGGAAACAAAACTAAGGAAAAATGGGCAAGTCATGCTTCGCAAGAAAGGTGGACATATTTAGAGTCGATACTACAAGCAACTATCAAACCGTTAAGAACTGCCCTCTTTCTCACCATTTCTATCCTCGCATTCATTTATTCACCCCCACCCACCCCCCACACCCCACACCCCCACCCTCTCCAATTCACCCTCAAACAAGGGTCAGTGTGACACAAATCTCATTAACATGGAATGCAAATCCTGCGACACAAAAATCAATGTATACAATGGGAAAAGTGTAACAAGGAGTGACTAATGCTATCAGAGATACTTCACATACCCTTCAATCAATTGCAGTCTACACTCCCCTAGCTACATCTATCCACACCCAAGAGTTAAGGTGACAAGCTATCGGCTTTCTTGACAGCATAATATTCTTCTCCCCTCTCCCAACATCCCAGGGAACTAACCTTGATGGAGGGGGTAGGGGGGATCCTTGATGTAGAGGAAAACAGTAACTAGTTTAGGGCACAGCCCTCCGTCAGACTGAAGTGAAGTGGGGTTTCTTCGATAATCATGTTTGCTGGTTGTTACTGATATTTTATGATTTTCTTGGTTCAAGCACTATTATTCAAATGTTGTTAGTGATTAAAGAGAAATAACTCGCTTTGGGTATTGGGCAAAGAGCAAAGCAAGAGTACTGTTCCTTTACCAAGTACAGTATAAACTGATATAATTGGCTCGTTGCAACATATTAAACAAAACTCTGGCTGGGTTAACAGTGTCGCTCACATTTCTAGTTTCGCATGTGTTCCTTCTTTGAATTGTACATCGACCCTACAAAATGATGTACATCTGATCACAATATGGAGGCAAAGTTGGCTGTGAGGAAATTGGCCAAAAGAATCACTTGTTCCGCTGCCTTTGGTGTGGCCTGGAGAACAGCTGCTGCACGCTGCTGCGAAACTTGGTCCCAAAAATGAAGAAGAAAAAGAAACTAGTTGCAGAGTTGACAGCCGCCAGGATGTCGGTGACGATAAACATCAAGGCAGTGGTGTTCATGTACCTACTGTTCGCGGCATTCAACTCCGGCACGACCAATACGGCAACGTAGTAGATGAGTAAAGGAGTGGTGCACATCACGAAGAAAATGTTATTGGCGATCAGCATGCGGTTCAGGTTCAGATTCTGGACGGACATTTGCTGCATGGAAACGTTGGACGAAGACTTGCCGCGCCATTCTTTAATCTGATTCATTTTCAGCAACGTTATCACGGTGGATACCATCACGCAAACGTCAAATCCACCGGTCATACCCATTCCTAGCACATAATTGCTGTAGTCGTTCATCAAACGTTTGTGTTTGATGTAGAATTCGGTGAAAAACAACTCGGTTCTCTTTTCGCGGATGAAAGGATCGTACACGCAAATGACGTCAAATTTCATCACGTGGAAAAAGTAGCACGCGAAGATGAGCACGTGACCGGTGCCAATGATGATGGCTGTAGTTCTGGTGTTCATCATGGTCCGAGCTTTGAGGGGACTGACCACGCACAGACACCGCTCAATGGCAATGACCACATTCATGAACCTGGATATGTGAATGATGGCGAACAACGAGTGAATCATGTGGTCAATATTAGCTTTCAGAATACGTTTATCCTCCTCTTGGTAGTTCTCATCGAGCACGCCGAAAAACCAGTCCATTTTCATCTCGAAAATACTGGCCACCACGATCAGATCATCCAATGCGAGAACGAACAGACAGAGGTTAATCCTTTCCTTGATACCGTGCCGGTAAAAAACGATCATGTTGATGATGTTCAAGGGAACAGCGACTGCAAAGAAGAACGGCGTCAGACAACCGTACACCGTGAATAAGAACGCCTCCAGTGTGTGATAACTTACAGGGTCTTCGGGGTTCTCCCAGGGATTGATTAGGGAAAAGGGGAAGATCTGACAGCCTTCAGGGACAACTATAGGTCCTGGGAACCCTGTAGGTGGTGTAGAGTTTGTGGTGAGGTTGCCTGACACTGTGTCTGTGGTCAGGGCCTGGACATCCATGGCGTTGGATGGATGGACGCTGGAAAGACTAAAATGCAAGCAATTCAAGGCAATATGAATAATTGTTGGGGGAATGAAGAGACTGATAATCACAGATTATGTTATCCTTATCGAACGAGGTTATTCCATATTCCTTGACATCTTTTCAACGTCTGTTAAAAGCGAACAGTAAACATTTCCTGTTCACTGTTAGTTTCCTCTTAATATGTAAGCTTTTTTTATTCTAGAATATGCTCTACAGAATGGTATGCTTTGGCCTTTTCCAGTGTTAAATGAACAAAGCACAACATCGCACCAATCCTGAATCAGTGCAGGCATATTTGGTACAAGGGCATGGTATCACTAAAGAACTTTCCTTTCAATTTTGAAGTAGATCGGTACTGTAACTCCAGTATAACAATCCCCCAGGTTTTCAAGATCGTGCGTCAAGGTCAAGGTAACGACACCGATCATCTATGCATTTGGACCTTCCTCACTTGTAGCCACACCCACAAACAAAATTTGAAGCAATTCTGTCAAGCAGTACGGGAGATATCTTCAGACAAAAATCTTTGGGACAGACAGAAAGAAAAACAAAAAAAAACAAGGGCATCGCCGAGTGGCAGATATGTCCGTCACCTGTTTCGCCACGCACTTGTGACACCCTGTAGCATAATGTAATTTAATTGTATTACACACACACACACAAAATTTTTTAAGTGATTCCAGGTATGGTTTACGAAAATGGTAAACGGAGGCATGTCTGCCGCTCAGCGACAAGTAAACCCCACAGGTCATAATTTGTGCTGCAATGTCTTCTACTCTTAGTGTTACACCCACACCCGAAATCTGAAGTGATTCCATGCAGTACATCACGAAATATGAGAGGGTGAAGAAAAACGGAAAGATGTCTGCCGCTCGGGGCATAATTTAGGTACCAATGTCTAGTAATCTTAGTACTACACCTTCGCGCAAAATGTGAAAGGATTCTATTGTCTGGTTCACGAGATACAGCTCAGACATGAAATATATAGCACAAAGAAGGACATTTTGGTTTTCAAGGTCAAGGTCAGCGCGCCAATAATTAATACTCTGATGTCTTCTACTCTAGATGATACACCACCACACAAACCCTAAAGCGCTTCTGTTAAGCAAAAATGTGGAAAATATGGCTTAAAACATAACTTTTAGACCCCAACCACTTTCAAGGCCTACTGATCTCCTTGAGCTTGAGCTTGACCTCAGAATTGCCATATGTCAATGCACCTACATGCCAAGTTTGAAGATTCTAAATCCAACGGTGTAGAAGTTATGGCCCCTTAAATATTTTCAGTTTTCAAGGTCATACATCAAGGTCAGGTCACGACAGCGATAAGTTATGTTCGGATGCTTTCCTCTCTTGGTGAAGCACCACCACACAACTTTTGAAGCGATTCTGTTAAACGATTTGGAGAATAGTGCTCGAAAATATTAGGATTTCGTCAAATTTATTTAGACAGCAGTGTTTCATCAGATCTATGCCTCATAGACGTCACAGTTAGATGTGTGGAGCATGCAGAAGACCCACCACGTCACGTGTATTTTCCCCCTCTTAATGATCAGAAGATATATTTAAGATTTTCTTACCAGCGATAAGAGGGAAAGCACATGTGAACACGCTGATTTTCACACATTGGTGTGGTAGGTCTTTAACGCTGACGGTCTTGGGGAAGCCGCAGCTCCAGGAATGCAGAATATCGCGTTTTGCGGGGGATGTGATGAGTGAAGGGGGTGGGTAGGTGGGGGACAAATAAGGTTGAGAGTGCAGCGTTTGAAAATGTACAGTCGTGTTTGTTTTTGTTGTTGTTTATTGTTTTATATTTTTTGGGGGGTCATTATATTGCCGATGCTTTCAATCACCACCCATAGATTCGACAGAACGGTTCAACTACTTGCGGGTTGGCCTTAGTGGATTATCTGAACCATCTCACAAAAAACGACACCACAAAGCAAGAGCATCCTTGTGTCTCTCACACAAAACAGACACCACAGAGCAAAGATCATGATTATTCTAGCGTGTCACCTAATTATATTTTATTCTTTCGCCTTGAAAGCAAGAGTGTTTTCTTCTTCTTCTTCTTCGATCGCTCAGACATTTTTCCTGTCATATGAGCGCAGATGCGCCATGCTGACGTTATGCGCCTAACTAAGAAATAGGCCCAGCATGTCCGTCTTCGGCCGGGGAACATCTTTGTGGGAGTTTCAAGAACAAAGGCAGGAGAATGGACCAGTAAGACAGAACGATAGTAGATAATTTTGTTTGTTACTTCTTTTTTTTATATATTTTTTTTATATTATCGAATATATTTTCTCCACATTTATTTAGAGCGTATGTTGGCTTGCCTTGCTTAATAACTAATGAAACTTCTGGTGGCTTGCACGCAGCTAAATAAGCTCAAAGTAAAATGCACAAGGCCCTGCCTTCAGTAAAATGGTGGACGGTTGGAACATTGATCTTTGATGCAAACTCACTTCTGATAGCGGACTCGATGCATATAGCACTACGTGTGTCTATTAATTACTTTTAAAAGTAAAAGCATTGAGTTTTGTTTTGTTTGTTTGTTTGCTCTCTCTCTCTCTCTCTCTCTCTCTCTCTCTCTCTCTCTCTCTCTCTCTCTCTCTCTCTCTCTCTCTCTTTCTCTCTCTTCTCTCTCTCTCTCTCTAGGACTCTCTCTTCTCTCTCTCTCTCTCTCTCCCCTCTCTCTCTCTCTCTCTCTCTCTCTCTCTCTCTCTCTCTCTCTCTCTCTCTCTCTCTCTCTCTCTCTCTCTCTCTCTCTCTCTCTATCTCTCGTGTTGTGTGTGTGTGTGTGTGTGTGTGTGTGTGTGTGTGTGTGGTGTGTGTGTTAGTGTGTGTGTGTGTGTGTGTGTGTGTGTGTGTGTGTGCTGTGTGTGTGTGTGTGTGTGTGTGTGTGTGTGTGCAGGTGCGTTGTGAGTGTGCATGTGTGCACGTGTGCCCACAAATATGTGTGCCTGTGTCCTTGTTCTTTCGATTGTCTCTGGAAAGAGTTTAGAGTATAATTAGACCGAATGTGTGTGCATATGCCAATATGTGTATCTGTTTGAATATTAGTTTGTGGGTGTGTGCGTGCATGTACTCTCTAGACCTTGCGCACGCGTGTGAATGTGTGTACTCGAATGAGATCGCCCACGTCTGTGTGTGTGTGTGTGTGTGTGTGTGTGTGTGTGTGTGTGTGTTTGTGTGTGTGTTGTGTGTGTGTGTGTGTGTGTGTGTGTGTGTGTGTGTGTGTGTGTGTGTGTGTGTGTGTGTGTGTGTGTGTGTGTGTGTGTGTGTGTGTGTGAATCAGAATCAGAATCAGAATCAGAATCAGAATCAGAATCAAAGTTTATTGTCCTTTAAAACCAATACAAGGTTTTATATGACACTGATAAAATAACGTAATAATAACAATTTATAAAGTTCAGTTACGGAACTTTTTAGTTTTTTTGTTTTTTGCTAAATACTTCTGGGTTTTTCCCCCTTCTTTCTTTGTGCTAGTTGCGTTACTGTTTCAGGTAATTGAGGCTATTGATTGAGACAACTGTGTATATATTTTGCAAGCTCACTTACAAGGGCGTCATTTGTAATTAATTTGCTAGGTGTAACATTATGTATATCGTATTTTTCTTCAACAAGTTTTATAAATTGTGTTCTTATTTCCGTATGCTTTGTACAATTGTCTAAAAAATGAGTTTCATCTTCTATTTCCTTGCATTGTAAACATAGCCTTTTCTCTCTAGGCATATTAGGAATGTCTACCTTTTTCTATTTTAAGCTCATGGCATGAAGTTCTTAGTTTGCATAACGTCTGTTTTTTGGTAAAGTGTATTAAAGGATTTGTCAAATATGGTTCAGTTCTGTATTCATTTGTAATCTTGTTATAAAAGTTTAGCTTTGATTTTGTCTCAGATTTTCTTTTTCTCCAAAATGAAATATATTCTTCTTTTAGTTTATTTTGTATTACATGACATAATTTATTTATGTTAAACGTGTGTTGGTTGTTCCATACATGTGTCAATCCAAGGGCGTTTAAAATAGATTTGACGAATTTAACCCATGGTGACTGACTAGTTTCATTCTTTAACATTTCGTTGTAAATGACATTAATGTAAGAGTCTTGTTTGGATTCTAAGATATGATGCCAGAATTTTATAATTTGACAAATTGATGCTAAACTAACAGGAAAACTACCTAGCTCTCCAATAACCGCTAAATTTATAGCTTTTTTATGAACCCCTAAAATTTGTTTGAAAAAATTGTGCTGGATATGTTCATGCTGTAATTTATTTGAAAGGCATTGGGTGAATAACTTTTCTAAGTTAAAGTTGTCATCTAATTTTATCGTAAATGGCAGCCAAACATCTGCACCATAAGTTAATATTGGCGAGATGAGACTATCAAATAGTTTTAAAATAACTTGAACGTTTATGTTTTCATTTCTAAACATTCTTTTAAGGCTATATGTTGCTTAATTTCCTTGCTTGCTAAGATGCTCAGATGCTATATCAAGTTTTCCTGATTTATGGAATATAATTCCTAGGTACTTGTACTGATCTGTCGTTTCAATAATGTTTGTGCCACATCTAAAAAATGTTTTAGTTTTGGGGTCTGTCTTTGAAAATATTAACACTTTAGTTTTCTCATTGTTAATGTGTATACCCCACTCTTTACAATATAAGTGCAATTTATCAAGTTTTAATTGTAAACCATGCTTAGATGTTGCAAGAAGTACGAGGTCATCTGCATAGAGTAAAGAAGATATACATTTATTTTCTGATTGACTTATTTTTGGTGAATCTACGTCTGGAAACCACTTAATTATATCATTAATAAATATATTAAATAATGTCGGGCTTAAGGAGCTTCCTTGTATAATTCCTCTTCGTACATAAATGGAGTGAGGAATCCCGTTCTTGCTGGATGAGCAAATTTGGGCATTTGTGTGCATACTTTTAATCAGATTAAAACATTTACCTTGAATACCTATTTTTTGTAATTTTATAAGTAGTCCTTCGTGTGATATGTTATCGAATGCTTTTTGAAAATCAACAAAGCATGCATATAATCTACTGTTACGTGATTTTAAGGTATAGTCTACTATACTGTTTAAAATGAGAATATTATCTGAAGTCCTATGGTCCTTTCTAAAACCAGCTTGTTCTTTTGCTAGCAGATTGTTTGATTCTAAGTAATCATTTATTCGAGTATTTAGTATTTGACATAGTACATTACCTAGCGAACAGTTAAGCGTGATTCCTCTGTAGTTGCTTGGGTTTGATTTATCCCCTCCTTTATGTATTGGGACTGATATGCCTTTCTTCCACATATCTGGATATTGGCCACTTTTCAAGATATAATTGAATATGTTATAAATTGTGGGCAACAATTCTGAAGTGTCAGCTTTTAAAAATTCATTTCTAATTCCATCTATTCCAGGAGATTTGTTATTTTTTAACTTTCTAATAGCTTTAGTTATTTCTTTATCTGTAATATCATAATCTAAATTATGACTATCGATATTAGTTTTCATATTATCTATATCAGTTTTTATACAGTTTTCTTGGTTATCATCAATTACTACAGATTCTTTGTTCTCCATTTCGACTTGTTTTCCCAGAATAGATTGTTTTTGTTCCTGGTTGTCCATGGTCTGTAGTTCTTTTAATGTTTTCCAAAGTGCGTTTGGGTTATCAGTCAAGTTTTTGTTTAAAATATCTAATAGTTTTGCTTTATATGCTTTTTTCTTTTTCTTAATTATTTTGTTATATATTTTCCTTGCATAAAAATATTTTTGATGTAGTGTTCGGCTAAATGGACGCGTTTTTGTACGCGTGTACGCGTGTGTGTACGCGTGTGTGTTTGTACGCGTGTATGTGTACGCGTGTGTGTGTACGCGTGTGTGTGTTGTACGCGTGTGTGTTTGTACGCGTGTGTGTGTACGCGTGTGTGTTTGTACGCGTGTGTGTGAGTGTGTGTGTGTGTGTGTGTGTGTAGTGTGTGTTAGTGTGTGTGTGTGGTGTGTGTGTGTGTGTGTGTGTGTGTGTGTGTGTGTGTGTGTGTGTGTGTGTGTGTGTGTGTGTGTGTGTGTGTGTGTGTTAGTGTGTGTTTAGTGTGTGTGTGTGTGTGTGTTAGTGTGTGTGTGTGTGTGTGTGTGTGTGTGCGTGCGTGCGTGCGTATGCGTGTGTGTGTGTGTGTTAGTGTGTGTGTTAGTGTGTGTGTTGCTTAGTGTGTGCGTGTGTTAGTGTGTGTGTGTGTGTGTTAGTGTGTGTGTGTGTGTGTGTGTGTTAGTGTGTGTTAGTGTGTGTGTGTGTGTGTGTGTGTGTTAGCGTGTGCGCGCACACAAGTTCTAATTTTATTTTTAAAAGAATGCTGATATTGTATCATTGATTCTTCATAGCATTAAGCCAATTTCAATTATTTGTTGATGATTATTTTTTTAATGTCATGGGAGAATGATAATGCAAAATTAGCATAACGAGCAAATAGGTTCTGGAAAAAAACATTCCGATAGGCTTATCAACAGCGTCAGTTATTGACCCCCCCCCCTCTCTCTCTCTCTCTCTCTCTCTCTCTCTCTCTCTCTCTCTCTCTCTCTCTCTCTCTCTCTCTCTCTCTCTCTCTCTCTCTCTCTCTCTCTCTCTCTCTCTCTCTCTCTCTCTCTCTCTCTCTCTCTCTCTCTCTCGTGTTTGTACGCGCACAATCGCCATAGGTGTACCTGTGAGTGCGTGTTGGGAGGACAGGATAGCAAAACATTATCACACTACAGTATTGGCCTTTGATACGAGGCTAGTTTACTATTCTACATCATCTCCAATTGACAAAAGTTCTACAAAGATCTCTCACTTAGGGTGCCTCAGCAGTGCGTTCCTAGTAACGTGCGAGTGAGCTCCGCAGTCACACCTCCTTGCTACGTTCATGTGCATGTTCTATCCATACCAGGACATGGGGCAGGGTCATGGAGAACGCGGCAAATGCAGTAGACTGACGCGATAGCAAGACACACTGCCAAGTTCGAGACTCACAAAATCGAGACAGCCCAGGCACGTCGAGAAGCGCAAAAAAATCGCACGAGCAGCAGCAATTCTCCAACTCCAACAGATCCCCTCAACTCTCTTTCCTGTCCCCACTGTTACAAAACCTTCAAGGCCCGCATCAGACTCATCAGTCACTCTCTTTGACTCTACCTTTTTGCCTTTGTTTACTGTTTGTTATCTGCTATCTTTCCGCCTAAAATTACTGGTCCATTCTCCTGCCTTTGTTCTAAACAAAATCTTCCAAAGATTTTCTGCAGCCGAAGACGGACATGCTGGGCGTAACTATTTCTTATAGGCACATAACCGCAGCACGACGCTTCAGCGGTCGTATGACGGGAAACAGTCTGAGCGACCAACAAAGAAAGACGAAAATAATGCTGATGCGCCGAGAAACGCAGGAAGGGAAGCAACTCGGGGTGGCAGTAACAAAGTGACATAGCAAGTTGCGTTCCTTTACACGCCTGCTTGAATTTTCTCTCAAGGTCAAGAGGGTTCAAAGGTCTCCCGCTGCATTCCTTTGGTCATGCTGATCAAGGATATATATATATGATAATGTGGACGTACGCCCAGTGGTGTTCTAAAGGAGACAGTAGTAGTAGTAGTAGTAGTAGTACATAGTAGTAGTAGTAGTAGTAGTAGTAGTAGTAGTAGTAGTAGTAGTAGTAGTAGTAGTAGTAATAGTAGTAGTAGTAGTAGTTCAGGGCAAGAAGTGGGCCTCGCGCGACTCTTTTACGCCCTTTCTCGTTTGTTACTCTGTTGTTTTCGTGGTGGTTGCTACTTAAGCTAATCTAGAAGTTTATCAAAATTTGAATGGACTTTTTTATTCATGAGATTATTTTTTGGGGACATTAAAGGATCTTGGTCCAGAACATTTTGGGGGTTAAAGAAAAAATAAAAAAATAGAAAGAAAAACAAACTGCCGGACTTAAATGAAACTTGGCAGAATTATCTTCCACGCCCTGACAACGATGTCCGTTTATTAGGCCAGTTTCGTCAAAATGGCAAACCGTATAAACGAACTCCGAAGATCTATGACACCCGGACACGTTAATCAAAGCGTACACCAGTCATTCGCATTAGTCGCATCCAACCGTAACTTCCAAGACAACAAACAAGTCGACCGCTATCTTGGAAGGCAGGGCTGGATTTTGTTCCTAGTGGAGAACACTGTTTATCATTATGTCTTGCTAAGGGACATCTTGACTCGAAGATCAGACTTCACGTCTGCTCGGTTGTATGCATCACGTGTGAACGAAAACCCTCAACCAGTTAACATAAGCGGATATTCAGTGCGGAAACCCGTGCGCAATCCATAAATATTCACATTTCTCAGCGTCGAACTCTTTGGGGTTGTACTTTTCTTTGCGTTCTCCCCCTTTCTCCTGCACCCCTATGGGAAATAATTTAAATACCTGGTTTGGGTGTGACGGGAAGAACTGCGTGACACTGACATATCTTCCAGTCGTGTTGTCCTTTTATTTGCGTTTCCACCCTTCTTTCTAAACCCCTTTTAGGGGACAGACTTTAAGTACCTGGTTTGGGTGTGACGGGAAGAACTGCGTGACACTGACATATCTTCCAGTCGTGTTGTCCTTTTATTTGCGTTTCCACCCTTCTTTCTAAACCCCTTTTAGGGGACAGAATCTAAGTACCTGTTTTGGGTGTGACGGGAAGACATGCGTGACACATTTCTTCCTGTCGTGTTTCACTTTTGTTTGCCTCCCCATCCCCCCTCCTTTATTCTATTCCCCGTTGGTACGTGGTGTACTAACCCCAAATACCAACCCTTTTTAGGAATCTTAGTTATCCTAGTTAACTCAGAATGTTCAAATGTTTGAATACGGAAGCATCGTATAGTTTCAGTACTTAATTTACTCTTATATAGGGTCCATATTTATTCCCCTCGTCCTTCTTGAGTATGTCTTAAAAAAACCAAAGGGAAATAAATGTGGACCCTATATATATACATAATATATATAGGTTATAATAATATAAAGGTTATAATAGTTAAAGTGGATCAAGTAAAAGAAGCGCTATATCTGTTTTCCTGTAATTCACAAAACCGTTCATTGCAAAACCGTATTTTCTGTATAAAACAAAACCCCAATTTTCGAACACACTACGGAAATACCGCTCGGTTCAGGTTGCTGATTTCAACAGTAATACGTATAGGGTCCACATTTGTTCCCGTCGTCCTTCACGTTTATGCGTGAAAAACAATGAAAACGGGAATAAATGTGGACACTATATAACAGTTGAACTCAATCAACTGAAGCAAACGGTATTTCCAAACTGGTTCCTAAATTGGTATGCCATTCCAGTTCGGTCCGCTTTTGGGTCTCCAACACCGTAGAGTTCGACGGGAAGAAATGTGAAATATTACCGTGAAACAAAGAAGAGAAAAGATTTGCGGCACGTGTCCGAATGTCCATACTGAGCTGTCTTCAACTGTCATCACACTGCCACTTCTCAACTTAAGTTCGCTTCAGTCTGACAGAGGGCTATGGCCCTAAACTAGTTAATGTTTTCCTCTACGTTAAGGATCCCCCCCTCCCTACCCCCTTCATCAAGGTTAGTTCTCCTGTTTCAAGGATCCAGCAATCACCATTGAGTTTCTTCAAGGTCATAATCCACAAAAGACTAAGCTGTGATTTCCCGTTACCTAAGGGCCCCCTACACTGCATACGATTCGATCCCAATGCGATAACGATTCTGGCATGTGTGATGCATGACTCTCGAGAAAGTCTACTGACAGTGTCTAAATGAATCTGATGAAATCCTTCTAGTTATGCTCACTATATTTCGAGGGGTGCTTGCCAGAACAGTCTATCTCAAAATGAATAAAGAGCACAGATGGGCAGTTCTGGCATTCACCCCTCGAATTTTGTAGTCGAATTTTGTACACGAATCTGACGAAATATTTGCGTTTGTGTATCGGCCATTTTATTTGATTCGTGTATTGGGGTTCTGCTTGAGCATACTGAGCGAACATGGAGGGGTTATTTTTAGACGGAAGTATTTCACGTGAATCACGTCTCACAGACATCGTCACAATCGGATCGCACTGGGATGGAATCGTATGCAGTGTGTCCACCCCTTGAACAGCTCTCACTGTACTGTCGGCACCAACTTCAGGCCTATGTCGACTGCTGATGAAAGCCGTTGAGTAAAGGGCCTCTGGACACTGATGACATTCGAACCTGGGTACAGGGGATTGTTTTTCCTCTCACTCTGCACTAGGCCTTACGGTCTGAACGTGGAGTCTTTCGGATGAGACGATAAACCCGAGTTCCCGTGTGCCCATGCGCTTAGCACACGTTAAACCCAGTGGCAACGAAAAAGTTGTCATTTGGTCAAAATGTACCCCCACCCCCTTTCCTTCCTCATCAGTCACACAAAAACCACATGCAAATAAAACAAAAAGGGTGGCGCGCCTCTGACTGCGACGCGTTCTCCAGGTGGGAGCAACCCGAATTTCACAGAGACGCCTCTGTAAAGTACCAATAAATACCAAATACCAAAAATATACACAAGCATCACCCACTGAAACACAGCATGCTTCATTCAGGGCCCACACACACAATGTTGGCCTATGTGCAAGTGTTTAGAGAGAGAAAGATAGTGTTTTACGTCCTCTCGACCCGGCAAGGTACATATGGGACATTTGTAAAGGTTTTAGTATGATTTAAAAAAACATGTACAAAACATAAGAGGACAATACAAAAACATGGACAACACGAGTAACATGGAAGGTATATTATACTGGTCTCCAAAATTTAAGGGCCGGAAGAACGATCTTCTCTCTTCTGTCTTGGAGGCATGCTTATTGAGAGCTCTGGTTGCCGCCCTTAAATACACATTCGTGTCTAACTTTTGCTCAGCAGTGTTCACTACAGTCATGCCTTGCACGTGCAATAGGCAAGAAACCTGCATCAGCCCTGATTCTTCAGCGAAAAGAGACCAAACTTTCGTGAAATTCTCGTGAATTTGCCACATTTTAAGCGTACCTGAAAACGCTGTTGCTGTACTGCAATGTCTGCAAAACTGGTTCAGGCACGTGCAACAGGAAGGAAAGTTATTGAGTAGCCTAAGTTTTGCCATTTCAAGTTCTTCATTGTTGTCTTAGTGTACAAAAAATAGATATCAAGCTACTGAAAACAAAAGCCGGCCCTTAACTTTTGGAGATCAGAATAGCAGGCAAGTTGGAATTTGTTTGGAAGATTTAAAATATGTAAAAAACATAAATTTATCTTTCGATAATTGATAAGATTTTATATTATAAAAGGTTATGTTAAATATTATTTTGCCATAAGGAGGACTGGCCCAGAACCGAAACCGTGCAAGTGTTTATAGAAGTAAAGGCTCTATTATATAGAGGCTTTGATCTTAGATTCAAAGCTCCTTAACAAAACCCATCCTTGCTTAAGTAGCTATTCTTTCTGTAGATTGTAAGATGTTAAGTATTCATTATTGCTTTGGTGTGTTGCTAGCAAACATGTGTCATTGATAATTGTCTTTTTTACCCAGTCAGACAGAGTCTGCGACATATATTGTTATTTGGTCTGCCTGTCTCTGTCTGTCTGTCTGTCTGTTTGTAGACATGTCTGTGTATCGATTTCTCAAAAACCTACTGTACGGGTTTTAATCGAATTTGAAGGAGGGGTAGACATCTTAAAAATAATTATTTTTTTCGATAATCATGTTTGCTGATTGTTACTGATAATTTATGATTGTTTTGGTTCAAGCACTATTATTCAAATGTTGTTAGTGATTAAAGGAAAATAACTCACTCGTTGCAACGTAATAAACATAAATCTGGCTGGGTTTCACTGTCGCTAGCATTTCTAGTTTTGCATTTGTTCTTTCTTTGAATTGCACACCGTCCCTAAAATATGATGTACATCTGATCACAATATGAAGGCAAATTTGGCTGTGAGCAAATTGGCCAAAAGAATCACTTGTTCCCCCGCCTTTGGTGTGACCTGGAAAACAGATTTTTGCTGCCTTTGCACGCTGCTGCGAAACTTGGTCCCAAAAATGAAGAAGAAAAAGAAACTAACAGTGGAGTTGACAGCCGCCAGAATGTCGGTGATGATTAGTATCAAGGTATTGGTGTTAATGTACCTACCGTTCGCAGCATTCAACTCCGGAACCACCAGTACGGTTACATGGTAGATGAGGAAAGGAGTGGTGCACATCACGAAGAAAATGTTATTGGCGATCAGCATGCGGTTCAGGTTCAGATTCTGGACGAACATTTGCTGCGTGGAAACGTTGGATGAAGACTTGCTGCGCCATTCTTTCATTTGTTTCATTTTGAGTAACGTTATCACGGTAGATACCATCACGCAAACGTCGAAACCTCCGATCATGCCCATTCCCAGCAAATAACTGTCATAGTCGTTCATCAAACGTTTGTTTTCGATGTAGAATTCTGTGTAAAACAACTCGGTTCTCTTCTCGCGGATGAAAGGATCGTACACACAAATGACGTCAAATTTCATCACCATGAAAAAGTAGCACGCAAAGATGACCACGTGACTGGTGCCAATGATGACGGCTGTTGTTCTGGTGTTAATCATGGTCCGAGCTTTGAGGGGACTGACCACACACAGACACCGCTCAACAGCGATGAGCACATTCATGAACCTGGACATGTGAATGAACGCAAACGACGAGTGGACCATGTGGTCAACATTAGCTTTCAGAATACGTTTATCCTCCTCTTGGTAGTTCTCATCGACCACGCCGAAAAACCAGTCCATTTTCAATTCGAAAATACTGGCCACCACGATCAGATCGTCCAATGCGAGAACGAACAGACAGAGGTTAATCCTTTCCTTGATGGCCGTGCCGTGTAAAAAACGATCATGTTGATGATGTTCCAAGGGAACAGCGACTGCAAAGAAGAACGGCGTCAGACAACCGTACACCGCAAAAAAGGACGCCTGCAGGGTGTGATAACTTACAGGGTCTTCGGGGTTCTCCCAGGGATTGTTTAAGGAATAGGGGAAGATCTGACAGCCTTCAGGGACAACCATAGGTCCTGGGAACACTGTAGGTGGTGTAGAGTTTGTGGTGAAGTTGCCTGACACTGTGTCTGTGGTCAGTGCCTGGACATCCATGGTGTTGGATGGATAGACGCTGGAAAGACTAAACTGCAAACAATTCAAGGCAATATGAATAATTGTTGGGGGAATAAAGAGACTGATAAAGAGACTGATGATCATTGATTATGCTATCCTTATCGAACGAGGTTATTCCACATTCCTTGACATCTTTTCAACGTCTGTTAAAAACGAAAAGTAAACATTTCCTGTTCAATGTTAGATTTCTCTTAATATATTTATTTATTTTTTATTTCTAGAACAAGCTCAACCGAATGGTATGCTTTGGCCTTCTCCCAGTGTTAATAGAACAAAACAAAACATCCCATCAATCATGAATTAGTGCAGGCACATTTGATACAAGGGCATTGTATCATCTAAAGAACTTTCTTTTCAATTTTGAAGTAAATCAGTACCATAACTCCAGTACAAAAATTCCCCAGGTTTTCAAGATCGTGCATCAAGGTCAAGGACACGATACCGATAATGTACGCATGTAGGCCTTCCTCCCTTGCAGAAACACCCACAATCAAAATTTGAAGCGATTCTGTCAAGCGGTGCGGGAGTGAGTATCTTCAAGACAAAATCTTTGGCTACAAAAAAAACAAAGAAAAAAACACCAACCAAAAACAAGGGCATCGCCGAGCGGCAGATATGTCCGGTCACCTGTATTCACGCCACGCACTTTGCGACACCCCATAGCGAGGTAAGTGTAATGCACCACATGTTCTACATGTTGTTATTACACACACACACACACACCACACACACACACACACACACACACCACACACACACACACAACACAACACACACACACACACCACACACTGTTAAGCGATTCCATGTGTGGTATACGAAATGGTAAACGGAGACATGGTCTGCCACTCGGCGGACACTTAAACCCCACAGGTCGTAATTAGTGTGCATGTCATGAAATATGAGAGGATGAAGAAAAACGGGAAAGATGTCTGCTGCTCGGGACATTTTATTCAACGAGGGCATAATTTCATAGGTTATCATTTATTGTACTTTAGGTTTACACCCTCACAACAAAACGTGAAAGATTCTATAGTCTAGTCACGAGAATAGCTCAGAACATTGAAAATCTAGTAGCACAAAGAAGGACATTTTGGTTTTCAAGGGTCATACT
>CM065684.1:5241416-5253916 GCA_017654935.2 Phymorhynchus buccinoides
GTGTGTCCTTGTTCTTTCGATTGTCGATGGAAAGACTTTAGAGTATAATTAGACCCAATGTGTGTGCATATGCCAATATGTGTATCTGTTTGAATATTAGTATGTGCGTGTGTGTGCGTGCATGCACTCTCTAGAGCTTGCACGCGCGTGTGAATGTGTGTAAGCGAATGAGATCGCCCACGTCTGTGTTAGTGTTAGTGTTAGTGTGTCTCTGTGTGTGTGTTAGTGTTAGTGTGTGTGTGTGTGTGTGTGTGTGTGTGTGTGTGTGTGTTGTGTGTGTGTGTGTGTGTGTGTGTGTGTGTGTGTGTGTGTGTGTGTGTTTAGTGTTAGTGTGTGTGTGTTAGTGTAAGTGTGTGTGTGTGTGTTGTGTGTGTGTTAGTGTTAGTGTGTCTCTATGTGTGTGTTAGTGTTAGTGTTAGTGTGTGTGTGTGTGTGTGTGTGTGTGTGTGTGTGTGTGTGTGTGTGTGTGTGTGTGTGTGTGTGTGTGTGTTAGTGTTAGTGTTAGTGTGTCTCTGTGTGTGTGTTAGTGTTAGTGTGTGTGTGTGTGTGTGTGTGTGTGTGTGTGTGTGTGTGTGTGTGTGTGTGTGTGTGTGTGTGTGTGTGTGTGTTAGTGTTAGTGTTAGTGTGTGTGTGTGTAGTGTGTGTGTGTGTGTGTGTGTGTGTGTGTGTGTGTGTGTGTGTGTGTGTGTGCGTGCGTGTGCGTGTGCGTGCGCGTGTGCGTGCGTGCGCGAACGAGTTCTAATTTTATTTGTAAAAGAATGCTGATATTGAATCATTGATTCTTTATAGCGTTAAGCCAATTACGATGGGTTTTATTTAATGATTATTTTAAAATGTAATGGTAGAATGACATGAATAAATAACATAACGAGCAAATGGGTTCTGGAGTTTTGTTTCTCCGATAGGCCTATCAACAGCGTCAGTTATTGACTCCACTTACTCTCTCTCTCTCTCTCTCTCTCTCTCTCTTCTCTCTCTCTCTCTCTCTCTCTCTCTCTCTCTCTCTCTTTCTCTCTCTCTCTCTCTCTCTCTCTCTCTCTCTCTCTCTCTCTCTCTCTCTCTCTCTCTCTCTCTCTCTCTCTCTCTCTCTCTCTCTCTCTCTCTCTCTCTCTCTCTCTCTCGTGTTTGTACGGGCATAATCGCTAGTGTACATGTGAGTGCGTGTTGGGAAGGCAGATTAGCAAGACATGTATCACACTACTTGACTAACAACAGTATTGGCCTCTATTGAGGCTATTTTTACTATTGTACATCATCTACAATTGACAAAAGTTCTACAAAGATCTCTCACTTAGGGTGCCTCAGCAGTGCATCCCTAGTAACGTGCGAGTGAGCGCCGCAGTCACACCTTGCTACGTTCATGTGGATGTTCTATCCATACCAGGACATGGGGCAGGGTCATGGAGAACGCGGCAAAGGCCTCAAAAGGCTGACGCGATGGCAAGACCCAATGCCAAGTTCGAGGCTCACCGAACCGAGACAGCCAAGGCACGTCGAGAAGCGCGAAAAAATCGCACGAGCAGCAGCAATTCTCCAACTCCAAAAGATCCCCTCAACTCTCTTTCCTGTCCCCACTGTCACAAAACCTTCAAGGCCCGCATTGGACTCATCAGTCATCTTCGTACCCACCACACATCCTAAACCCTGTGACATTGGAACTGTTGACGGATGGTCTTCATCCCTCGGGACGGACGAACATCAGTACATGTATGCATAGCTCTCGGCAACTCACTCAGGAAGGGTCGCAGGCTAGACTGGTCAGCGTAGATGGAGCTCGTTAGCCTTGACAGGCAATTAATCCAAGGCAATTAATCTAGGAGAAGAAAAAACTTATTTTATACACGTGTAGGTCGAGCTCGTTAGCCTTGGCTGGCAATTAATCTTCAATCTTCAATATTTCTTTGTCACGCCGTCTCAGTAGACATTCCAGTGACTTAAGAGGTTGCGCAATGCGAAAAATAAAATAACTAGAAAACTATGTTTGGGCACAGTGTGTGTGGGGGAGGGACAAAAAAGTGTGTGTATATGTTGTGTGAGTGGGGGTGGGCCATAGACCTTTTCACAGTATCCAGGCAAGACCAATCCGGCTACCGTAGCGGTCCCCGGGGCCAAACCCCGACCGGCACAGCTCCTGCCCTTCATCTGTCGCTAATCTAGGAGAGGAAAAACCTCTTTATTTCATACACGGGCAGATGGAGCTCGTTAGCCTTGGCAGGCAATTAATATATGAGCGTAGATGCGTCATGCTGCCGTTATGCGCCTAGCTAAGAAATAGTTAGGCCCAGCATGTCTGACTTCGGCTGAAGACATCTTTGTAAGAATCTATAGAATGAAAGGTAGGAGAATAGTCTAGTAAGATAGAAAGATAGCAGATGACAGTAAGCAAAGGGAAAAGGCAGAGTCAAAGAGAGTGACAGATTAGAGGAAGCTACAAACACAGAAATCTAGAAATTTATGAACATTTGAATGGACTTTTTTTTTTATTCATCATAAGTATTTAATTTTTTTTACATGAAAGGATCTTGGTCCAGAAGATTTTGGGGTAAAAAAAAAGAAAGAAAAAACAATAGAAAGAAAACAACAACTGCCGGACTTAAATGAAACTTGGCAGAATTATCTTCCACGCCCTGACAACGATGTCCGTTTATTAGACCAGTTTCGTCAAAATGGCAAACCGTATAAACGAACTCCGAAGGTTTATGACACCCGGACACGTTAATCAAAGCGTACAGCAGTCACTCGCATTAGTCGCATCCAACCGTAACTTCCAAGACAACAAACAAGTCGACTGCTATCTTGGAAGGCAGGGCTGGATTCTGTTCCTAGTGGAGAACACTGTCTATCATCATGTCTTGCTAAGGGACATCTTGACTCGAAGATCAGACTTCACGTCTGCTCGGTTGTATGCATCACGTGTGAACGAAAACCATCAACCAGTTAACATCAGCGGATATTCCATGTGGAAGAAGAAATTCTGCTGAATGTTCTCTGGTCTGGAACAGACACATATGGGACATTAGTAGATATCAAGATGGTGGGAACGATCCTGGAGGCAATGCCCGGAGGCAGTGCAACACCAGGAAAGTCCCGAATATTAAACAATACAGATGTATGACTATTCCATACGGAAACCTGTGCGCAATCCATAAATATTAACATTTCTTCCCGTCGAACTCTTCGGTGTTGGAGACGTAAATCGGAAGCCAAAATCGGGAACGGAGTATACCGTAAATGGTATACCGATTAGCCTGAACCGGTTCTGTCACCCCGCTGTGTCTTTGCCTCTTTTTCGTACTCGAGAACAAGGTTAGTGTACTAAGGGTAGGGCATATTTTGTTCAAAGGTTCACTGGGATTCATCCTTCCAGCTTCATAAACATCTGCCAAAGCTTGAGTTAACAAGGGAAGCAACCGTTGCTTCCTTCTAGACTGGAGTTTGTTAGAGGTAGTCGGACCTGCATCCTCAGATGAAATTGAAGATGAAGATTGAAAACAAAGTAACAGGGTGATTAAAATTGATCTAGTATGTGATGTCAGTCACTTCTCCGTTAAAGCAGCCCTAATCAGTGTGGTAGAAGTTGGCTAACGCAATGCTTAAATATGCACACACACACGGCAGGCACACATGCGCGAACACACGCATACACATTCACACACACATCGATAGCATCCAAGTAAACAGAAACTCGCTCAAAACGGTTAGAAAACAACAACGAATTTTGTCCAACATTCTTTGTCATTGACAAGATGTATGCCCATTTCAGCTCCCCTCCCCTCCTCCCCTCAATTGTTAGCATTGAACATTTCACTGAGAAGCAACATTCTGTCAGTTTGTGGGAAAGGGAGAGGGTTAGGATCTACCTAGGATTATTTTTTTTAAGCTGTAAGAAGCAGACTTTGAGAGTGAGAGTCGTAAACATGAGGGCACAGAAGCAGTTTAGTCACCCGTCATGTTTACGACCCTCGATCTCAATGTCTGCTTCTTTCAGTTTATGGAAGTAGTCCTTGATTGAGCACCTAACCCTGTTCCTTTTCCAAACATGACAGAATGCTGCTTCGCAGTTAAAGACACACTGATGCACCACGTTTAAGTCCCTTGCTTTTTTCTAGGTAGCTGCGACCCACATACAACTTCAAATTGTTTCGTTTTCAATTTGGGGACATTTGTATGGGAGTCAAACCTGGTCAAAACAAGATTTCTTACCAGCTATAAGAGGGAAAACCCGTGAAACCCGTGATTTTGACACGTGACCTGGCGGGTCTTTAATATTCTCAACGCAAAATGCTGGAGTTAACATAAGGAGCTTTATTTGCTTTGGACAAAGAGGGGAATAAAATGCCCCCCCCCCAACCCCCTCCATCAATCCAACAACAGCAAGCACACACACACACACACACACACACACACACACACACACACACACACACACACACACACACACACACACACACACACACACACACACACACACACACACACACACACACACACATACAATCTCTCTCTCTCTCTCTCTCTCTCTCTGCCTCCGTCTTTTCCCTTTTTCACTGTTTTAATCACAATTTAAAAAAAGAAAGAAGAAAGAAACATGTATTGCACGGACCACACGTCACGTGGATTCGATAAACGCACGTGAAAATCTTTTCCTATGAAGCACACGGCAATCAGTTCAACCTGCTTTTCAGTCGTTAAAAAAAATGAATCGTTGTTGGGAGAGTGCGGTGCACAGTGTTACGGATATTACTGGACAAGTTACAGTGCCTGAGTTGGACAACCAACATCCCCGGGCTTTTGTGTGTGTGTGTGTCTTTCAGTTAGCACTCATCCACCACTCGTGATATTATACGGAATTTGTGCTTCTCTCTGTGTGTGTCTTTCAGTTAGCACTCATCCACCACTCGTGATATTATACGGAATTTGTGCTTCTGTGTGTGTGTGTCTTTCAGTTGACATCCATCCACCACTCGTGATATTATACGGAATTTGTGCTTCTGTGTGTGTGTCTTTCAGTTGACATCCATCCACCACTCGTGATATTATACGGAATTTGTGCTTCTGTGTGTGTGTGTCTTTCAGTTGACATCCATCCACCACTCGTGATATTATACGGAATTTGTGCTTCTCTGTGTGTGTCTTCCAGTTGACATCCATCCACCACTCGTGATATTATACGGAATTTGTGCTTCTGTGTGTGTGTGTCTTTCAGTTGACATCCATCCACCACTCGTGATATTATACGGAATTTGTGCTTCTGTGTGTGTGTGTCTTTCAGTTGACATCCATCCACCACTCGTGATATTATACGGAATTTGTGCTTCTCTGTGTGTGTCTTTCAGTTAGCACTCATCCACCACTCGTGATATTATACGGAATGTGTGCTTCTCTGTGTGTGTCTTCCAGTTGACATCCATCCACCACTCGTGATATTATACGGAATGTGTGCTTCTGTGTGTGTGTGTCTTTCAGTTGACATCCATCCACCACTCGTGATATTATACGGAATTTGTGCTTCTGTGTGTGTGTCTTTCAGTTGATATCCATCCACCACTCGTGATATTATACGGAATTTGTGCTTCTCTGTGTGTGTCTTTCAGTTGATATCCATCCACCACTCGTGATATTATACGGAATTTGTGCTTCTGTGTGTGTGTCTTTCAGTTAGCATCCATCCACCACTCGTGATATTATACGGAATTTGTGCTTCTGTGTGTGTGTGTCTTTCAGTTGACATCCATCCACCACTCGTGATATTATACGGAATTTGTGCTTCTCTGTGTGTGTCTTCCAGTTGACATCCATCCACCACTCGTGATATTATACGGAATGTGTGCTTCTGTGTGTGTGTGTCTTTCAGTTGACATCCATCCACCACTCGTGATATTATACGGAATTTGTGCTTCTCTGTGTGTGTCTTTCAGTTGACATCCATCCACCACTCGTGATATTATACGGAATGTGTGCTTCTGTGTGTGTGTGTCTTTCAGTTGACATCCATCCACCACTCGTGATATTATACGGAATTTGTGCTTCTGTGTGTGTCTTTCAGTTGATATCCATCCACCACTCGTGATATTATACGGAATTTGTGCTTCTGTGTGTGTGTCTTTCAGTTAGCATCCATCCACCACTCGTGATATTATACGGAATTTGTGCTTCTGCGTGTGTGTCTTTCAGTTGACATCCATCCACCACTCGTGATATTATACGGAATTTGTGCTTCTGTGTGTGTGTGTCTTTCAGTTGACATCCATCCACCACTCGTGATATTATACGGAGTTTGTGCTTCTGTGTGTACATTTGTGTCCCTTCTCTGCGAGCACCGGGCAGACACAGGTAAGCATGAGTATTAGGCTTAAAGGGACACGCTGACAGATGAGGTTTTGCAAGAAACACGTCGAGATCACCAGAAAGACAGCCTTTTCAAGGATCAGATCACTCACTTTGCTCTGGTTTCTTAGAAATTAAACCGTCAAATCGATGATTCCTCCTTGGCAGAGGTGCCGGAAGTCAAATTATTAAACCCAAAGAGAAGGCGTGTGCCGTCTCTTTTCTAATGGCCACCAAATCGTTTGCATGAAAGTTCCGCAGTACAAGCCTTTTTTCTTTTTAATTTTAAACAGTTTATCTAAAGCAGTTCCGCTCACAACAAAGGAAATAGCTCCATTTTTTTTTTAATGCACTACAAAAAAAGAAAACGCTTCAACCACAATGAGTTTCCCACTCATTCCAAAATGGCTACTCTCTCCGGCATCACCGCCAAGGAGGAATCGCCATTTTGACGGTTTAATTTATAGGAAACCAGAGCAAAGTGAGTGTCCGATCCTTCAAAAGGCTGTCTTTCTGGTGATCTCGACGTGCTTCTTGCAAAAAACATCCGTCAGGGTCCACCTCTAAGTGTGCAGGAGTACAAGTCTCAGGAAAATCTCTCTAAATTTTTTTGTATTGCGGGAAGAAATGTACGTTGACCGTACTGGAAGAAAATGCCTGACCCATTTCTTCCTGCAGTGTTGTACTTTTCTTTGCGTTCTCTGCACCCCTATGGGAAAGAATTTAAGTACCTGTTTTGGGTGTGACGGGAAGAACTGCGTGACACTGACATTTCTTCCAGTCGTGTTTTCCTTTTCCTTTTATCTGCGTTCCCACCCTTCTTTCTAGTAATTATAAACCCCTTTGGGACAGAATTTAAGTACCTGTTTTGGGTGTGACGGTAAGAAATGCGTGACACATTTCTTCCAGTCGTGTTTCACTTTGCTTTGCAACACCCTCCCCCCCCCCCCCCCCCCCCCCGCCCCTTTATTCTATTCCCCTTTGGTAGTGGTGTACTACCCCGAAAATACCAGCCCTTTTTAGGAATCCTAGTTAACTCAGAATGTTCAAATGTTAAAATACGGAAAAAGTGTATAGCTTCAGTACTTAATTTACTCTTACATAGAGTCCTCATTTATTCCTGTCGTCCGTCTTAACCATGTATTAAAAAACATCAAAAGAGGATTAAATGTGGTCCCTATAATGTGGACCAACTAAACCAAGCGCTATGTCTGTTTTTCCGTAATTCACAAAACCGCACATCGCAAAACAGTGTTTTCCGTATAAATAAAAAACAAAATTTTCGGACACAGTTCGGAAATACTGCTCGGTTCAGTTTGTTGATTTGAACAGTAATACGTATAGGGTCCACACGTCGTCCTTCACCTTTATGCGTGAAAAACAATGAAAACGGGAATAAATGTGGACCCTATGTAACAGTTGAACTCAATCAACTGAAGCAAACGGTATTTCCGAACTGGTTCCTAAATTGGTATGCCATTCTGGTTCGGTCCGCTGACATACCGTTTTGGGTCTCCAACACGGAAAAGTTTGACGGGAAGAAATAGCCTAGTTATTTTTTGAAATCCACTCAAAGAAAGTGCTTTTAAACTTCTGATTGTTGATAATGATACATTAAGACGTCTTAAATGCAGTCCAGTTGTTTTATCACAAAACAATTGGAAGGATTTACCAAAATTAAACATTTATAATTTGAAAATTAACCTATCCAAAGCTCAAGCGCCTATTGTTTCAGACTCTGGGGTTGCGTCATGTTAGCGCACAAAAATCTGTCTTGCTTTGGATGTTAGATCTAGAACAAATCTGTCATAGATTTGCACACGTGTATATGCGCAAACTTTTATCCTTCTTTCTTCCACTTATTTAGGGTTTTCCATACGGAACTTACGCGTCTAATGTGAACCTGGCCTAACTCTCTAGGCTAAAAGGATTTTTGTGTGACAGCTGGTGTTGGGGAAGATGTCCCCCCAAAAAAACACCCAACCCAGTCCGCTAAGTCCCGTGGCTGAAGCACTAACAACTGGATCTGGATCTGATGGAATACGTCACAGACGCCACTTGTGACGATAGACGGCGGATCTAGAGCTGGTGCAAATGCCTCCTAGTTTCAAGGGGTCAAAGTCAAAGTCAAAAATACTTTATTATCTTGTTAGCGGAAATTACAGTGTGGTCTCGTCAAGCACAATGCAGACAAGAAAACACATTTGCGTGCATTAAAAATGTAAACAAAACTAAGGGAAAATGGGCAAGTCATGCTTCGCAAGAAGGTGGACATATTTAGAGTCGATACCAGAAGCGACTATCAAACCGTTAAGAACTGCCCTCTTTCTCACCATTTCTATCCTCGCATTCATTTATTCACCCCCACCCCCCCACCCCCCACACCCACACCCTCTCCAATTCACCCCCAAACAAGGGTCAGTGTGACACAAATCTCATTAGCATGCAATGCAAATCCTGCGACACAAAAATCAATGTATACAATGGGAAAAGTGTAACAAGGAGTGACTAATGCTATCAGAGATACTTCACATACCCTTCAATCAATTGCAGTCTACACTCCTCTAGCTACATCTATCCACACCCAAGAGTTAAGGTGACAAGCTATCGGCTTTCTTGACAGCATAATATTCTTCTCCCCTCTCCCAACATCCCAGGGAACTAACCTTGATGGAGGGGGTAGGGGGGATCCTTGATGTAGAGGAAAACAGTAACTAGTTTAGGGCACAGCCCTCCGTCAGACTGAAGTGAAGTGGGGTTTCTTCGATAATCATGTTTGCTGGTTGTTACTGATATTTTATGATTTTCTTGGTTCAAGCACTATTATTCAAATGTTGTTAGTGATTAAAGAGAAATAACTCGCTTTGGGTATTGGGCAAAGAGCAAAGCAAGAGTACTGTCCCTTTAACAAGTACAGTATAAACTGATATAATTGGCTCGTTGCAACATATTAAACAAAACTCTGGCTGGGTTATCAGTGTCGCTCGCATTTCTAGTTTCGCATGTGTTCCTTCTTTGAATTGTACATCGACCCTACAAAATGATGTACATCTGATCACAATATGGAGGCAAAGTTGGCTGTGAGGAAATTGGCCAAAAGAATCACTTGTTCCGCTGCCTTTGGTGTGGCCTGGAGAACAGCTGCTGCACGCTGCTGCGAAACTTGGTCCCAAAAATGAAGAAGAAAAAGAAACTAGTTGCAGAGTTGACAGCCGCCAGGATGTCGGTGACGATAAACATCAAGGCAGTGGTGTTCATGTACCTACTGTTCGCGGCATTCAACTCCGGCACGACCAATACGGCAACGTAGTAGATGAGTAAAGGAGTGGTGCACATCACGAAGAAAATGTTATTGGCGATCAGCATGCGGTTCAGGTTCAGATTCTGGACGGACATTTGCTGCATGGAAACGTTGGACGAAGACTTGCCGCGCCATTCTTTAATCTGATTCATTTTCAGCAACGTTATCACGGTGGATACCATCACGCAAACGTCAAATCCACCGGTCATACCCATTCCTAGCACATAATTGCTGTAGTCGTTCATCAAACGTTTGTGTTTGATGTAGAATTCGGTGAAAAACAACTCGGTTCTCTTTTCGCGGATGAAAGGATCGTACACGCAAATGACGTCAAATTTCATCACGTGGAAAAAGTAGCACGCGAAGATGAGCACGTGACCAGTGCCAATGATGATGGCTGTAGTTCTGGTGTTCATCATGGTCCGAGCTTTGAGGGGACTGACCACGCACAGACACCGCTCAATGGCAATGACCACATTCATGAACCTGGATATGTGAATGATGGCGAACAACGAGTGAATCATGTGGTCAATATTAGCTTTCAGAATACGTTTATCCTCCTCTGGGTAGTTCTCATCGAGCACGCCGAAAAACCAGTCCATTTTCATCTCGAAAATACTAGCCACCACGATCAGATCATCCAATGCGAGAACGAACAGACAGAGGTTAATCCTTTCCTTGATACCGTGCCGGTAAAAAACGATCATGTTGATGATGTTCAAGGGAACAGCGACTGCAAAGAAGAACGGCGTCAGACAACCGTACCCCATGAATAAGAACGCCTCCAGTGTGTGATAACTTACAGGGTCTTCAGGGTTCTCCCAGGGATTGTTTAAGGAAAAGGGGAAGATCTGACAGCCTTCAGGGACAACTATTGGTCCTGGGAACCCTGTAGGTGGTGTAGAGTTTGTGGTGAGGTTGCCTGACACTGTGTCTGTGGTCAGGGCCTGGACATCCATGGCGTTGGATGGATGGACGCTGGAAAGACTAAGATGCAAGCAATTCAAGGCAATATGAATAATTGTTGGGGGAATGAAGAGACTGATAATCATTGATTATATTATCCTTATTGAACGAGGTTATTCCACATTCTTTGACATCTTTTCAACGTCTGTTAAAAGCGAAAAGTAAACATTTCCTGTTCACTGTTAGTTGCCTCTTAATATGTAAGCTTTTTTTATTCTAGAATATGCTCTACAGAATGGTATGCTTTGGCCTTTTCCAGTGTTAAATGAACAAAGCACAACATCGCACCAATCCTGAATCAGTGCAGGCATATTTGGTACAAGGGCATGGTATCACTAAAGAACTTTCCTTTCAATTTTGAAGTAGATCGGTACTGTAACTCCAGTATAACAATCCCCCAGGTTTTCAAGATCGTGCGTCAAGGTCAAGGTAACGACACCGATCATTTATGCATTTGGACCTTCCTCTCTTGTAGCCACACCCACAAACAAAATTTGAAGCGATTCTGTCAAGCGGTACGGGAGATATCTTCAGACAAAAATCTTTGGGACAGACAGAAAGAAAAACAAAAAAACCAAGGGCATCGCCGAGTGGCAGATATGTCCGTCACCTGTTTCGCCACGCACTTGTGACACCCTGTAGCATAATGTAATTTAATTGTATTACACACACACACACACAAAATGTTAAGTGATTCCAGGTATGGTTTACGAAAATGGTAAACGGAGGCATGTCTGCCGCTCAGCGACAAGTAAACCCCACAGGTCATAATTTGTGCTGCAATGTCTTCTACTCTTAGTGTTACACCCACACCCGAAATCTGAAGTGATTCCATGCAGTACATCACGAAATATGAGAGGGTGAAGAAAAACGGAAATATGTCTGCCGCTCGGGGCATAATTTAGGTACCAATGTCTAGTAATCTTAGTACTACACCTTCGCGCAAAATGTGAAAGGATTCTATTGTCTGGTTCACGAGATACAGCTCAGACATGAAATATATAGCACAAAGAAGGACATTTTGGTTTTCAAGGTCAAGGTCAGCGCGCCAATAATTAATACTCTGATGTCTTCTACTCTAGATGATACACCACCACACAAACCCTAAAGCGCTTCTGTTAAGCAAACATGTGGAAAATATGGCTTAAAACATAACTTTTAGACCCCAACCACTTTCAAGGCCTACTGATCTCCTTGAGCTTGAGCTTGACCTCAGAATCGCCATATGTCAATGCACCTACATGCCAAGTTTGAAGATTCTAAATCCAACGGTGTAGAAGTTATGGCCCCTTAAATATTTTCAGTTTTCAAGGTCATACGTCAAGGTCAGGTCACGACAGCGATAAGTTATGTTCGGATGCTTTCCTCTCTTGGTGAAGCACCACCACACAACTTTTGAAGCGATTCTGTTAAACGATTTGGAGAATAGTGCTCGAAAATATTAGGATTTCGTCAAATTTATTTAGACAGCAGTGTTTCATCAGATCTATGCCTCATAGACGTCACAGTTAGATGTGTGGAGCATGAAAAGACCCACCACGTCACGTGTATTTTCCCCCTCTTAATGCTCATAAGATATATTTAAGATTTTCTTACCAGCGATAAGAGGGAAAGCACATGTGAACACGCTGATTTTCACACATTGGTGTGGTGGGTCTTTAACACTGACGGTCTTGGGGAAGCCGCAGCTCAAGGAATGCAGAATATCGCGTTTTGCGGGGGATGTGGTGAGTGAAGGGGGTGGGTAGGTGGGGGGCCAATAAGGTTGAGAGTGCAGCGTTTGAAAATGTACAGTCGTGTTTGTTTTTGTTGTTGTTTATTGTTTTATATTTTTTGGGGGGTCATTATATTGCCGATGCTTTCAATCACCACCCATAGATTCGACAGAACGGTTCAACTACTTGCG
>CM065684.1:5256416-5270166 GCA_017654935.2 Phymorhynchus buccinoides
CTTTTGGTGAAGATCAGAAAGAAATGAAGAAGACAATCACCACTCTGTGTCAAGACGTGGCCACGACCAAACAGAATCTGCAGAGGACTGAAGAATCAGTTAGGAAAATGTCAACCAAACAAGATCAAATGAACGAGAAAATTAAAGGGCTAGAGGCAGAAATTGATCGCCTAGAAGGCTTTTCTCGCAGGAACAATGTGAAACTGTTTGGTCTGCCTGAATCGAGTGGAGAGAAAGAAGACTGTGCTGGGGCATTTAGGCATGTGCTGAATACGTACACTGACAAGGATTGGCGAGATGACGTCATCGAGAGAGCCCACCGTTTAGGCAAACCCAACCCCCAGAATCCCCACCCCAGGCCCATCATCGCCAAATTTCAACGCTGGGGGGATGCCATGGATCTGATGAAAGATCGAAGTGCTAGGGCCAGCATGGAGAGGGGTAGATTAAGGGTCTCACAAGATCTGACCAAAAGACAGTCCATGAACCTGAAGAAAATCAGAGAAAGTGGCAGGATTGGCTACTATGTGAATGGAAATCTTCGAGTCAAAGAGCAGCGTGACACGCCCCCCTGGGCCGCTCCCCTTCATGCCACGCCCCCCTGGACCACTCCCCTTCATGCCACGCCCCCTCGCCATCACCCCCCTCCTCCCCCCAGGTCAGAACCCTCTACTACAATGACCCGTGACGTAGAGAAAACCTCCCTTGACCCACATGAACGCGAGCCAACCAGAACAGAAGAAAAAACGGCTGACGTCACCGGAGGAAAGAACGGAAAGAAAGGAGACGGCAGCAGCGCAAATCCCGTGCAAAGTGACGCAAACGAGCGACCCAGAACCCGTTCTGTCAGTCGTCAACCTCTCCTGCATGAAATGATGGGGGGTAGCAGGGTAGAAAACACCGCGCGTATTTCTCACAACTCTGATAGTGACAAATAGGGATTGGGCCGAAGCCTACAATGTGAAAACACGGCACACACAGAGCACACACACACGGATCAAACCAATACACAGAGACACAGCAAGCATACAAAGCAGAACGATACAAACCAGAGTAATAAAAGAAAATCATTTACCTTTTGTTGTTGGAATGTAGGCGGTTTAATTATGAAATTACCTGACCCTGATTTTGTAAATTACATTAAATCTTTTGATGTTTGTTTTCTTTCAGAAACGTTCACACTGCCCTCTTTTGATTTTGATGTGTACTTTAGAGACTTTATTGTTTTTCATTCCCCAGCTATCAAACTTTCCAAGATGGGTCATTGTTCGGGTGGAACTGTGCTGCTGATAAATAAGAAACTGTCTAATTATGTTGAAAAAAATTGAAACTCACTTAGAAAATGTACTATGTAGTAAACTATCAAAAGAACTGTTTGGAAGTGACAAAGACGTGATGTTTATTGGTATCTATAACCATCCAGTGAAAAGTGTGTACTATGAAAAGAAAGATTATGACTGTACTCTGGAATTGGTGGAGCAATTTATTATGTCGTTGTTAGAATCTAGAAATGAATATTACCTCCTGATTGGTGGCGATTTAAACTCCAGGATTGGTACATGGTATTTGGAGACTGATGTTGATGATGATTTTGTTTGTGAAGCAGATGCCATGTATGAAAGACATTCTCAGGATAGTATCGTAAATTGTTTTGGTAAAATGTTAATACAGTTATGTTCCATGTTTCAGTTAACTCCTTTAAACGGTTTTATGAATGGAGATTGTGAGGGTAAATTTACTTTTTTCTCAGAGAGAGGAAATAGTTTAATTGATTATTTTGTTTCGTCTGTTGATTTTGTGTCATACATAACAAGTTTGTCTGTCGTTAGTCGTGTGGAGTCACAACACATGCCCGTGGAGCTTGTTACGTGTGCTGCCCTAGAGAAGAAGGTAAACACGGGAAAGCCCCGTAGTAGCGTGCAGGTGTTAAAGTGGGACACGGAGAAAGGTGATCTATTTTTAGACTATCTGAAGTCAGAGGAGGGACGTGCGGAAATGAGTGAAGTGGAGGGTAGTATAGAGGAGAGCTTGGATACCGCGTTAAGCAAGTTTGTTGTTGTGTTGATTAAAGCCAGTCAGTGCATGCGGCGCACTGTGTTTCAAGGCCGTCAAGTGAGGCGTACGAATAAATGGTTTGACGAATTATGTTATGTAGAGAAATGTCGCCTTAGCAACACATTAAATCATAGCAGACGCACACTCGATGAAGGAGACAAGGCTCGTTACTTAGAAAAAAGAGCGGAATATCAGTCTCTTCTAGAAAATAAAAGAAAAACATACAGAAAAGACATGCGTGACTCTTTACTACGAGACAGAAATGACGGAAATAGATTTTGGTCCACTGTAAAACGAGTACGGCCTCGAGTTAAAAATGAAGCAGAGATAGACATTAACACATGGAAAGAGCATTTTGCTAGAGTCTTAGGGCAGCACACAGAAACAACTCCAGAACCAAATCAGATTCCACTTGATGATTATGACGTGCATGTACCAGAGTTAGATGCTAAAATCACACTGTCTGAAGTCAGACATGCTATTCGCAAACTTAAGTCAGGTAAATCCGCTGGTTCGGATGAATTTTCTAGTGAGTTTCTAAAAATAGCTGAAGATGTAGTTGCCCCCACTTTGACCAAACTTTTCAATAGCCTGTTTGATAAGGGCGTTTTCCCCGAAGAATGGAGTCGTTCAATCATTGTTCCTTTATTTAAAAAGGGCGATATAAATAATCCTGAAAATTATCGTGGAATTTCTCTCCTCAGTGTAATTAGTAAAGTTTTCACTTCTATTCTAAATACACGTTTGTATAAATGGGCAGAGCAGGAGCACAAAATATGTGAAGAACAAGCTGGTTTCAGAAAGCAATATTCCACTATAGATCACATTTTCACACTTGTGTCCATGATTAAAAGATGTTTATTTAGTGAAAGAAAGAGTAAATTTTATGTCGCGTTTGTCGATTACATGAAAGCGTTCGACTCTGTTGATAGGGGTAGTCTTTGGTTAGTTTTGCAGAAAGTTAAAACATCAACTAAAATGCTTAAAATGCTTCAGGGTATTTATAGTTCAGTTCAATGTTGTGTTCGTTGGCAGACGGAGGTATCTGAGTTTTTCGATTGTCCAGCAGGTGTGAAGCAAGGGTGTATGTTGTCCCCCCTGATTTTTTCCTTGTTAATAACTGAAGTTGCTGAAAATGTTACCAAAAAAGGAAAACATGGTTTTCAGTTTTTGCCGGGTTTGCGGGAAATTTTCTTACTCCTTTTTGCTGACGATATATGCTTGTTTTCATCCACACCAGTAGGGCTTCAACATCAAATTGATAATCTTGCTGAGGCGTCAAAATCGCTTGGTTTAAGGGTCAATCTTAACAAAACAAAAGTAATGGTTTTTAGAAGAGGTGGGTATTTATCTAGGACAGAAAAATGGTTTTACGAAGGAACAGAAATAGAAATTGTCAATAGTTATAAATATTTAGGTTTTACAATAACTACTAAATTATCTTTTGATTCAGCTCTGGAGGAATTAGCAGGTAGAGCTAAAGGCAAAGTTGTAGAGATTTTTAAAACAATGTGGTCTCTTGGAACAATGGATCCGACAGTTTTCTTCAAATTGTTTGATGCACAAGTAAAACCGATGCTGTTATATTCTGCCGAAATTTGGGGCATGTCACGTTTCCAAATTATAGAATCTCCTCATCTATTCGCTTGTAAAAGATTTCTCCAAATTAGTCCTAAGACCCCAAACCTGATGGCATACGGCGAACTAGGTAGATATCCTTTATTTGTCGATTGTATTTTAAAAGCAATCAGATATTGGTTTAAGTTACAAAAATTAGATCGGTGCAGATTACCAAAACAGGCATATGAAATGTATAGAAACAAGTGCACCCAAGAAAAAGAAAATCAATTTGACAAGCATAACTGGGTCAGTACAGTTAGACGTTGTTTAGATACATATGGTTTTTCAGAAGTATGGTTAAATGGTGGGGTGGGAAATGAAAAAATATTTTTACATGTGTTTAGACAACGGATAATTGATTGCTATAAGCAAGAATGGTCTGGTAAACTCCACGAAAGTGACAGGTTTGATACGTATCGATGTTTTAAATCCTGGTTGAACCCGGAAAAGTATCTTACAGACATAACTATTATGAAATTCCGTACTGCATTCACAAGATTTAGACTTGGCGTTTCTGGTATTAATTTTCACAGACGATATTCAAATAAATCGAAGAGCTGTCCAAATTGTAACGTTATAGAAGATGAACGGCACTTCTTGCTAGTGTGTCCACTGTATCAAATTTTAAGAAAAAAGTACTTAGCTAAAGCCTTCAAAAATACAAATGAAAATATGCATTTATCTGTACTATTGCAAAACGAAACAACATTTATAAATCGCTCCGTGGCAATGTTTATATATTATGCCTTAAAGAGAAGAGAAGAAGAAAATTTAAACTAGATAGTATTTTATAAATATCTCTATCCAATGCATTTGGTGTTTAAGGAAAATCCACTGTTGTATTTTTTTGTTGTTGATGCGAAATGCTTAACTCGTACATGATGTTTTGTTTTGTTTATTTTATTTTATTCATATTATGTTGTGTGTCATATTTTGTTACCTCCCTTGCATACAGGCCGGTGGCCTTGCAGTAAACTTTTTCAGTGTTCAATGTTCAGTGTTCTCTCTCTCTCTCTCTCTCTCTCTCTCTCTCTCTCTCTCTCTCTCTCTCTCTCTCTCTCTCTCTCTCTCTCTCTCTCTCTCTCTCTCTCTCTCTCTCTCGTGTTTGTACGCGCACAATCGCCATAGGTGTACCTGTGAGTGCGTGTTGGGAGGACAGGATAGCAAAACATTATCACACTACAGTATTGGCCTTTGATATGAGGCTAGTTTACTATTCTACATCATCTCCAATTGACAAAAGTTCTACAAAGATCTCTCACTTAGGGTGCCTCAGCAGTGCGTTCCTAGTAACGTGCGAGTGAGCTCCGCAGTCACACCTCCTTGCTACGTTCATGTGCATGTTCTATCCATACCAGGACATGGGGCAGGGTCATGGAGAACGCGGCAAATGCAGTAGACTGACGCGATAGCAAGACACACTGCCAAGTTCGAGACTCACAAAATCGAGACAGCCCAGGCACGTCGAGAAGCGCAAAAAAATCGCACGAGCAGCAGCAATTCTCCAACTCCAACAGATCCCCTCAACTCTCTTTCCTGTCCCCACTGTTACAAAACCTTCAAGGCCCGCATCAGACTCATCAGTCACTCTCTTTGACTCTACCTTTTTGCCTTTGTTTACTGTTTGTTATCTGCTATCTTTCCGCCTAAAATTACTGGTCCATTCTCCTGCCTTTGTTCTAAACAAATCTTCCAAAGATTTTCTGCAGCCGAAGACGGACATGCTGGGCGTAACTATTTCTTATAGGCACATAACCGCAGCACGACGCTTCAGCGGTCGTATGACGGGAAACAGTCTGAGCGACCAACAAAGAAAGACGAAAATAATGCTGATGCGCCGAGAAACGCAGGAAGGGAAGCAACTCGGGGTGGCAGTAACAAAGTGACATAGCAAGTTGCGTTCCTTTATGCACCTGCTTGAATTTTCTCTCAAGGTCAAGAGGGTTCAAAGGTCTCCCGCTGCATTCCTTTGGTCATGCTGATCAAGGATATATATATATGATAATGTGGACGTACGCCCAGTGGTGTTCTAAAGGAGACAGTAGTAGTAGTAGTAGTAGTAGTAGTAGTAGTAGTAGTAGTAGTAGTAGTAGTAGTAGTAGTAGTAGTAGTTTCAGGGCAAGAAGTGGGCCTCGCGACCCTTTTACGCCCTTTCTCGTTTGTTACTCTGTTGTTTTCGTGGTGGTTGCTACTTAAGCTAATCTAGAAATTGATCAAAATTTGAATGGACATGAGATTATTTTTTTGGGACATTAAAGGATCTTGGTCCAGAACATTTTGGGGGTTAAAGAAAAAATAAAAAACAAGGGCGTCGCCGAGCGGCAGACATGTCCGTCACCAGCAATGCCACGCACTTGCGACACCCCGTAGAGTGTCACATCCTGACACAAAATTGGAAGGGATTCTGTCTTCTAGTTCACGAGATACAGCTTGAAGAAGAAACATATAGCGCAAAGAAGGAAATTTCGGTTTTCAAGGTCACACTTCAAGGTCAAGGTCAGCATGGTGATAATTTATGCTCGGATGTTTTCTTCTCTAGGGTATACAGTACCACACACAATCTGAAGCGCTTCTGTCAAGTACCAATGTGGAAAATATGGCTTAAAACCCAATGTGTAGACCCCTACCACTTTCAAGGCCTACGGATCGCCCGAACCGTGACCTTGACCTTGATCGGTATGCACCATCAGAACGGGCATAAGCCAAAGTACCTTCATGCCAAATTTGAAGACTCTAACACTAACGGTGTGGGAGTTATGGCCCCTGAAAGATTTTCGGTTTTCAAGGTCGTACGCCAAGGTCAAGGTCACGACGGCAATATGGTTTGCGCGGATGCCTTCCTCTCATGGTGACACACCAGCACACACAATTTGACGTGATTCTGTCAACCCGTTCGAAAGATATCCTTGGGACAGACAGAAGGAGAAAAAAATGACCCTCCGATTTTCAGGCTCCAGCGATCTTTTTGACCTTGACCTTGACCTTGATCGGTATGCCATCATCAGAACGGGCATAAGCCAAACCACCTTCATACCAAGTTTCAACATCCTATATTGATCGGTGCCCGAGATATGGCTAAAAATAGATTTTCGGTTTTCAAGGTCGTACGTCAAGGTCAAGGTCACGACGGCAAAATGGTTTGCGCCGATCTCTTCCTATTAAGGAGGCACACCTTCACACAAAATTTGACGCGATTCGGTCAAGCGGTTCGGGAGATATCCTTGGGACAGACAGAAAAACCCCCCAAAAAACAAAAAAACAAACAAACAAACAAACAAACAAAAATACAAACCAGCCCATCGCAATAGTCCGTCTTGGTGACGGACTAAATAGAAAGAAAAACAAACAACTGCCGGACTTAAATGAAACTTGTCAGAATTATCTTCCACGCCCTGACAACAATGTCCGTTTATTAGGCCAGTTTCGTCAAAATGGCAAACCGTATAAACGAACTCCGAAGATCTATGACACCAGGACACGTTAATCAAAGCGTACACCAGTCATTCGCATTAGTCGCATCCAACCGTAACTTCCAAGACAACAAACAAGTCGACCGCTATCTTGGAAGGCAGGGCTGGATTTTGTTCCTAGTGGAGAACACTGTTTATCATTATGTCTTGCTAAGGGACATCTTGACTCGAAGATCAGACTTCACGTCTGCTCGGTTGTATGCATCACGTGTGAACGAAAACCCTCAACCAGTTAACATAAGCGGATATTCAGTGCGGAAACCCGTGCGCAATCCATAAATATTCACATTTCTCAGCGTCGAACTCTTTGGGGTTGTACTTTTCTTTGCGTTCTCCCCCTTTCTTCTGCACCCCTATGGGAAATAATTTAAATACCTGGTTTGGGTGTGACGGGAAGAACTGCGTGACACTGACATATCTTCCAGTCGTGTTTTCCTTTTATTTGCGTTCCCACCCTTCTTTCTAAACCCCTTTTAGGGGACAGAATCTAAGTACCTGTTTTGGGTGTGACGGGAAGACATGCGTGACACATTTCTTCCTGTCGTGTTTCACTTTTGTTTGCCTCCCCATCCCCCCTCCTTTATTCTATTCCCCGTTGGTACGTGGTGTACTACCCCCAAATACCAACCCTTTTTAGGAATCTTAGTTATCCTAGTTAACTCAGAATGTTCAAATGTTTGAATACGGAAGCATCGTATAGTTTCAGTACTTTATTTACTCTTATATAGGGTCCACATTTATTCCCCTCGTCCTTCTTGAGTATGTCTTAAAAAACAACAAAGGGAAATAAATGTGGACCCTATATATATACATAATATATATATAGGTTATAATAATATAAAGGTTATAATAGTTAAAGTGGATCAAGTAAAAGAAGCGCTATATCTGTTTTCCCGTAATTCACAAAACCGTTCATCGCAAAACCGTATTTTCTGTATAAAACAAAACCCCAATTTTCGAACACACTACGGAAATACCGCTCGGTTCAGGTTGCTGATTTCAACAGTAATACGCATAGGGTCCACATTTGTTCCCGTCGTCCTTCACGTTTATGCGTGAAAAACAATGAAAACGGGAATAAATGTGGACCCTATATAACAGTTGAACTCAATCAACTGAAGCAAACGGTATTTCCAAACTGGTTCCTAAATTGGTATGCCATTCCAGTTCGGTCCGCTTTTGGGTCTCCAACACCGTAGAGTTCGGCGGGAAGAAATGTGAAATATTACCGTGAAACAAAGAAGAGAAAAGATTTGCGGCACGTGTCTGAATGTCCATACTGAGCTGTCTTCAACTGTCATCACACTGCCACTTCTCAACTTAAGTTCGCTTCAGTCTGACAGAGGGCTATGGCCCTAAACTAGTTAATGTTTTCCTCTACGTTAAGGATCCCCCCCTCCCTACCCCCTTCATCAAGGTTAGTTCTCCTGTTTCAAGGATCCAGCAATCACCATTGAGTTTATTCAAGGTCATAATCCACAAAAGACTAAGCTGTGATTTCCCGTTACTTAAGGGCCCCCTACACTGCATACGATTCGATCCCAATGCGATACGATTCTGGCATGTGTGATGCATGACTCTCGAGAAAGTCTACTGACAGTGTCTAAATGAATCTGATGAAATCCTTCTAGTTATGCTCACTATATTTCGAGGGGTGCTTGCCAGAACAGTCTATCTCAAAATGAATAAAGAGCACAGATGGGCAGTTCTGGCATTCACCCCTCGAATTTTGTACACGAATCTGAGGAAATATTTGCGTTTGTGTATCGGCCATTTTATTTGATTCGTGTATTGGGGTTCTACTTGAGTATACTGAGCGAACATGGCAGAATTATTTTTAGACGGAAGTATTTCACGTGAATCACGTCTCACAGACATCGTCACAATCGGATCGCACTGGGATGGAATCGTATGCAGTGTGTCCACCCCTTGAACAGCTCTCACTGTACTGTCGGCACCAACTTCAGGCCTATGTCGACTGCTGATGAAAGCCGTTGAGTAAAGGGCCTCTGGACACTGATGACATTCGAACCTGGGTACAGGGGATTGTTTTTCCTCTCACTCTGCACTAGGCCTTACGGTCTGAACGTGGAGTCTTTCGGATGAGACGATAAACCCGAGTTCCCGTGTGCCCATGCACTTAGCACACGTTAAACCCAGTGGCAACGAAAAAGTTGTCATTTGGTCAAAATTTACCCCCACCCCCTTTCCTTCCTCATCAGTCACACAAAACTTGCATGTAAATAAAACAAAAAGAGGTGGCGCGCCTCTGGTTGCGACGCTCTCTCCAGGTGGGAGCAACCCGAATTTCACACCGTTGCCTCTGTAAAGTACCAATAAATACCAAATACCTAATATACACAAGCATCACCCACTGAAACACATAGCAGACGATTTTCATTCAGGGCCCACACACACAATGTTGGCCTACGTGCAAGTGTTTATAGAAGTAAAGACTCTATATAGAGGCTTTGATCTTAGATTCAAAGCTCCTTAACGAAGCCCATCCTTGCTTAAGTAGCTATTCTGACATGCGTGAGGCATAACGTTTATATGTCAATACTTGCCGATGAACGGCAGGTGGACATTAATGGAAGAAGAAGATTCTTTCTGTATAATTATTGTAAGAAGTTAAATATTCATTTTCACTTTGGTCTTTTGCTACGAAAGATGTGTCATTGATAATTGTCTTTGTACCCGGCCAGACAGAGTCTGTGACATATATTGTTTTTGATCTGTCTGTGCATGTCTGTGTACTGATTTTCTAAAAAGAACACACTACTGTACGGGTCTTAATCGAATTTGATGGAGGGGAAGACATCCTTAAAAAACACTTTCTTCGATAATCATGTTTGCTGGTTGCCAATGATATTTTATGAATGTTTTGGTTCAAGCACTATTCTTCAAATGTTGTTAGTGATTAAAGGAAAATAACTCACTTTGGGTATTGGGCAAAGAGTAAAGCAAGAGTAATGTCCCTTTAACAAGTACAGTATAAACTGATATAATCGGCTCGTTGCAACATATTAAACAAAACTCTGGCTGGGTTTTTACTGTCGCTAGCATTTCTAGTTTCGCATTTGTTCTTTCTTTGAATTGTACACTGACCTTACAAAATGATGTACATCTGATCACAATATGGAGGCAAATGTGACTGTGAGGAAATTGGCCCAAAGAATCACTTGTTCCCCTGCCTTTGGCGTGACCTGGAAAACAGCTGCTGCACACTGCTGCGAAACTTGGTCCCAAAAATGAAGAAGAAAAAGAAAGTAACAGTGGAGTTGACAGCCGCCAGAATGTCAGTGACGATGAACATCAATGCAGTGGTGTTCATGTATCTACCGTTCAACTCTGGCACCACCAATATGGCAATGTTGTACATAAGCAAAGGAGTGGTGCACATCACGAAGAAAATGTTATTGGCGGTCAACATGCGGGTCAGGTTCAGATTCTGGATGGACATTTGCTGCGTGGAAACGTTGGACGAAGACTTGCTGCGCCATTCTTTCATTTGTTTCATTTTTAGCAAGGTTATCACTGTGGATACCATCACACAAACGTCGAAACCTCCGATCATGCCCATTCCCAGCAAATAATTGTTGTAGTCGTTCATCAAACGTTTGTTTTCGAAGTAGAATTTGGAGTAAAACAACTCGGTTCTCTTTTCGCGGATGAAAGGATCGTACACGCAAATGACGTCAAATTTCATCACGTGGAAAAGGTAGCACGCGAAGATGAGCACGTGACCGGTGCCAATGATGATGGCTGTGGTTCTGGTGTTAATCATGGTCCGAGCTTTGAGGGGACTGACCACGCACAGACACCGCTCAATGGCAATGACCACATTCATGAACCTGGACATGTGAATGAACGCGAACGACGAGTGGACCATGTGGTCAACATTAGCTTTCAGAATACGTTTATCCTCCTCTTGGTAGTTCTTATCGAGCACGCCGAAAAACCAGTCCATTTTCAATTCGAAAATACTGGCCACCACGATCAGATCATCCAATGCGAGAACGAATAGACAGAGGTTAATCCTTTCCTTGATGCCATGCCGGTAAAAAACGATCATGTTGATGATGTTCAAGGGAACAGCGACTGCAAAGAAGAACGGCGTCAGACAACCGTACACCGCGAATAAGAACGCCTCCAATGTGTGATAACTTACAGGGTCTTCGGGGTTCTCCCAGGGATTGTTTAAGGAATAGGGGAAGATCTGACAGCCTTCAGGGACAACTATAGGTCCTGGGAACCCTGTAGGCGGTGTAGAGTTTGTGGTGAAGTTGCCTGACACTGTGTCTGTGGTCAGGGCCTGGACATCCATGGTGTTGGATGGATAGACGCTGGAAAGACTAAACTGCAAACAATTCAAGGCAATATGAATAATTGTTGGGGGAATAAAGAGACTGATAAAGAGACTGATGATCATTGATTATGCTATCCTTATCGAACGAGGCTATTCCGCATTCCTTGACATCTTTTCAACGTCTGTTAAAAACGAAAAGTAAACATTTCCTGTTCAATGTTAGATTTCTCTTAATATATTTATTTATTTTTTATTTCTAGAATAAGCTCAAACGAATGGTATACTTTGGCCTTTTCCAGTGTTAAAAGAACAAAACACAACATCCCACCAATCATGAATTAGTGCAGGCACATTTGATACAAGGGCGTGGTATCACCTAAAGAACTTTCCTTTCAATTTTGAAGTAAATCGTTGCCGTAACTCCAGTACCAAAATTCCCCAGGTTTTCAAGATCGTGCATCAAGGTCAAGGACACGATACCGATAATGTACGCATGTAGGCCTTCCTCCCTTGCAGAAACACCCACAATCAAAATTTGAAGCGATTCTGTCAAGCGGTGCGGGAGATATCTTCAGACAAAAATCTTTGGTACAAACAAAAAGAAAAAAACCCAACCAAACAAGGGCATCGCCGAGCGGCAGACATGTCCGTCACCTGTTTCGCCACGCACTTGCGACACCCCATAGCATAATGTAATGCACCAACATGTTCTACATGTTGTATTACACACACACACACACACACACACACACACACACACACACACACACACACACACAACACACACACACACACACACACACACACACACACACACTGTTAAGCGATTCCATGTGTGGTATACGAAAATGGTAAACGGAGACATGTCTGCCACTCGGCGACACTTAAACCCCACAGGTCGTAATTAGTGCTGCAATGTCATGAAATATGAGAGGATGAAGAAAAACGGAAAGATGTCTGCTGCTCGGCGACATTTTATTCACGAGGCATAATTTAGGTATCATTGTATTGTACTTTAGGTGTTACACCCTCACACAAAATTTGAAAGGATTCTATCGTCTAGTTCACGAGATACAGCTCAGACATGAAATATATAGCGCAAAGAAGGAAATTTCGGTTTTCAAGGTCATACTTCAAGGTCAAGGTCAGCACGCCAATAATTAATACTCTGATGTTTTCTTACTGTAGGTGATACACCACCACGCAAACCCTAAAGCGCTTCTGTTAAGGAAAAATGTGGAAAATATGACCTAAAACACAACTTTTAGACCCCAACCACTTTCAAGGCCTACCGATCTCCTTGACCTTGATCAGTACCCCATCATCAGAATCGCCATATGTCAATGCACTGACATGCCAAGTTTGAAGACTCGTAAGTCCAACGATGTAGAAGTCATGGCCCCTTAAAGATTTTCGGGTTTCAAGGTCATACGTCAAGGTCAAGGTCACGACAGCGATTTGATGCAGAGTTTGAAATATATTGCCTGTATTTGTGTGCAGTCATGACCATTCTTTTCTTTTTTTAATTGCCAAGTCTTTTAGTTACCGTCCATGGATTCGACACAACGGTTCAACTACTTGCGGGTTGGCCTTAGTGGATTATCTGAACCATCTCACAAAAGCCGACACCACAAAGCAAGAGCATCCTTGTGCACTCACACACACACACACACACACACACACACACACACACACACACACACACACACACACACCCACCAAAAACCCGACACCACAGAGCAAAGATAATAAAGAGCATTGACAATGTTAGTAATTAAGATAATCATTATACACTACAGCTGTAAGTGGGCGATGTTGTGTTAGTGGAAACAGTGCACGTGATTCTCTAGTACTGAGCTAGGCAGCAAAAGAAAAAACGGAAACTTGCGAAAAAGGACCTTGTATTGGATCGTTCTGCATGAACACATTGCAAAATCCAGATGGAAAAACCATTATGCACGTGCAAGCACTGCTTTTTATGTGTGAGATGCTGTCTCTTGCTTGGCTTTATAAGAAGACATACCACCAGTATTAGGCCTGAATTGACAATTCCTCCACGACGAAAATTGAGCGAGTTTGGATAGGGGACGAGCTGTTGCATGGTTCCAAGATGGTGTTCCCAAGCGAGAAGTGGCCAGGCGACTTCAGGTGTCCATCTCGGTCATTGTCAGACTGATTCAACGCTTCACAGCCACTGGGAGGGTCCATGAAAGACGCAGATCTGGTCGACCGAAGAAGACAACTCCACGTGAAGATCGTCTCATTGAACGACAAGCCCTGCAGACAAGAACAGCCT
>CM065684.1:5270666-5280666 GCA_017654935.2 Phymorhynchus buccinoides
CGTCTTCGGCCGGGGATAACATCTTTGTAGGATTTTCCAGAACAAAGGAAGGAGATGCCACAGACAGAAAAATGTTATAGGTGGCAATGCAGTAAGCAAGGGAAAGCAAGAGTCAAGAGAGTACGGATAAGAGGAAGTTACAAGCACCAACTGCAGACCGCAGGGGAACTATTTGTACGAAAATTAATAGTTTTTAAGATACAGGTTTCTCTGCGCTGCGAAAGTGTTCGGAAATCGCCTCGATCTACTGTACTGCCCATCCCCTGCTAATTAGCTACTTCTTCTTGCTTCCTTCTGCGTTCCCGAGCCATATGGCCAAATGGGATAAGGTTTTTCATTTTCACTGTCTCCCCGCTGCGCAGCATCCGAAACATTATTCCGATTTCGAGGAGGAATTTAGATACCAAACCACCACATGCAAAGATTAGGCTAGCCCTAAAGGCCACCCACTTTCAGCTAAAATCGCACGACTCTGCGATACGATTCGATCACGTGATCTCGAAGCGGCGAATCACATTGTTTCTAGGAGACCACGTGATCGAATCGTATTGCACAGTTCGTACGATTTTAGTGACGTGGGCTGGCCCTAAGAAATTTGCAAATGTTTGGGTTTGTGCATATTTTTTATATTATATTTTTTTAATATCAAATACATTTTCTACAGCATTTACTCAAGCGTGTGTTTTGGCGTGCCTTGTTTAATAGCTTAACTAGCGGCAACGTCTAGTACTGGCAATGCACCGTACTGTAACGCTAGTAACGGTACGCCAAGTACTGGTAAACGCTAGTACCTCAATTTGAAGCGATTCGGTTAAGAACGGCGGAGTTATAAGGCCCCGTTTTCCCGTTTGCCGCTGCTCTGAGAGTGACGCGCTCTCCCGATTCTCTTCCAATTGCTGCCCAGGCTTTGCCAGGCCCCCCCCCCCCCCCCCCCCCCCCCCCCCCCCCCCCCCATAGCAAGCGCTGACCAGCAAATTTGGGCGATTCGGTAAACGAACGGCGGAGTTATTCGTGGAAAAGGTGAAGCGGCGTATAGCGCGCGCGTTTCGGACCCGTTCGCTTCGGGTTTGGCACACAAAAAACCGATAGTCACCATCCCCAGGTCATGTACCATGCAAAGTTGAAGGTAATCGGTCCAGAAAATACGGGCGCCGAGAGTCCCGGCGGATACGCGTTTCGCGCATTTGCGAACCCTCGCAAATGACAAACGGCCATCCCGGTTGCCGTTGTCCATCCTGCGTTAGGGCTCCCAGCAAATTTGAAGCGATTCGGTCAAAAAACGGCCTGAGTTTAAGGCCCGTTTTGTGTTTCAGATAGCACACACACACCACACACGACGGACAGTTGGCCTTTTTACTATATGATGAAATCTTGTGGTGGCTTGCACGCAGTAACCAAGCTTAATTCAAGCTCAAAGTAAAAGACAAGGACCCTGATGTCCAGTAACTAATAAATGGTGGACGTTGGAACATTTGATCGTTGCTGGCAAACTAACTCACCTTTTCTGCTAGCGGGACTCGATGCACTAGTAGCACCTGATGCCTGCTTGTATCTACCTGAGATACTTTTAAATAGTCAAAAGTATTGATTTCTTGTTTTTAGTTTTGTTTGCACTTCTCTCTCTCTCTCTCTCACTACTCTACTCTCTCTACTATCTCTTCCTATCTCTCTGTCTCTAACTCTCTACTGCTCTCTACTCTAACTCTCTATTCACTACCTCTCTATCATCTCTCTTACCGTGTGTTCAGGTGTTTGTGTGTGTGTGTGTGTTTGTGGTGTGCATGTGTGCATGTGTGCACGTGTGCCCACAAATATGTGTGCCCGTGTCTTTGTTCTTTCGATTGTCTCTGGAAAAGGGGGGGGGAGTTAGGAGTATTAAAATTAGACCGAAATGGGTGTGCATATGCCCAATTGATGTTGTATCATGTTTGAAATATTAGTTAGTTCTGGCATAACCCAATGTCGGTGCGTTGCATGCAAATTCTGCTAGAAGCTTTTGCGACCGCGCGGGAGTGTCGAATTGTGTGTTAAAAACGGGGAATGAGATGCACCACAAACGTCTGTCTGTTGTGGTTGTGTTTGTGTGTGTTGATGTATGTGGGGTGTCGTGTTTGTTGTGTTGTTTGTGTGTGGCTGTGTGTGTGTGTGTGTGTGTTTGTGTGTGAGTGTGTGTGTGTGTGTGGTGTGTGTGTTGGTGGGGGGGGGGGGGTGTGTGATTTCGAGCGTTCGCGTTTGCGGCGCCCACGAGTTCTAAATTTATTTTTAAAAAAAAAAAGAAATGCTAGATAGTTGAAAATTTCATTGATTTCTTCAATAGGTGTTTAAGCCCAAAATTAACGGGCATTTTTATCTTTTTTAAATGATTATTTTTTAAAATGTTACGGAGGGGAGGGGGGAATCTATGCATAAATAAATAGTTAAAACAGGGGCCCAAAATGGGTTTGTTTTGGAAAACAAAAATTTCTTTGGATTAGGCCTATCAAAAACAGGGGGTCAGTTATTACAACCCCAACTTGCACCCCCCCCAACTCCTCTCTCTTCTATCTCTCTTCTATCCGCCGATTCTAACCGTGGGCTCCTCTCCTCTCTCTGCTCTCGTCTCTCCTGTTCGATGTATTTGTCGTGTGGCGCAGGCCCAAACAATCGCCCATTTAGTTGTAACTTTGCGATGGTGGGAGAACGACGGGGATTAACCAAAAACAACAATGTATGACCAACTTACGTTGTGAACTTAACAAAAAAAAACAAAGAGTATTGGCCTTTGATATGAAGGGGGGACTTATGGGGGGCGGACTATGTTTACACATAAGTTCTAACAATGGACAGAAAGCTTCTTACAAAAAGTGCTTCAGCAGTGCCCGGAATCCCGAATAAACCGTTTGGCCGAGTGAAAGCTTCCCGCAGTCGGCAAACTCCATTTTTGCTTTAACTAAGGTCTTGCTTCCAATTGTTTTGTGTTGTGATTTTTTAGGTGTGCAAAAAAAAAATCCTGTGTAAACTTTAAAAAATAAAAAAAAAACAGAAAAAAAAATCAGTTAATTTGCTTGATCGCCCCTTTAGCATTTGGAAGTGGTGATTATTTCACTTGGTCTAATATCCCACGGCGTCTTCTAAGGAAAATTGTGTTTTTTTTAGGTGGCTATGATGGGAAAGTAATAATAAATGGGGGACGTCAGGTAATGGTTATATCTGAAGTTTAAACAGATGGCAAAAATCAGGGAGGAGCAGGTCGCTACATTTTGATCTAGTGTGGAAAACCGCCAAGCCGTGCCACGTGTTTTCTTTTCAAAAAAAAAAAAACAGAAGTTCCAAGACTGTGGTTTCGGGATCAGGATTTATACAATTTGGGGGATCTATTTGGGACGTCAACAGGGGATGTTTGTGGGGGATGTTTTCGTTTTCCTTTTAATCTCGTGACTGCAAAAAAAAAAAACGGCTTTTCATAAAGCGCGGGGCTGTGTCCAATTTTGGTGATTGGAATCTGGGGACTAAAAGTACAGCAAGACGAGGGACTAGGTTTTGTGTATCCAGGGGCATGTAAAGGAAGACACATAGGCTTTTCATTGTGGCATTTATTTTTTAATGGGGGGGACAAAAAAAAAACCACAAACTCGGATCATATTTAATGGTGCTAGAAAAAACAGCTTACCAGATGCCCCTCAAATAGTACCACACTTGGGGGCGTTGAAGTGTATTGGCTGTGGGCTTGTGGTGCTGAGTAAAAGGGGGGGGACTTTCCTTAATCGGCCTCTTATATTCCTTTTGTTACCCCCCACCAAACCACCATTTGCTGGAATTTTGGTAAAAACACTTTAATTACTGGTGTTTATCAGTTAAAACAGGGGTTTACCTTGGTACCATCCCTTCCGGCACACCCCCCAAAACTTTACCAACTCTCCTCCCTTTGAACATTATACTAGCCGTTTATTTCTGTTGATCTCTTTCATAAACCATTGTTCTTCAAAAAAATCGGTCAACATGGGAAAACCATTGGCAAATTTGAGGGGGGGCATTTTTTCCGGGAACCCACTTTTTTACTCAAAAAAAAATGTGTTCTTGGGCTTTGCAATGGGACTAAAAAAAAAGTATGGTATATAATAAAAAAAAAATTTATGTTCCACAGACCCTCGGTTAATTGTGTTTTGTTTAACCAATTATGAAAAAATTTAAAAATTTCGGGAATTTTTATGTGTAGAACGTTTGTCCCTGTGGCCGGTGGAGGGGGGCAATGCATTTTTTTCACCTCCATTCATGACTTGTGTTGGAGGAAGAACAAAAACAAATTCCAAAAATTGAAACACTGGGGTTGTACGGCCTATTTCCCATTAATTTTGGCTATAATTAAAAAATTACTTTGACAGGCAATTTCTATGTAGATGATAACAAACAATATTCTTTGAGGGTTCGTACTTGAAACCAATAACCATCGCTGCGGAACCACGCTTTACAAAACAAAAAAAGGCGTGCCCTTGGGAAAGAAAAAAAATAACCATCAGGGGCTATGTGGGGGATCAGGGTTAATGAAGAAATGGGACGTGTCACAAAAAGTAGACTGAGTAGTGTGACTGTCATTTTAGGGGGTTAGTTAGAATTTGGTTACAATTATTCGGGCCAGTTTTAGGGGACAGTTTCAATAGTAATTTTTCGTGGAAAACAAATTCTGGGGCCTTTAAGGATGGCCAAGCACCTGAGTTTATTAAATTTCAATCCCATTTTAATATAATCGGATTCATCAGAAAAAAGCTGTTTAATACGGAAAGTGTTTTACGGTTTTTCTTTCATTTTGGGGAATATTCCAACCAGGAAAAAAAACTGGCTTGCCAAACAAAAAACAAAAAAAGTTCAAAGTTGGCACTTGTGACAAATGTCGTTCTACCCCCCATGCAAAATTTCGGTTCAGGGCCATGGGACATGCCAATTTCGTCCAAGGGGAACAAAAAAAAGAGGCCAAAAAGCCACTGTTGAGGACCGGAACGATTTTGTGGAAATACACAAAACGCGTTTTGACAATAAAATAACTTTATTTCAAAAAAACGGCGTTGGAAGGTTTATCCATTTCAAAAACGCGGGGTTGTTTGTGGTTGTCGGGGGGGGGACACTTTGTGAAATAAAAAAAAAAAAAACCGCAAATTTTGAACAAATGTATATAATTCTCACCGTTTCTCTGAGCGTCTTTTGCTGTATTGGGTCTATTGATTAAATCTCTCTCTCTCTCTCTGTGCCTCAAAATTTTTAAAACCATTTTTGAATGCAGTTGACCAGTGGTCAATGTTATTGACCAGTGGTCATTTGCGGAGGTATTTTGACTGTTTGACTGCAAAATTAGTGTATTAGTGAGTTCAAATGAACAATTTTTGATGTGGTTGAAAAGTGGTCAGTGTCATTGACCAGTGGTCATTTTGGCCTACTTTCACTGTTTGATTGCAAATTAGTGTATTAGGAGTTCAAATGGACAACATTTTGATGTGGTTGAAATAACGACGCGATTTGAAATAATTATTTCAAATCGCGTCGAGTTTATTTCAAAACGCGTTGGTGTGTGTCGACACGTTTTGAAATAAAAACGCGATTTGAAATAAATTTTTCTTTCTGACTCTTTTGTATGTCTATCTGTCAATATCTCTCTCTGTCTCTCTCTGTGCCTCAAAAATGAAACCATTTTTGATGTGGTTGACCAGTGGTCAATGTTACTGACCAGTGGTCATTTGGGCCTATTTTGACTGTTTGACTGCAAATTAGTGTATTAGGAGTTCAGAACATTAATTTTTGGATGTGGTTGTACCAGTGGTCAGTGTCATTGACCAGTGGTCATTTTGGCCTACTTTCACTGTTTGACTGGCAAATTAGTGTATTAGGAGTTCAAATGGACAATTTTTGATGTGGTTGAAATAACGACGCGTTTTGAAATAATTATTTCAAATCGCGTCGAGTTTATTTCAAAACGCGTTGGTGTGTGTCGACACGTTTTGAAATAAAAACGCGATTTGAAATAAATTTTTCTTTCTGACTCTTTTGTATGTCTATCTGTCAATATCTCTCTCTGTCTCTCTCTGTGCCTCAAAAATGAAACCATTTTTGATGTGGTTGACCAGTGGTCAATGTTACTGACCAGTGGTCATTTTGGCCTATTTTGACTGTTTGACTGCAAATTAGTGTATTAGGAGTTCAAATGAAAAATTTTTGGATGTGGTTGAAATAACGACGCGATTTTTGAAATAATTATTTCAAAATCGCGTTGAGTTTATTTCAAAACGCGTTGGTGTGTGTCGACACGTTTTGAAATAAAACCGCGATTTTAAATAAATTCAACAAAGTCTTTGTGTAGACCCATTAAGAACAAACAAAAACCCAATGGACAAATCACTACCCCTGCAGGACAAAAGCCCACTGGACAAAACACCACCCATGAAGGACAAAAACCCACTGGGCAGAATCTCACCCATGTAGGACAAAAAACCACCAGACAGAATACCACCCGTGTAGGACAAAAGCCCATCGGACAGAACACCAACCATTAATCTTAGGACAAGAGTCCACCAGACAGAATACCACTCATAATTTTTATAAGACAAATGCCAACCGGATAGAATGCCCCTCATGTAGGACAAAAGCACACTGGATAGAATACCACACATGTAGGACAAAAGCCCATCGGGCAGAATAGCACTGGATCAAATAAAGTCATTCAATTAAAGGGAATTAAACCGGTGCTTTAAATTATTTAAAAACGCGTCGTCACAAAGCAACCCTTTTCAGATCATTTAAATGCTTCTCCCCAATTTGACAAAATGGCTAATTTCTTCACATGACTACATGCCCTGAGAGACTGTAAAGGTAAAGATGTGCCACCCCCCCCCTACATTTCTCGGTTAATTGTATTTGTCCGTTTTTGCCTTTCTTACCATACATACAGCTGTATTTTAGGAACATTTTTAGCTAATAACCTTTTTGGAATTCTAACCCCATCCCTATCCCTAACCCTAGCCCTAAAACCTAACACCTAACCTGGCCCCCCCCCCCACTATGTACTGCAGTACACCGCGATTTGTCACAGTTGTGGTTCGTTGCGTTTTTCCGTCTTATAGGGTGGGGGTAGGGTTAGGGTTAGGGCTAGGGTTAGGGATAGGGTTAGTATTCCAAAAAGGTTATTAGCTAAAAAATGTTCCTAAAATACAGCTTTATGTATGGTAAGAAAGGCAAAAAACGGACAAATACAATTAACCGAGAAATGTAGGGGGGGTGGGCACATCTGAGATATTCTTAGTACCTATCAGCATGCAAAATGCAAGCGTCCTAGATCCTGGGTCAGCTGCAAGGTGAACCACTGCAACCGAAAATGGTGCCACGCGGCTGGTGATCTAGCGTCTTAACGCTCTAGTTTAATTATTAAATCTTGCAGGATGCGTCATATCATGCTTTTTCTCTCCGTCAAGGGGGTTATGTTTTTGATGCCATTTTATTTCTGGTGTACCTGTTTGTATGTGGATGATTTCTGATTTCAAAATGAATTGTTTTGCATTGGGAGTGAATATAATAAGATTTATATTATCACTCTTGCTGGAAGTATTTAAAATCGTATTGATTTTATTTAAAATCGCTCCCAAAGCGAAACAGCACGTTTTGAAATAGAACCGCGTTTTCAAATAAAGTTTCAACAACAAAAATATGTTGTTAATTCACCAGCCTTCCAAAATATGTTATTTACACAAAATTCATGTACATTGTCCATCATCAGTCTTCTGGTGGTGCCGGTGTTAACAGCTATTTTGTTGTACGACAAAACGGCGTTTTGTGACATAATGGCGGGTGATTTTGTCGTACGACGAAGCAAACAGTGATTAGTAATGCCATTTTGTCATACAACAAGAAGGTAGGGAGACAGCCCGCCATTTTGTTTTACCCCGCTGTTTTGTTGCAAGCAGATTAAATCATCATCATTATTACCATCACCATCATGCGAGTGCGCCCTCAGCCACACAGAAGCACACGTACACATTAACACACACACGCACACTTACGCAAAATTGTACAAAAGAGAGAGGGGGGAGAGACAGACAGATACAGAGAAAGACAGAGTGAGACGCAGAGAGAGTGAGAGAGAGAAAATGCATGTTTGTGCTTGTGTGTGTGTGTGTGTGTGTGTGTGTGTGTGTGTGTGTGTGTGTGTGTGTGTGTGTGTGTGTGTGTGTGTGTGTGTGTGTGTGTGTGTGTGTGTGTGAGTGTAATTGAAATAAGATTTATTTACTTCTTTCTAAGCATACAAACACCAAACTATAATGAAGCTTGACAGCTTTATTTATCTTCTTTCAGCAATGATAAAAACTGACTGATGCCAAACACTTTATAGGCACATCTTTAAGAAAAAAAAGATAAAAAAATGAAAATAGAATAAGGGTGAGCGCAATTCAATATGACCACCAAAAAAGAAGAAGAAAGATTTGGTAGAGACAGGAAGAGGTAAACAAAAAGAAGGAAAGAAGAAAACTGGGCAAGCACAGTTCAGAATTACTTCTTAAGAGAACATTTTAAAAAAGAAGAGAAGAAAAAAAGAGAACTTGTAGAAAGAAAAAAAAAATAAACAGAGAGAATTGAAACCTACTCAACATAAGGAAAAGCATGGCAAATGAAACTTGTTGGAAAAGAACAGGAATAAAACAGTGAGGCCAAATAAGCATACTCCCAGCCCATAGCCTAAAGGATCCAGCTAAAGACAGAGAATGAGTTCGACACCTTCCCTCTCTATTGTTATAAAGCGGGCTTCTCTATCTTATACACCTCAAACACATGCTACAGAATTTAGGAAAGAGAAGATTATTATAAAATTAAACAAATCTGGAAGATTAATTAAAAGATAACATGAGTCTTATGGTGGTGGTGACTATCTATTTTTATTTTTACTCTAATTTAGAAGTGTAATACTTTTTCTTATCTTAATCAATTCATAATGTCCAAAATATTAGCCTTATTTTTTAAAATTTTGAAATAAGATTTATGTCATCACAATGCGTTTGGAAATAAATTATTTCAAAATGTGTTATTATTTTACCATTATTCCAAAAGACGTTATTTACTCAGCATCCCATAATTTATACACTGCTTATTAACAGTTTTGTGGTGGTGCCCATGATATTGTGCCGCAGCGACAGCATTTCACGTAAAATATGCTTTGCAATCAAACAGTGAAAGTAGGCCAAAATGGCCACTGGTCAATGACACTGACCACTTTACAACCACATCCAAAAATTAATGTTCTGAACTCCTAATACACTAATTTGCAGTCAAACAGTCAAAATAGGCCCAAATGACCAATGGTCAGTAACATTGACCACTGGTCAACCACATCAAAAATGGTTTCATTTTTGAGGCACAGAGAGAGACAGAGAGAGATATTGACAGATAGACATACAAAAGAGTCAGAAAGAAAAATTTATTTCAAATCGCGTTTTTATTTCAAAACGTGTCGACACACACCAACGCGTTTTGAAATAAACTCGACGCGATTTGAAATAATTATTTCAAATCGCGTCGTTATTTCAACCACATCAAAAATTGTCCATTTGAACTCCTAATACACTAATTTGCAGTCAAACAGTGAAAGTAGGCCAAAATGACCACTGGTCATGACACTGACCACTTTTCAACCACATCCAAAAATTGTTCATTTGAACTCCTAATACACTAATTTGCAGTCAAACGGTCAAACTAGGCCCAAATGACCACTGGTCAGTAACATTGACCACTGGTCAACCACATCAAAAATGGTTTCATTTTTGAGGCACAGAGAGAGTCAGAGAGAGATATTGACAGATAGACATACAAAAGAGTCAGAAAGAAAAATTATTTCAAATCGCGTTTTTATTTCAAAACATGTCGACACACACCAACGCGTTTTGAAATAAACTCGACGCGTTTTGAAATAATTATTTCAAATCGCGTCGTTATTTCAACCACATCAAAAATTGTCCATTTGAACTCCTAATACACTAATTTGCAATCAAAC
>CM065684.1:5285666-5294099 GCA_017654935.2 Phymorhynchus buccinoides
CTGTCTTCAGGCATTGTGCAAAGTATTTAGATCCAGCTTTTTCATGCGAAGCACACAAAAACTTATTATAGGTAGTGGGGTGTAAACTAATGAATAGTACCTGTTTTATTTATACATATGGGAAATTCACATATTTAGGTTTTGCAACAGATATGTGTGTTTATTCTCCTTTAGAATAAAAAAGCTACAGACACAGTTTCAAAGTGAGTAACCATGCAAACTGTACGAAATTGCATGGCGGAGCCGAATTTGTAACACCCTACTATATTGGTAACTTGAAAGTAATTTGGTGAATTGTGACCACTAGGACCTTTGCACACAGGAACAATCCAGGGCACACACAAATGTTGTTAGTGATTAAAGAGAAATGACTCGCTTTGGGTATTTGGCAAGGAATAAGGCAAGAGTACTGTCCCTTTAACAAGTACAGTATAAACTGATATAAGTGGCTCGTTGCAACATATTTAACAAAACTCTGGCTGGGTTCACTGTCGCTAGCTTTTTCTAGTTTCGCATGTGTTCCTTCTTTGAATTATACACCGACCCCACAAAATGATGTACATCTGATCACAATATGGAGGCAAAGTTGGCTGTGAGGAAATTGGCCAAAAGAATCACTTGTTCCCCTGCCTTTGGTGTGACCTGGAAAACAGCTGCTGCACGCTGCTGCGAAACTTGGTCCCAAAAATGAAGAAGAAAAAGAAACTAACAGTGGAGTTGACAGCCGCCAGAATGTCGGTGACGATGAACATCAAGGCGTTGGTGTTTATGTACCTACCGTTCACAGAATTCAACTCCGGAGCCACCAATACGGCTACTTGGTAGATGAGGGCAGGAGTGGTGCACATCACGAAGAAAATGTTATTGGCGGTCAACATGCGGGTCAGGGTCAGATTCTGGACAGACATTTGCTGCATGGAAACGTTGGACGAAGACTTGCCGCGCCATTCTTTCATTTGTTTCATTTTGAGTAACGTTATCACTGTGGATACCATCACGCAAACGTCGAAGCCTCCGATCATGCCCATTCCTAGCAAATAACTGTTGTAGTCGTTCATCAAACGTTTGTTTTCGATGTAGAATTTGGTGTAAAACAACTCGGTTCTCTTTTCGCGGATGAAAGGATCGTACACGCAAATGACGTCAAATTTCATCACCATGAAAAAGTAGCACGCAAAGATGACCACGTGACTGGTGCCAATGATGACGGCTGTGGTTCTGGTGTTAATCATGGTCCGAGCTTTGAGGGGACTGACCACGCACAGACACCGCTCAATGGCAATGACCACATTCATGAACCTGGACATGTGAATGAACGCGAACGACGAGTGGACCATGTGGTCAACATTAGCTTTCAGAATACGTTTATCCTCCTCTTGGTAGTTCTTATCGAGCACGCCGAAAAACCAGTCCATTTTCATTTCGAAAATACTGGCCACCACGATCAGATCATCCAATGCGAGAACGAACAGACAGAGGTTAATCCTTTCCTTGATGTCATGCCGATAAAAAACGATCATGTTGATGATGTTCAAGGGAACAGCGACTGCAAAGAAGAACGGCGTCAGACAACCGTACACCGCGAATAAGAATGCCTCCAGTGTGTGATAACTTACAGTGTCTTCGGGGTTCTCCCAGGGATTGTTTAAGGAATAGGGGAAGATCTGACAGCCGTCAGGGACAACTATTGGTCCTGGGAACCCTGTAGCTGGTGTAGAGTTTGTGGTGAAGTTGCCTGACACTGTGTCTGTGGTCAGGGCCTGGACATCCATGGTGTTGGATGGATGGACGCTGCAAGACTAAAATGCAAACAATTCAAGGCAATATTAATAATTGTTGGGGAAATAAAGAGACTGATAAAGAGACTGATGATCATTGATTATGCTATCCTTATCGAACGAGGCTATTCCACATTCCTTGACATCTTTTCAACGTCTGTTAAAAACGAAAAGTAAACATTTCCTGTTCAATGTTAGATTTCTCTTAATATATTTATTTATTTTTTATTTCTAGAATAAGCTCAACCGAATGGTATGCTTTGGCCTTTTCCAGTGTTAAAAGAACAAAACACAACATCTCACCAATCCTGAATCAGTGCAGGCACATTTGATACAAGGGCGTGGTATCACCTAAAGGACTTTCCTTTCAATTTTGAAGTAAATCGGTACCATAACTCCAGTACAAAAATTCCCCAGGTTTTCAAGGTCGTGCGTCAAGGTCAAGGTCACGACACCGATAATTTATGCATTTAGGCCTTCCTCTCTTGTAGACACACCCACACACAAATTCTGAAGCGATTCTGTCAAGCAGTGCGGGAGATATCTTCAGACAATAATCTTTGGGAAAGACAGAAAGAAAAAACAAACAAAAAAGGGCATCGCCGGGCGGCAGAATTGTCCGTCACCTGTTTCGCCACGCACTTGCGACACCCCGTAGCATAATTTAATGCACCAACATGCTCTACATGTTGTATTACACACACACACACACAAATTGTTAAGTGATTCCATGCATGGTTTACGAAAATGGTAAACGGAGACATGTCTGCCGCTACCCCTCGGCAACACTTAAACCCCACAGGTCATAATTTGTGCTGCATTGTCTTCTGCTCTTAATGTTACACCCACACACGAAATGTGAAGTGATTCCATGCAGTACTTCACGACATATGAGTGGGTTAAGAGTGGGGAAAGATGTCTGCTGCTCTTAAAGGGGACATAATTTATGTACCAGTGTATTGTACTCTAGGTGTTACACCCTCACACAAAATGTAAAAGGATTCTATCGTCTAGTTCACGAGATATAGCTCAGACATGAAAAATATAGCACAAAGAAGGAAATTTTGGTTTTCAAGGTCAAACTTCAAGGTGAAGGTCAACACGCCAATAATTAATACTCTGATGTCTCTTACTCTAGGTGATACACCACCACACAAACCCTAAAGCTCTTCTGTTAAGCAAAAATGTGGAAATATAGCTTAAAACACAACTTTTAGACCCCAACCACTTTCAAGGCCTACCGATCTCCTTGACCTTGACCTTGATCAGTACCACATCATCAGAATCGCCATATGTCAATGCACCGACATGCCAAGTTTGAAGACTCTGGTTTCTCGAGTCCAGAGATGTGCTCGGCCCAACCCAGACAGGGTACCGACAACACAGGACCGGAGTACAGAGGACCAACTAGCCTACATCACGCACGAGATTGAGAACTCGTTCCAGGAAAAACACAAGTTTTCTTTGATCTAAATCAAGCCTTCGACAAAGTATGGAAGAAAGGTCTCCAGCTGAAACTGCTGCAAGCAGGCGTCTCATCACTGATGTACAGATGGATCAGCAGTTTTCTGTACCACAGATCTGCAAAGGTTAAGCTTGATGGCTGCAATTGGCAAGCAATTCTGACTCTCAGATGGAATGCTTCAAGGAAGCGTTTTGTCGCCTACCCTCTTCCTTCTGTACATAAATGACATCACCCAATCCCTGCCACCAAGAGTCTCCAACTCCCTCCATGCGGATGACCTCGCGGTATGGAATTCAGCCGAGCACAGCACCACAGTGACTCGCGTCATGCAAGAGACAGTTCATAGGGTGAGCGACTGGGCAGAGAAGTGGTGCATGGAGATTAACTGCAACAAAATGCAGGCAACTCTCTTCTCATTGTCTACCTCAAAGGAGCAAGTGACGCTGAAGCTGAAAGATGCCGTTATCCCCCAGGTGGAGAAGCCCAAGTTCCTCGGAGCCACCCTAGACACCCGCCTCACGTGGAAGCCACATCTTGAAGCAACAGCTGCAGACACCACCAAGAAGCTCAATCTGCTGAAGAAACTTGCGGGCACTACTTGGGGAGCTGACTCCTGAATCCTCAATAGTGTCTACAAAGGTTCCGTGCGCCCTGTCATGGAATACGCTGCCAGCTCCTGGGCCACTGCCTCCACCACTAACAAGAGCAAACTGGACAAAGTGCAGAACATTGCCCTCAGAGCCATAGTTGGTGCCATGAAGACAACGCCCATAACAGAGATGGAAAAGAAAGCAGACATCGAACCTCTGGAAACCAGACGCAAGTACAAGGTACTCACGCAGACAGAGAAGATTCGATGCCTCCCTGGACATCCACTGCACAAGAAGCTGGCAGCGTCAACAAAGAACCGACTGAAGAGGCACCACTGTGGCTTACGTACCCACCTGAAGCGCATTGGCGTCACCCCATCAAGCTCCTGTGACTGTGGGGCGGAACAGACAGTTCACCATATCCTCCAGGACTGTCCCTTGTTGACGGTGTAGAGGGAGCAGATCTGGCTGCAGGAGGTGCCAACCGCCAGCAAGCTGTGGGGAACGGCAGAAGACCTGCGCCGCACTGTCCAGTTTAGCACTGCCAGATTGATCACAAGAGAGAGAGAGAGAGAGAGTGAGAGAGAGAGAGAGAGAGAAGGCTCGGAAGTCCAACAGTGTAGAAGTCATGTCCCCTTAAAGATTTTCCGGTTTCAAGGTCATATGTCAAGGTCAAGATCACGACAGCGAGTTGATGCAGAGTTTGAATATATTGCCTGTATTTGTGTGCAGTCATGATCATTCGTTGTTGTTTTTTAATTGCCAAATCTTTTAGTCACCGTCCATGGATTCGACAGAACGGTTTAACTACTTGCAGGTTGGCTTTAGTGGATTCTCTGAACCATCTCACAAAAACCGACACCACAAAGCAAGAGCATCATGTATCTCACACACACACACACACACACACACACACACACACACACACACACACACACACACACACACACGCGCGCGCGCGCGCGCGCACACACACGCACGCACGCACGCACGCACGCACGCACGCACGCACGCACACGCATAAACACACACCAAAAAACCGACACCACAGTCACCAAATGATTTTAGATTTGTTTTTCTAACTTTCAGAACTTTCAGAAGTTTTGTGTTTGAGGACCTGAGTGAGTGGGAAGGAGTGTAGGTGTGAAGAGCATTGGAGAGGTAAGGCGGAAGGGTCTGTTCAAAGTAATGGAAGGATAGGACAGCCAGCTTGTACTGAAGGCGGGACTGCACAGGGAGTCAATGGAGCTCCTTCAGAAGTGGCGTGACGCAGTATGAGGCGGGCTGCACTTTTTTGAACTCGCTGTAGGCGAGTAATTTCTTCTGTAGAAAGGCCAAAGAGAATGGAATTGCAGAAGTCTAAACGTGAAGAAAGAAAAGCTGCGACAAGGCGCTTGCGTGTGTTAGCTGAAAGAAAAGGCCGAATGAATGCAATACGGCTGATCTCATAGAAACCAGAGCGCCAAATGCTGCTGATATTGTCATGCATAGAAAGAGTCAGGTCAATTGCTACCCCGAGGTACTTGACGGATGGTTTGAACTGAACAGTATTGGCTCCAATGTCTGGAAAGTTGATGCAGAGTTTGAAATATATTGCCTGTATTTGTGTGCAGTCATGACCATTCTTTTCTTCAAAAATTGGCAAATATTTTAGTCACAGTCCATGGATTCGACACAACGGTTCAACTACTTGCGGGTTGGCTTTTGTGGATTATCTCTTAACCATCTCACAAAAACCGACACCACAAAGCAAGAGCATCATTTTGTATCTGACACACACACACACACACACACACACACACACACACACACACACACACACACACACACACACACACACACACACACACCACACACACACACACATACACAAACACACACACACACATACACACACGCACACAAGCACGCATGCACGCACACACGCTCGCACGCACACGCACAAACACACACCAAAACCCCGACAACACAGAGCAAAGATAATTAAAAATAATAAAATAATTGATAGCATTTCTGTAGCGCCTTTCTATAATTATTTTACTCTTAAGGCACTTCCATTCACTGATACACCCGCAGTCACGCAAAACATTATTACCCAATCATTCACCCAGGTACAAGATCAAGAAAGACAAATTTACAAACCGAATGAGCTTTGAAAGTAGTGAGTCTTGAGTTTAGCTTTGAAAGTAGAGATAGTTGGTTCATGGCGGAGATCGACTGGGAGGGAATTCCTAACAGCAGGGGCACTGAAACTGAAACTGCGGTCACCAAATGATTTTAGATTTGTTTTTGGAACTTTCAGAAGTTTTGTGTTTGAGGACCTGAGTGAGCGGGAAGGAGTGTAGGTGTGAAGAGCACTGGAGAGGTAAGGCGGAAGGGTCTGTTCAAAGTGACGGAAGGATAGGACAGCCAGCTTGTACTGAAGGCGGGACTGCACAGGGAGCCAATGGAGCTCCTTCAGAAGTGGAGGCGTGACGTGAGCTTTCGCTGTAGGTGACGTGATTTCTTTGTAGGAAGGCCAAAGAGAATGGAATTGCAGAAATCTAAACGTGAAGAAAGAAAAGCTGCAACAAGGCGCTTGCATGTGTTAGCTGAAAGAAAAGGCCGAATGAATGCAATACGGCTGAGCTCAAAGAAACAAGAACGCCAAATGCTGCTGATATGGTCATGCATAGAAAGAACTTGACGGATGGTTTGAACTGAACAGTATTGGCTCCAATGTACACCACAAAGCAAGAGCATCATTGTGTATCCCGGAACACACACACACACACTCAACACACACACACACACACACACACACACAAACAAAACACACACACACACACACACACACACACACAACAACACACACACACACACACACAACACAAAACACACAACACACACATACACACACACACACGAAGCACGCATGCACAAACACACACGCTCGCACGCACACGCACAAACACACACCCAAAACCCGACACCACAGAGCAAAGATAATAAAAAATAATAATAATAACTGATAGCATTTCTATAGCGCCTTTCTATAATTATTTTACTCTTAAGGCGCTTCCATTCACTGATACACCCGCAGTCACACAAAACATTATCACCCAATCATTCACCCAGGTACAAGATCAAGAAAGACAAAATTGTACAAAACGAATGAGCTTTGAAAGTAGTGAGTCTTGAGTTTAGCTTTGAAAGTAGAGATAGTTGGTTCATGGCGGAGATCGACTGGGAGGGAATTCCTAACAGCAGGGGCACTGAAACTGAAACTGCAGTCACCAAATGATTTTAGATTTGTTTTTGGAACTTTCAGAAGTTTTTGTGTTTGAGGACCTGAGTGAGCGTGAGCGGAGGAAGGAGTGTAGGTGTGAAGAGCACTGGAGAGGTAAGGCGGAAGGGTCTGTTCAAAGTGCATAGTGACGGAAGGATAGGACACCCAGCTTGCTACTGAAGGCGGAGGACCCTGCACAGTGCGAGCCAATGGCAGCTCCTTCAGAAAAGGCCTCGTGACGTGATTTCTTTTGTTAGAAGCGCCAAAAGAGAATGCGATATGCAGAAATATAAACGTAGAAGACAAGAAACAGCTGCAACAGGAGCTCTTTTGCATGCGTTAGTACTGCAAAGAAAAGGCTACCGAATGCAATGCAATAACTGTGCCTGAGCTCCAAAGAAACAAAACAAAGATACAAGAAACGCCAAAGTTTAGCTGCTTGATTATGGTCATGCATAGAAAGAACGTGGACGGATGGTTTGAAACTTACTGACCTAGTAGTGGCTCCAATGTCTACACTGACTCGCTTGTTTATATAATTGCCAGGCTGAAGACTATACAGCAGAAAACAACAGCAAGCGAAAAAATGAACCTATGTCTTGTCTGTAGTTGAGCTAAGCTCCTGCTTAATAGTTCAACCAATTACCTACATACATCAGGTGCATAGCACATCTCGATTGCCAGACAAGAATGGAATGGGAAACTCTACAGGCGGCACTACTTTGTGATAAACCTCAGTGTCGTCAGCGTCGTAACTTACGGTCCTTGTAGAAAATCACAGGAACACCCACCATTGTGCAGCAAATCTCGTCAAGAGCGACACACGGTTCTGCCTGTGAATAGAGCGTATAAAGAACAGGGCCCAACACTGAGCCCATTGGCACTCCGTACGTGAGGGGTGAACGAGTTGATGAAACTCTGTCTACAACAACAGAGAAGTGGCGGTCAGATTATGTAGGATCTAAACCAGTCGAGGACAATGCCACGTATCCCAAAGGTCTCTTCTAAACGGGTCAGAAGGATGGAATGATCAAGCGCGTCGAAAGCTGCGCTGAGGTCCAAAAATGCTGTCAGAGAAACAAGCCTCTGATCCGTCTTCAAAAGAAGGCCGTTCATGACACTCAGCACAGCAGTCTCAACACTGTGATTCTTCCTGTAGGCTGACTGATGCTCCTCAAGCAGGTTGTTATGCATTAAGTATCTCTTCAGCTGTGCCAAGACGACTTTCTCTAAAATCTTGCTATGAATGGAAGATAGTGTTTTTTTAGATTGTTGCAATCAAGTCCAGGTTTCTTAAGAATAGGCGTGACACTAGCATCTTTGAACTGTTTG
>CM065684.1:5294599-5317099 GCA_017654935.2 Phymorhynchus buccinoides
ACACAAAACTGAAAGTTCCAAAAACAAATCTAAAATAATTTCGTGACTGCAGTTTCAGTTTCAGTGGCCCATCTGTTTGGAATTCCCTCCCAGTCGATCTCCGCCATGAACCAACTCTCTCTAGTTTCAAAGTTAAACTTTAGACTCACTGCTTTCAAAGCTCATTCGGTTTGTAAATGTTTCCTTCTTGATCTTGTACCTGGGTGAATGATTGGGTAATAATGTTTTGCGTGACTGCGGGTGCATCAATGAATGGAAGTGCCTTAAGCGCGTTACAGAAATGCTATCAATTAATTTTTATTATTATTATCTTTGCTCTGTGGTGTCGGGTATTTGGTATGTGTGTGTGTGTGTGTGTGTTTGTGTGTGTGTGTGTGTGTGTGTGTGTGTGAGATACACAATGATGCTCTTGCTTTGTGGTGTCGGTTTTTGTGAGATGGTTCAGATAATCCACAAAAGCCAACCCGCAAGTAGTTGAACCGTTCTGTCGAATCCATGGACGGTGACTAAAAGACTTGGCAATTAAAAAAGAAAAGAATGGTCATGACTGCACACAAATACAGGCAATATATTTCAAACTCTGCATCAACTCGCTGTCGTGACCTTGACCTTGACGTATGACCTTGAAACCGAAAATCTTTAAGGGGCCATGACTTCTACATCGTTGGACTTACGAGTCTTCAAACTTGGCATGTCAGTGCATTTAATTGACATATGGCGATTCTGATGATGGGGTACTGATCAAGGTCAAGGAGATCAGTAGGCCTTGAAAGTGGTTGGGGTCTAAAAGTTGTGTTTTAAGCCATATTTTACACATTTTTCCGTAACAGAAGCGCTTTAGGGTTTGCGTGGTGGTGTATCACCTACAGTAAGAAACATCAGAGTATTAATTATTGGCGTGCTGACCTTGACCTTGAAGTATGACCTTGAAAACCAAAATGTCCTTCTTTGTGCTACATATTTCATGTCTGAAATCTTTCATATTTCATTTCATGTCTGAGCTATATCTCGTGAACTAGACGATAGAATCCTTTCACGTTTTGTGTGAGGGTGTAACACCTAAAGTACAATACAATGGAATTATGCCTCGTTAATAAAATGTCGCCGAGCAGCAGACATCTTTCCGTTTTTCTTCACCCTCTCATATTTCATGACATTGCAGCACTAATTACGACCTGTGGGGTTTAAGTGTCGCCGAGTGGCAGACATGTCTCCGTTTACCATTTTCGCAAACCACGCATGGAATCGCTTAACATTTTGTGTGTGTGTGTGTGTGTGTGTGTGTGTGTGTGTGTGTGTGTGTGTGTGTGTGTGTGTGTGTGTGTGTGTGTGTGTGTGTGTGTGATACAACATGTAGAACATGTTGGTGCATTACATTATGCTACGGGGTGTCGCAAGTGCGTGGCGAAACAGGTGACGGACATATCTGCCGCTCGGCGATGCCCTTGTTTGGTTGGGTTTTTTTCTTTTTGTTTGTACCAAAGATTTTTGTCTGAAGATATCTCCCGCACCGCTTGACAGAATCGCTTCAAATTTTGATTGTGGGTGTTTCTGCAAGGGAGGAAGGCCTAAATGCGTACATTATCGGTATCGTGACCTTGACCTTGATGCACGATCTTGAAAACCTGGGGAATTTTGGTACTGGAGTTATGGTAACGATTTACTTCAAAATTGAAAAGAAAGTTCTTTAGGTGATACCACGCCCTTGTATCAAATGTGCCTGCACTAATTCATGATTGATGGGATGTTGTGTTTTGTTCTATTAACACTGGGAAAGGCCAAAGCATACCATTCTGTTGAGCTTGTTCTAGAAATAAAATATAAAAAATATTAAGAGAAATCTAACAGTGAACAGGAAATGTTTACTTTTTGTTTTTAACAGACGTTGAAAAGATGTCAAGGAATGTGGAATAACCTCGTTGGATAAGGATAACATAATCAATTATCATCAGTCTCTTCATTCCCCCAACAATTATTCATATTGCCTTGAATTGTTTGCATCTTAGTCTTTCCAGCGTCCATCCATCCAACACCATGGATGTCCAGGCACTGACCACAGACACAGTGTCAGGCAACTTCACCACAAACTCTACACCACCTACAGTGTTCCCAGGACCTATGGTTGTCCCTGAAGGCTGTCAGATCTTCCCCTATTCCTTAAACAATCCCTGGGAGAACCCCGAAGACCCTGTAAGTTATCACACCCTGCAGGCGTCCTTTTTTGCGGTGTACGGTTGTCTGACGCCGTTCTTCTTTGCAGTCGCTGTTCCCTTGAACATCATCAACATGATCGTTTTTTACCGGCACGGCATCAAGGAAAGGATTAACCTCTGTCTGTTCGTTCTCGCATTGGACGATCTGATCGTGGTGGCCAGTATTTTCGAATTGAAAATGGACTGGTTTTTCGGCGTGATCGATAAGAACTACCAAGAGGAGGATAAACGTATTCTGAAAGCTAATGTTGACCACATGGTCCACTCGTCGTTCGCGTTCATTCACATGTCCAGGTTCATGAATGTGCTCATTGCCATTGAGCGGTGTCTGTGCGTGGTCAGTCCCCTCAAAGCTCGGACCATGATTAACACCAGAACAACAGCCGTCATCATTGGCACCAGTCACGTGGTCATCTTTGCGTGCTACTTTTTCATGGTGATGAAATTTGACGTCATTTGTGTGTACGATCCTTTCATCCGCGAGAAGAGAACCGAGTTGTTTTACACAGAATTCTACATCGAAAACAAACGTTTGATGAACGACTATGACAGTTATTTGCTGGGAATGGGCATGATCGGAGGTTTCGACGTTTGCGTGATGGTATCTACCGTGATAACGTTACTCAAAATGAAACAAATGAAAGAATGGCGCAGCAAGTCTTCATCCAACGTTTCCACGCAGCAAATGTTCGTCCAGAATCTGAACCTGAACCGCATGCTGATCGCCAATAACATTTTCTTCGTGATGTGCACCACTCCTTTCCTCATCTACCATGTAACCGTACTGGTGGTTCCGGAGTTGAATGCTGCGAACGGTAGGTACATTAACACCAATACCTTGATACTAATCATCACCGACATTCTGGCGGCTGTCAACTCCACTGTTAGTTTCTTTTTCTTCTTCATTTTGGGGACCAAGTTTCGCAGCAGCGTGCAGCAGCTGTTTTCCAGGTCACACCAAAGGCAGGGGAACAAGTGATTCTTTTGGCCAATTTGCTCACAGCCAAATTTGCCTCCATATTGTGATCAGATGTACATCATATTTTAGGGACGGTGTGCAATTCAAAGAAAGAACAAATGCAAAACTAGAAATGCTAGCGACAGTGAAACCCAGCCAGATTTATGTTTATTACGTTGCAACGAGTGAGTTATTTTCCTTTAATCACTAACAACATTTGAATAATAGTGCTTGAACCAAAACAATCATAAATTATCAGTAACAATCAGCAAACATGATTATCGAAAAAAATAATTATTTTTAAGATGTCTACCCCTCCTTCAAATTCGATTAAAACCCGTACAGTAGGTTTTTGAGAAAATCGATACACAGACATGCATACAAACAGACAGACAGACAGACAGACAGGCAGACCAAAAACAATATATGTCGCAGACTCTGTCTGACTGGGTAAAAAAGACAATTATCAATGACACATGTTTGCTAGCAAAACACCAAAGCAATAATGAATACTTAACATCTTACAATCTACAGAAAGAATAGCTACTTAAGCAAGGATGGGTTTTGTTAAGGAGCTTTGAATCTAAGATCAAAGCCTCTATATAGAGCCTTTACTTCTATAAACACTTGCACGGTTTCGGTTCTGGGCCAGTCCTCCTTATGGCAAAATAATATTTAACAACCTTTTATAATATAAAATCTTATCAATTATCGAAAGATAAATTTATGTTTTTTACATATTTTAAATCTTCCAAACAAATTCCAACTTGCCTGCTATTCTGATCTCCAAAAGTTAAGGGCCGGCTTCTGTTTTCAGTAGCTTGATATCTATTTATTGTACACTAAGACAACAATGAAGAAAATGGCAAAACTTAGGCTACTCAATAACTTTCCTTCCTGTTGCACGTGCCTGAACCAGTTTTGCAGACATTGCAGTACAGCAACAGCGTTTTCAGGTACGCTTAAAATGTGGCAAATTCACGAGAATTTCACGAAAGTTTGGTCTCTTTTCGCTGAAGAATCAGGGCTGATGCAGGTTTCTTGCCTACTGCACGTGCAAGGCATGACTGTAGTGAACACTGCTGAGCAAAAGTTAGACACGAATGTGTATTTAAGGGCGGCAACCAGAGCTCTCAATAAGCATGCCTCCAAGACAGAAGAGAGAAGATCGTTCTTCCGGCCCTTAAATTTTGGAGACCAGTATAATATACCTTCCATGTTACTCGTGTTGTCCATGTTTTTGTATTGTCTTCTTATGTTTTGTACATGTTTTTAAATCATACTAAAACCTTTACAAATGTCCCATATGTACCTTGCCGGGTCGAGAGGACGTAAAACACTATCTTTCTCTCTCTAAACACTTGCACATAGGCCAACATTGTGTGTGTGGGCCCTGAATGAAGCATGCTGTGTTTCAGTGGGTGATGCTTGTGTATATTTGGTATTTGGTATTTATTGGTACTTTACAGAGGCGTCTCTGTGAAATTCGGGTTGCTCCCACCTGGAGAGAGCGTCGCAGTCAGAGGCGCGCCACCTTTTTGTTTTATTTGCATGTGGTTTTTGTGTGACTGATGAGGAAGGAAAGGGGGTGGGGGTACATTTTGACCAAATGACAACTTTTTCGTTGCCACTGGGTTTAACGTGTGCTAAGCGCATGGGCACACGGGAACTCGGGTTTATCGTCTCATCCGAAAGACTCCACGTTCAGACCGTAAGGCCTAGTGCAGAGTGAGAGGAAAAACAATCCCCTGTACCCAGGTTCGAATGTCATCAGTGTCCAGAGGCCCTTTACTCAACGGCTTTCATCAGCAGTCGACATAGGCCTGAAGTTGGTGCCGACAGTACAGTGAGAGCTGTTCAAGGGGTGGACACACTGCATACGATTCCATCCCAGTGCGATCCGATTGTGACGATGTCTGTGAGACGTGATTCACGTGAAATACTTCCGTCTAAAAATAACCCCTCCATGTTCGCTCAGTATGCTCAAGCAGAACCCCAATACACGAATCAAATAAAATGGCCGATACACAAACGCAAATATTTCGTCAGATTCGTGTACAAAATTCGACTACAAAATTCGAGGGGTGAATGCCAGAACTGCCCATCTGTGCTCTTTATTCATTTTGAGATAGACTGTTCTGGCAAGCACCCCTCGAAATATAGTGAGCATAACTAGAAGGATTTCATCAGATTCATTGAGCCACTGTCAGTAGACTTTCTCGAGAGTCATGCATCACACATGCCAGAATCGTATCGCATTGGGATCGAATCGTATGCAGTGTAGGGGGCCCTTAGGTAACGGGAAATCACAGCTTAGTCTTTTGTGGATTATGACCTTGAAGAAACTCAATGGTGATTGCTGGATCCTTGAAACAGGAGAACTAACCTTGATGGAGGGGGTAGGGAGGGGGGATCCTTAACGTAGAGGAAAACATTAACTAGTTTAGGGCCATAGCCCTCTGTCAGACTGAAGCGAACTTAAGTTGAGAAGTGGCAGTGTGATGACAGTTGAAGACAGCTCAGTATGGACATTCGGACACGTGCCGCAAATCTTTTCCCTTCTTTGTTTCACGGTAATATTTCACATTTCTTCCCGTCGAACTCTACGGTGTTGGAGACCCAAAAGCGGACCGAACTGGAATGGCATACCAATTTAGGAACCAGTTTGGAAATACCGTTTGCTTCAGTTGATTGAGTTCAACTGTTATATAGGGTCCACATTTATTCCCGTTTTCATTGTTTTTCACGCATAAACGTGAAGGACGACGGGAACAAATGTGGACCCTATACGTATTACTGTTGAAATCAGCAACCTGAACCGAGCGGTATTTCCGTAGTGTGTTCGAAAATTGGGGTTTTGTTTTATACAGAAAATACGGTTTTGCAATGAACGGTTTTGTGAATTACAGGAAAACAGATATAGCGCTTCTTTTACTTGATCCACTTTAACTATTATAACCTTTATATTATTATAACCTATATATATATATGTATATATATAGGGTCCACATTTATTTCCCTTTGGTTTTTTTAAGACATACTCAAGAAGGACGAGGGGAATAAATATGGACCCTATATAAGAGTAAATTAAGTACTGAAACTATACGATGCTTCCGTATTCAAACATTTGAACATTCTGAGTTAACTAGGATAACTAAGATTCCTAAAAAGGGTTGGTATTTGGGGTTAGTACACCACGTACCAACGGGGAATAGAATAAAGGAGGGGGGATGGGGAGGCAAACAAAAGTGAAACACGACAGGAAGAAATGTGTCACGCATGTCTTCCCGTCACACCCAAAACAGGTACTTAGATTCTGTCCCCTAAAAGGGGTTTAGAAAGAAGGGTGGAAACGCAAATAAAAGGACAACACGACTGGAAGATATGTCAGTGTCACGCAGTTCTTCCCGTCACACCCAAACCAGGTACTTAAAGTCTGTCCCCTAAAAGGGGTTTAGAAAGAAGGGTGGAAACGCAAATAAAAGGACAACACGACTGGAAGATATGTCAGTGTCACGCAGTTCTTCCCGTCACACCCAAACCAGGTATTTAAATTATTTCCCATAGGGGTGCAGGAGAAAGGGGGAGAACGCAAAGAAAAGTACAACCCCAAAGAGTTCGACGCTGAGAAATGTGAATATTTATGGATTGCGCACGGGTTTCCGCACTGAATATCCGCTTATGTTAACTGGTTGAGGGTTTTCGTTCACACGTGATGCATACAACCGAGCAGACGTGAAGTCTGATCTTCGAGTCAAGATGTCCCTTAGCAAGACATAATGATAAACAGTGTTCTCCACTAGGAACAAAATCCAGCCCTGCCTTCCAAGATAGCGGTCGACTTGTTTGTTGTCTTGGAAGTTACGGTTGGATGCGACTAATGCGAATGACTGGTGTACGCTTTGATTAACGTGTCCGGGTGTCATAGATCTTCGGAGTTCGTTTATACGGTTTGCCATTTTGACGAAACTGGCCTAATAAACGGACATCGTTGTCAGGGCGTGGAAGATAATTCTGCCAAGTTTCATTTAAGTCCGGCAGTTTGTTTTTCTTTCTATTTTTTTATTTTTTCTTTAACCCCCAAAATGTTCTGGACCAAGATCCTTTAATGTCCCCAAAAAATAATCTCATGAATAAAAAAGTCCATTCAAATTTTGATAAATTTCTAGATTAGCTTAAGTAGCAACCACCACGAAAACAACAGAGTAACAAACGAGAAAGGGCGTAAAAGAGTCGCGAGGCCCACTTCTTGCCCTGAACTACTACTACTACTACTATTACTACTACTACTACTACTACTACTACTACTACTACTACTACTACTACTACTACTACTACTACATGTACTACTACTACTACTACTACTACTGTCTCCTTTAGAACACCACTGGGCGTACGTCCACATTATCATATATATATATCCTTGATCAGCATGACCAAAGGAATGCAGCGGGAGACCTTTGAACCCTCTTGACCTTGAGAGAAAATTCAAGCAGGCGTGTAAAGGAACGCAACTTGCTATGTCACTTTGTTACTGCCACCCCGAGTTGCTTCCCTTCCTGCGTTTCTCGGCGCATCAGCATTATTTTCGTCTTTCTTTGTTGGTCGCTCAGACTGTTTCCCGTCATACGACCGCTGAAGCGTCGTGCTGCGGTTATGTGCCTATAAGAAATAGTTACGCCCAGCATGTCCGTCTTCGGCTGCAGAAAATCTTTGGAAGATTTGTTTAGAACAAAGGCAGGAGAATGGACCAGTAATTTTAGGCGGAAAGATAGCAGATAACAAACAGTAAACAAAGGCAAAAAGGTAGAGTCAAAGAGAGTGACTGATGAGTCTGATGCGGGCCTTGAAGGTTTTGTGACAGTGGGGACAGGAAAGAGAGTTGAGGGGATCTGTTGGAGTTGGAGAATTGCTGCTGCTCGTGCGATTTTTTTGCGCTTCTCGACGTGCCTGGGCTGTCTCGATTTTGTGAGTCTCGAACTTGGCAGTGTGTCTTGCTATCGCGTCAGTCTACTGCATTTGCCGCGTTCTCCATGACCCTGCCCCATGTCCTGGTATGGATAGAACATGCACATGAACGTAGCAAGGAGGTGTGACTGCGGAGCTCACTCGCACGTTACTAGGAACGCACTGCTGAGGCACCCTAAGTGAGAGATCTTTGTAGAACTTTTGTCAATTGGAGATGATGTAGAATAGTAAACTAGCCTCGTATCAAAGGCCAATACTGTAGTGTGATAATGTTTTGCTATCCTGTCCTCCCAACACGCACTCACAGGTACACCTATGGCGATTGTGCGCGTACAAACACGAGAGAGAGAGAGAGAGAGAGAGAGAGAGAGAGAGAGAGAGAGAGAGAGAGAGAGAGAGAGAGAGAGAGAGAGAGAGAGAGAGAGAGAGAGAGAGAGAGAGAGAGAGAGAGAGAGAGAGAGAGAGAGAGAGGAGAGGGGGGGGGGTCAATAACTGACGCTGTTGATAAGCCTATCGGAATGTTTTTTTCCAGAACCTATTTGCTCGTTATGCTAATTTTGCATTATCATTCTCCCATGACATTAAAAAAATAATCATCAACAAATAATTGAAATTGGCTTAATGCTATGAAGAATCAATGATACAATATCAGCATTCTTTTAAAAATAAAATTAGAACTTGTGTGCGCGCACACGCTAACACACACACACACACACACACACACACACTAACACACACTACACACACACACACACACACACACACACTAACACACACACACACACACACTAACACACGCACACAGCAACACACACACTAACACACACACTAACACACACACACACGCATACGCACGCACGCACGCACACACACACACACACACACACACACACTAACACACACACACACACACACTAACACACACTAACACACACACACACACACACACACACACACACACACACACACACACACACACACACACACACACACACACACACACACACACACACACTAACACACACACACACACACACACACACACACACACTCACACACACGCGCGTACAAACACACACGCGTACACACACACGCGTACAAACACACGCGCGTACACACACACGCGTACACACACACGCGTACACATACACGCGTACAAACACACACGCGTACACACACGCGTACACGCGTACAAAAACGCGTCCATTTAGCCGAACACTACATCAAAAATATTTTTATGCAAGGAAAATATATAACAAAATAATTAAGAAAAAGAAAAAAGCATATAAAGCAAAACTATTAGATATTTTAAACAAAAACTTGACTGATAACCCAAACGCACTTTGGAAAACATTAAAAGAACTACAGACCATGGACAACCAGGAACAAAAACAATCTATTCTGGGAAAACAAGTCGAAATGGAGAACAAAGAATCTGTAGTAATTGATGATAACCAAGAAAACTGTATAAAAACTGATATAGATAATATGAAAACTAATATCGATAGTCATAATTTAGATTATGATATTACAGATAAAGAAATAACTAAAGCTATTAGAAAGTTAAAAAATAACAAATCTCCTGGAATAGATGGAATTAGAAATGAATTTTTAAAAGCTGACACTTCAGAATTGTTGCCCACAATTTAAAACATATTCAATTATATCTTGAAAAGTGGCCAATATCCAGATATGTGGAAGAAAGGCATATCAGTCCCAATACATAAAGGAGGGGATAAATCAAACCCAAGCAACTACAGAGGAATCACGCTTAACTGTTCGCTAGGTAATGTACTATGTCAAATACTAAATACTCGAATAAATGATTACTTAGAATCAAACAATCTGCTAGCAAAAGAACAAGCTGGTTTTAGAAAGGACCATAGGACTTCAGATAATATTCTCATTTTAAACAGTATAGTAGACTATACCTTAAAATCACGTAACAGTAGATTATATGCATGCTTTGTTGATTTTCAAAAAGCATTCGATAACATATCACACGAAGGACTACTTATAAAATTACAAAAAATAGGTATTCAAGGTAAATGTTTTAATCTGATTAAAAGTATGCACACAAATGCCCAAATTTGCTCATCCAGCAAGAACGGGATTCCTCACTCCATTTATGTACGAAGAGGAATTATACAAGGAAGCTCCTTAAGCCCGACATTATTTAATATATTTATTAATGATATAATTAAGTGGTTTCCAGACGTAGATTCACCAAAAATAAGTCAATCAGAAAATAAATGTATATCTTCTTTACTCTATGCAGATGACCTCGTACTTCTTGCAACATCTAAGCATGGTTTACAATTAAAACTTGATAAATTGCACTTATATTGTAAAGAGTGGGGTATACACATTAACAATGAGAAAACTAAAGTGTTAATATTTTCAAAGACAGACCCCAAAACTAAAGCATTTTTTAGATGTGGCACAAACATTATTGAAACGACAGATCAGTACAAGTACCTAGGAATTATATTCCATAAATCAGGAAAACTTGATATAGCATCTGAGCATCTTAGCAAGCAAGGAAATTAAGCAACATATAGCCTTAAAAGAATGTTTAGAAATGAAAACATAAACGTTCAAGTTATTTTAAAACTATTTGATAGTCTCATCTCGCCAATATTAACTTATGGTGCAGATGTTTGGCTGCCATTTACCATAAAATTAGATGACAACTTTAACTTAGAAAAGTTATTCACCCAATGCCTTTCAAATAAATTACAGCATGAACATATCCAGCACAATTTTTTCAAACAAATTTTAGAGGTTCATAAAAAAGCTATAAAATTAGCGGTTATTGGAGAGCTAGGTAGTTTTCCTGTTAGTTTAGCATCAATTTGTCAAATTATAAAATTCTGGCATCATATCTTAGAATCCAAACAAGACTCTTACATTAATGTCATTTACAACGAAATGTTAAAGAATGAAACTAGTCAGTCACCATGGGTTAAATTCGTCAAATCTATTTTAAACGCCCTTGGATTGACACATGTATGGAACAACCAACACACGTTTAACATAAATAAATTATGTCATGTAATACAAAATAAACTAAAAGAAGAATATATTTCATTTTGGAGAAAAAGAAAATCTGAGACAAAATCAAAGCTAAACTTTTATAACAAGATTACAAATGAATACAGAACTGAACCATATTTGACAAATCCTTTAATACACTTTACCAAAAAACAGACGTTATGCAAACTAAGAACTTCATGCCATGAGCTTAAAATAGAAAAAGGTAGACATTCTAATATGCCTAGAGAGAAAAGGCTATGTTTACAATGCAAGGAAATAGAAGATGAAACTCATTTTTTAGACAATTGTACAAAGCATACGGAAATAAGAACACAATTTATAAAACTTGTTGAAGAAAAATACGATATACATAATGTTACACCTAGCAAATTAATTACAAATGACGCCCTTGTAAGTGAGCTTGCAAAATATATACACAGTTGTCTCAATCAATAGCCTCAATTACCTGAAACAGTAACGCAACTAGCACAAAGAAAGAAGGGGGAAAAAACCCAGAAGTATTTAGCAAAAAACAAAAAAACTAAAAAGTTCCGTAACTGAACTTTATAAATTGTTATTATTACGTTATTTTATTTTATCAGTGTCATATAAAACCTTGTATTGGTTTTAAAGGACAATAAACTTTGATTCTGATTCTGATTCTGATTCTGATTCTGATTCATTCACACACACACACACACACACACACACACACACACACACACACACACACACACACACACACACACACACACACACACACACACACACACACACACACACACACACACACACACACACACACACACACACACACACACACACACAGACGTGGGCGATCTCATTCGAGTACACACATTCACACGCGTGCGCAAGGTCTAGAGAGTACATGCACGCACACACCCACAAACTAATATTCAAACAGATACACATATTGGCATATGCACACACATTCGGTCTAATTATACTCTAAACTCTTTCCAGAGACAATCGAAAGAACAAGGACACAGGCACACATATTTGTGGGCACACGTGCACACATGCACACTCACACGCACCTGCACACACACACACACACACACACACACACACACACACACACACACACACACACACACACACACACACACACACACAACACACACACACACACACACACACACACACACACACACACACACACACACACACACACAGACACGAGAGAGAGAGAGAGAGAGAGAGAGAGAGAGAGAGAGAGAGAGAGAGAGAGAGAGAGAGAGATGGAGAGAGAGAGAGAGAGAGAGAGAGAGAGAGAGAGAGAGAGAGAGAGAGAGAGAGAGATATAAAGAGAGAGTGAGAGAGAGAGAGAGAGAGAGAGAGAAAGAGAGAGAGAGAGAGAGAGAGAGAGAGAGAGAGAGAGAGAGAGAGAGAGAGAGAGAGAGAGAGAGAGAGAGAGAGCAAACAAACAAACAAAACAAAACTCAATGCTTTTACTTTTAAAAGTAATTAATAGACACACGTAGTGCTATATGCATCGAGTCCGCTATCAGAAGTGAGTTTGCATCAAAGATCAATGTTCCAACCGTCCACCATTTTACTGAAGGCAGGGCCTTGTGCATTTTACTTTGAGCTTATTTAGCTGCGTGCAAGCCACCAGAAGTTTCATTAGTTATTAAGCAAGGCAAGCCAACATACGCTCTAAATAAATGTGGAGAAAATATATTCGATAATATAAAAAAAATATATAAAAAAAAGAAGTAACAAACAAAATTATCTACTATCGTTCTGTCTTACTGGTCCATTCTCCTGCCTTTGTTCTTGAAACTCCCACAAAGATGTTCCCCGGCCGAAGACGGACAGGCTGGGCCTATTTCTTAGTTAGGCGCATAACGTCAGCATGGCGCATCTGCGCTCATATGACAGGAAAATGTCTGAGCGATCGAAGAAGAAGAAGAAGAAAACACTCTTGCTTTCAAGGCGAAAGAATAAAATATAATTAGGTGACACGCTAGAATAATCATGATCTTTGCTCTGTGGTGTCTGTTTTGTGTGAGAGACACAAGGATGCTCTTGCTTTGTGGTGTCGGTTTGTGTGAGATGGTTCAGATAATCCACTAAGGCCAACCCGCAAGTAGTTGAACCGTTCTGTCGAATCTATGGGTGGTGATTGAAAGCATCGGCAATATAATGACCCCCCAAAAAATATAAAACAATAAACAACAACAAAAACAAACACGACTGTACATTTTCAAACGCTGCACTCTCAACCTTATTTGTCCCCCACCTACCCACCCCCTTCACTCATCACATCCCCGCACAACGCGATATTCTGCATTCCTGGAGCTGCGGCTTCCCCAAGACCGTCAGCGTTAAAGACCTACCACACCAATGTGTGAAAATCAGCGTGTTCACATGTGCTTTCCCTCTTATCGCTGGTAAGAAAATCTTAAATATATCTTCTGATCATTAAGAGGGGGAAAATACACGTGACGTGGTGGGTCTTCTGCATGCTCCACACATCTAACTGTGACGTCTATGAGGCATAGATCTGATGAAACACTGCTGTCTAAATAAATTTGACGAAATCCTAATATTTTCGAGCACTATTCTCCAAATCGTTTAACAGAATCGCTTCAAAAGTTGTGTGGTGGTGCTTCACCAAGAGAGGAAAGCATCCGAACATAACTTATCGCTGTCGTGACCTGACCTTGACGTATGACCTTGAAAACTGAAAATATTTAAGGGGCCATAACTTCTACACCGTTGGATTTAGAATCTTCAAACTTGGCATGTAGGTGCATTGACATATGGCAATTCTGAGGTCAAGCTCAAGCTCAAGGAGATCAGTAGGCCTTGAAAGTGGTTGGGGTCTAAAAGTTATGTTTTAAGCCATATTTTCCACATTTTTGCTTAACAGAAGCGCTTTAGGGTTTGTGTGTGTGGTGTATCATCTAGAGTAGAAGACATCAGAGTATTAATTATTGGCGCGCTGACCTTGACCTTGAAAACCAAAATGTCCTTCTTTGTGCTATATATTTCATGTCTGAGCTGTATCTCGTGAACCAGACAATAGAATCCTTTCACATTTTGCGCGAAGGTGTAGTACTAAGATTACTAGACATTGGTACCTAAATTATGCCCCGAGCGGCAGACATATTTCCGTTTTTCTTCACCCTCTCATATTTCGTGATGTACTGCATGGAATCACTTCAGATTTCGGGTGTGGGTGTAACACTAAGAGTAGAAGACATTGCAGCACAAATTATGACCTGTGGGGTTTACTTGTCGCTGAGCGGCAGACATGCCTCCGTTTACCATTTTCGTAAACCATACCTGGAATCACTTAAAAAATTTTGTGTGTGTGTGTGTAATACAATTAAATTACATTATGCTACAGGGTGTCACAAGTGCGTGGCGAAACAGGTGACGGACATATCTGCCACTCGGCGATGCCCTTGGTTTTTTTGTTTTTCTTTCTGTCTGTCCCAAAGATTTTTGTCTGAAGATATCTCCCGTACTGCTTGACAGAATTGCTTCAAATTTTGTTTGTGGGTGTGGCTACAAGTGAGGAAGGTCCAAATGCATAGATGATCGGTGTCGTTACCTTGACCTTGACGCACGATCTTGAAAACCTGGGGGATTGTTATACTGGAGTTACAGTACCGATCTACTTCAAAATTGAAAGGAAAGTTCTTTAGTGATACCATGCCCTTGTACCAAATATGCCTGCACTGATTCAGGATTGGTGCGATGTTGTGCTTTGTTCATTTAACACTGGAAAAGGCCAAAGCATACCATTCTGTAGAGCATATTCTAGAATAAAAAAAGCTTACATATTAAGAGGAAACTAACAGTGAACAGGAAATGTTTACTTTTCGCTTTTAACAGACGTTGAAAAGATGTCAAAGAATGTGGAATAACCTCGTTCAATAAGGATAATATAATCAATGATTATCAGTCTCTTCATTCCCCCAACAATTATTCATATTGCCTTGAATTGCTTGCATTTTAGTCTTTCCAGCGTCCATCCATCCAACGCCATGGATGTCCAGGCCCTGACCACAGACACAGTGTCAGGCAACCTCACCACAAACTCTACACCACCTACAGGGTTCCCAGGACCAATAGTTGTCCCTGAAGGCTGTCAGATCTTCCCCTTTTCCTTAAACAATCCCTGGGAGAACCCTGAAGACCCTGTAAGTTATCACACACTGGAGGCGTTCTTATTCATGGGGTACGGTTGTCTGACGCCGTTCTTCTTTGCAGTCGCTGTTCCCTTGAACATCATCAACATGATCGTTTTTTACCAGCACGGTATCAAGGAAAGGATTAACATCTGTCTGTTCGTTCTCGCATTGGATGATCTGATCGTGGTGGCCAGTATTTTCGAGATGAAAATGGACTGGTTTTTCGGCGTGCTCGATGAGAACTACCCAGAGGAGGATAAACGTATTCTGAAAGCTAATATTGACCACATGATTCACTCGTTGTTCGCCATCATTCACATATCCAGGTTCATGAATGTGGTCATTGCCATTGAGCGGTGTCTGTGCGTGGTCAGTCCCCTCAAAGCTCGGACCATGATGAACACCAGAAGGCCAGAACTACAGCCATCATCATTGGCACCGGTCACGTGCTCATCTTCGCGTGCTACTTTTTCCACGTGATGAAATTTGACGTCATTTGCGTGTACGATCCTTTCATCCGCGAAAAGAGAACCGAGTTGTTTTTCACCGAATTCTACATCAAACACAAACGTTTGATGAACGACTACAGCAATTATGTGCTAGGAATGGGTATGACCGGTGGATTTGACGTTTGCGTGATGGTATCCACCGTGATAACGTTGCTGAAAATGAATCAGATTAAAGAATGGCGCGGCAAGTCTTCGTCCAACGTTTCCATGCAGCAAATGTCCGTCCAGAATCTGAACCTGAACCGCATGCTGATCGCCAATAACATTTTCTTCGTGATGTGCACCACTCCTTTACTCATCTACTACGTTGCCGTATTGGTCGTGCCGGAGTTGAATGCCGCGAACAGTAGGTACATGAACACCACTGCCTTGATGTTTATCGTCACCGACATCCTGGCGGCTGTCAACTCTGCAACTAGTTTCTTTTTCTTCTTCATTTTTGGGACCAAGTTTCGCAGCAGCGTGCAGCAGCTGTTCTCCAGGCCACACCAAAGGCAGCGGAACAAGTGATTCTTTTGGCCAATTTCCTCACAGCCAACTTTGCCTCCATATTGTGATCAGATGTACATCATTTTGTAGGGTCGATGTACAATTCAAAGAAGGAACACATGCGAAACTAGAAATGCGAGCGACACTGATAACCCAGCCAGAGTTTTGTTTAATATGTTGCAACGAGCCAATTATATCAGTTTATACTGTACTTGGTAAAGGGACAGTACTCTTGCTTTGCTCTTTGCCCAATACCCAAAGCGAGTTATTTCTCTTTAATCACTAACAACATTTGAATAATAGTGCTTGAACCAAGAAAATCATAAAATATCAGTAACAACCAGCAAACATGATTATCGAAGAAACCCCACTTCACTTCAGTCTGACGGAGGGCTGTGCCCTAAACTAGTTACTGTTTTCCTCTACATCAAGGATCCCCCCTACCCCCTCCATCAAGGTTAGTTCCCTGGGATGTTGGGAGAGGGGAGAAGAATATTATGCTGTCAAGAAAGCCGATAGCTTGTCACCTTAACTCTTGGGTGTGGATAGATGTAGCTAGAGGAGTGTAGACTGCAATTGATTGAAGGGTATGTGAAGTATCTCTGATAGCATTAGTCACTCCTTGTTACACTTTTCCCATTGTATACATTGATTTTTGTGTCGCAGGATTTGCATTCCATGTTAATAAGATTTGTGTCACACTGACCCTTGTTTGAGGGTGAACTGGAGAGGGTGGGGGTGGGGGTGGGGGGGTTGGGTGGGGGTGAATAAATGAATGCGAGGATAGAAATGGTGAGAAAGAGGGCAGTTCTTAACGGTTTGATAGTTGCTTGTAGTATCGACTCTAAATATGTCCACTTTCTTGCGAAGCATGACTTGCCCATTTTCCCTTAGTTTTGTTTACATTTTTAATGCACGCAAATGTGTTTTCTTGTCTGCATTGTGTTTGACGAGACCACACTGTAATTTCCGCTAACAAGATAATAAAGTATTGTTGACTTTGACTTTGACCCCTTGAAACTAGGAGGCATTTGCACCAGCTCTAGATCCGCCGTCTATCGTCACAAGTGGCGTCTGTGACGTATTCCATCAGATCCAGATCCAGTTGTTAGTGCTTCAGCCACGGGACTTAGCGGACTGGGTTGGGTGTTTTTTTGGGGGGACATCTTCCCCAACACCAGCTGTCACACAAAAATCCTTTTAGCCTAGAGAGTTAGGCCGGGTTCACATTAGACGCAGAAGTTCCGTATGGAAAACCCTAAATAAGTGGAAGAAAGAAGGATAAAAGTTTGCGCATATACACGTGTGCAAATCTATGACAGATTTGTTCTAGATCTAACATCCAAAGCAAGACAGATTTTTGTGCGCTAACATGACGCAACCCCAGAGTCTGAAACAATAGGCGCTTGAGCTTTGGATAGGTTAATTTTCAAATTATAAATGTTTAATTTTGGTAAATCCTTCCAATTGTTTTGTGATAAAACAACTGGACTGCATTTAAGACGTCTTAATGTATCATTATCAACAATCAGAAGTCTAAAACCACTTTCTTTGAGTGGATTTCAAAAAATAACTAGGCTATTTCTTCCCGTCAAACTTTTCCGTGTTGGAGACCCAAAACGGTATGTCAGCGGACCGAACCAGAATGGCATACCAATTTAGGAACCAGTTCGGAAATACCGTTTGCTTCAGTTGATTGAGTTCAACTGTTACATAGGGTCCACATTTATTCCCGTTTTCATTGTTTTTCACGCATAAAGGTGAAGGACGACGTGTGGACCCTATACGTATTACTGTTCAAATCAACAAACTGAACCGAGCAGTATTTCCGAACTGTGTCCGAAAATTTTGTTTTTTATTTATACGGAAAACACTGTTTTGCGATGTGCGGTTTTGTGAATTACGGAAAAACAGACATAGCGCTTGGTTTAGTTGGTCCACATTATAGGGACCACATTTAATCCTCTTTTGATGTTTTTTAATACATGGTTAAGACGGACGACAGGAATAAATGAGGACTCTATGTAAGAGTAAATTAAGTACTGAAGCTATACACTTTTTCCGTATTTTAACATTTGAACATTCTGAGTTAACTAGGATTCCTAAAAAGGGCTGGTATTTTCGGGGTAGTACACCACTACCAAAGGGGAATAGAATAAAGGGGCGGGGGGGGGGGGGGGGGGTGTGTTGCAAAGCAAACTGAAACACGACTGGAAGAAATGTGTCACGCATTTCTTCCCGTCACACCCAAAACAGGTACTTAAATTCTGTCCCAAAGGGGTTTATAATTACTAGAAAGAAGGGTGGGAACGCAGATAAAAGGAAAAGGAAAACACGACTGGAAGAAATGTCAGTGTCACGCAGTTCTTCCCGTCACACCCAAAACAAGTACTTAAATTCTTTCCCATAGGGGTGCAGAGAACGCAAAGAAAAGTACAACACTGCAGGAAGAAATGGGTCAGGCATTTTCTTCCAGTACGGTCAACGTACATTTCTTCCCGCAATACAAAAAAATTTAGAGAGATTTTCCTGAGACTTGTACTCCTGCACACTTAGAGGTGGACCCTGACGGATGTTTTTTTGCAAGAAACACGTCGAGATCACCAGAAAGACAGCCTTTTGAAGGATCGGACACTCACTTTGCTCTGGTTTCCTATAAATTAAACCGTCAAAATGGCGATTCCTCCTTGGCGGTGATGCCGGAGAGAGTAGCCATTTTGGAATGAGTGGGAAACTCATTGTGGTTGAAGCGTTTTCTTTTTTGTAGTGCATTAAAAAAAAAATGGAGCTATTTCCTTTGTTGTGAGCGGAACTGCTTTAGATAAACTGTTTAAAATTAAAAAGAAAAAAGGCTTGTACTGCGGAACTTTCATGCAAACGATTTGGTGGCCATTAGAAAAGAGACGGCACACGCCTTCTCTTTGGGTTTAATAATTTGACTTCCGGCACCTCTGCCAAGGAGGAATCATCGATTTGACGGTTTAATTTCTAAGAAACCAGAGCAAAGTGAGTGATCTGATCCTTGAAAAGGCTGTCTTTCTGGTGATCTCGACGTGTTTCTTGCAAAACCTCATCTGTCAGCGTGTCCCTTTAAGCCTAATACTCATGCTTACCTGTGTCTGCCCGGTGCTCGCAGAGAAGGGACACAAATGTACACACAGAAGCACAAACTCCGTATAATATCACGAGTGGTGGATGGATGTCAACTGAAAGACACACACACACAGAAGCACAAATTCCGTATAATATCACGAGTGGTGGATGGATGTCAACTGAAAGACACACACGCAGAAGCACAAATTCCGTATAATATCACGAGTGGTGGATGGATGCTAACTGAAAGACACACACACAGAAGCACAAATTCCGTATAATATCACGAGTGGTGGATGGATATCAACTGAAAGACACACCAGAAGCACAAATTCCGTATAATATCACGAGTGGTGGATGGATGTCAACTGAAAGACACACACACACAGAAGCACACATTCCGTATAATATCACGAGTGGTGGATGGATGTCAACTGAAAGACACACACACAGAAGCACAAATTCCGTATAATATCACGAGTGGTGGATGGATGTCAACTGAAAGACACACACACACAGAAGCACAAATTCCGTATAATATCACGAGTGGTGGATGGATGTCAACTGAAAGACACACACACAGAAGCACAAATTCCGTATAATATCACGAGTGGTGGATGGATGTCAACTGGAAGACACACACAGAGAAGCACAAATTCCGTATAATATCACGAGTGGTGGATGGATGCTAACTGAAAGACACACACACAGAAGCACAAATTCCGTATAATATCACGAGTGGTGGATGGATATCAACTGAAAGACACACACAGAAAGCACAAATTCCGTATAATATCACGAGTGGTGGATGGATGTCAACTGAAAGACACACACAGAGAAGCACAAATTCCGTATAATATCACGAGTGGTGGATGGATGTCAACTGAAAGACACACACACACAGAAGCACACATTCCGTATAATATCACGAGTGGTGGATGGATGTCAACTGGAAGACACACACAGAGAAGCACACATTCCGTATAATATCACGAGTGGTGGATGAGTGTCAACTGAAAGACACACACACAGAAGCACAAATTCCGTATAATATCACGAGTGGTGGATGGATGTCAACTGAAAGACACACACACAGAAGCACAAATTCCGTATAATATCACGAGTGGTGGATGGATGTCAACTGAAAGACACACACACACAGAAGCACAAATTCCGTATAATATCACGAGTGGTGGATGGATGTCAACTGAAAGACACACACACAGAAGCACAAATTCCGTATAATATCACGAGTGGTGGATGGATGTCAACTGAAAGACACACACACACAGAAGCACAAATTCCGTATAATATCACGAGTGGTGGATGGATGTCAACTGGAAGACACACACACAGAAGCACAAATTCCGTATAATATCACGAGTGGTGGATGGATGTCAACTGAAAGACACACACACACAGAAGCACAAATTCCGTATAATATCACGAGTGGTGGATGAGTGCTAACTGAAAGACACACACAGAGAGAAGCACAAATTCCGTATAATATCACGAGTGGTGGATGAGTGCTAACTGAAAGACACACACACACACAAAAGCCCGGGGATGTTGGTTGTCCAACTCAGGCACTGTAACTTGTCCAGTAATATCCGTAACACTGTGCACCGCACTCTCCCAACAACGATTCATTTTTTTTAACGACTGAAAAGCAGGTTGAACTGATTGCCGTGTGCTTCATAGGAAAAGATTTTCACGTGCGTTTATCGAATCCACGTGACGTGTGGTCCGTGCAATACATGTTTCTTTCTTCTTTCTTTTTTTAAATTGTGATTAAAACAGTGAAAAAGGGAAAAGACGGAGGCAGAGAGAGAGAGAGAGAGAGAGAGAGAGATTGTATGTGTGTGTGTGTGTGTGTGTGTGTGTGTGTGTGTGTGTGTGTGTGTGTGTGTGTGTGTGTGTGTGTGTGTGTGTGTGTGTGTGTGTGTGTGTGTGTGTGTGTGTGTGTGTGTGTGCTTGCTGTTGTTGGATTGATGGAGGGGGTTGGGGGGGGGCATTTTATTCCCCTCTTTGTCCAAAGCAAATAAAGCTCCTTATGTTAACTCCAGCATTTTGCGTTGAGAATATTAAAGACCCGCCAGGTCACGTGTCAAAATCACGGGTTTCACGGGTTTTCCCTCTTATAGCTGGTAAGAAATCTTGTTTTGACCAGGTTTGACTCCCATACAAATGTCCCCAAATTGAAAACGAAACAATTTGAAGTTGTATGTGGGTCGCAGCTACCTAGAAAAAAGCAAGGGACTTAAACGTGGTGCATCAGTGTGTCTTTAACTGCGAAGCAGCATTCTGTCATGTTTGGAAAAGGAACAGGGTTAGGTGCTCAATCAAGGACTACTTCCATAAAACTGAAAGAAGCAGACATTGAGATCGAGGGTCGTAAACATGACGGGTGACTAAACTGCTTCTGTGCCCTCATGTTTACGACTCTCACTCTCAAAGTCTGCTTCTTACAGCTTAAAAAAAATAATCCTAGGTAGATCCTAACCCTCTCCCTTTCCCACAAACTGACAGAATGTTGCTTCTCAGTGAAATGTTCAATGCTAACAATTGAGGGGAGGAGGGGAGGGGAGCTGAAATGGGCATACATCTTGTCAATGACAAAGAATGTTGGACAAAATTCGTTGTTGTTTTCTAACCGTTTTGAGCGAGTTTCTGTTTACTTGGATGCTATCGATGTGTGTGTGAATGTGTATGCGTGTGTTCGCGCATGTGTGCCTGCCGTGTGTGTGTGCATATTTAAGCATTGCGTTAGCCAACTTCTACCACACTGATTAGGGCTGCTTTAACGGAGAAGTGACTGACATCACATACTAGATCAATTTTAATCACCCTGTTACTTTGTTTTCAATCTTCATCTTCAATTTCATCTGAGGATGCAGGTCCGACTACCTCTAACAAACTCCAGTCTAGAAGGAAGCAACGGTTGCTTCCCTTGTTAACTCAAGCTTTGGCAGATGTTTATGAAGCTGGAAGGATGAATCCCAGTGAACCTTTGAACAAAATATGCCCTACCCTTAGTACACTAACCTTGTTCTCGAGTACGAAAA
>CM065684.1:5322099-5337099 GCA_017654935.2 Phymorhynchus buccinoides
GTGTGTGTGTGTGTGTGTGTGTGTGTGTGTTCGTTCTTTGTTTTTACGTCTGTTCATCCGCAAGTGATATTAAACCAACAACAACAAAACAAAACAAAGATGTGTAAATTAATTAAGCCTACAACAGATAGTTATTGAGGTGAGAGTGTGTGTGAATGCGTGAATGGTAGTGTTATTTATGTGTTTTCCCTACACATCTATTCATACAAATCTAACTGAGTGCATATAAAAATTACATTAGCACATATATAAGATGGGAGGGAGTGGGGGACATACAGTAATATTTTAATCTGACTTATGTAACATGAAGAGTTAAACAAATGTGTCCTAATTTATAAATGGCTAACAATAAAAATATAACAACACAATTTAAACCAACAATTAATTAGTAACTCAAAGAAAAATACCAACAGGACTTGATGAAAAGCATCATGTTTTAAGTCTCCAGCTGCTAATGAGTCTATCCCTATGAGTAAATCAAAGAAGTCTCATAAACATTCTGGTAATATCTGGTGGAATGAAGACTGTGAAAAAGCTAGAACAGAAAAATGGACAAAATTTGAAGTTTACATAAAAGAACACTCATTCCCAAATCATGTAGAGTCAAAAAGGGCAAAAAATTGAGCTAATAGGGTTAACGCATAAGCAAAAAGGCATTACTGGTCATCTTTTTGTACTAATGAAGTTTATAGCTATAAAGATATGCAAAGGGTATGGGAAAAAATGAAAACCATGAAGAACGGAATACATTTACCGCAGTGTCCAATAAAACTGGAAAATTCAGATCTACCTTCTAATCAAGAAAAAGCTTGCAAATTACAGTAGAACTACTGGATTATCTGCTGAAAGTAGACAATATAGAGAAAATGAAGAGAAAAACAAGACCACAACAGATGAAGATAATAACAAGCCCACAATAAAAAAAGTTATGTGAATGCCGATATTACTCTAGATGAAGTTAAAGAATGTATTCTACATCTTAGTAAAAACAAAACATCTGTTGGATTAGATGGGATATCGTATGAAATGTTAAGGCATTTACCACATAATGTCATCAGTTTTTTACATGTCATTTTTCAGAAATGTTGGGCTGATGGTGAAATGCCCCTTATCTGGAAACATTCAATAGTTATTCCTATACATAAGCAAGGCAAGCCTAGGTCTGATAAAAACAGCTACAGACCCATCTCGTTGACGTCTCATGTATGCAAACGTATGGAAAAAATCGTATTAAATAGATTAAATCATGTCTGTGAAAAACAAAGCATTATACCTAATAATCAAGCAGGTTTCCGAAAAGGCCGGTCTACTACAGAACACCTAGTAAAACTCACGACACAAATTAAGCAACAGTTTGCAAGGCGAAAAAATATTCTTGCAACCTTCTTTGATGTGAAAAAAAAGCTTACGACCAAGTATGGCACTATCGATTATTACAAAAACTTCAAAATCACAATGTTACAGGTAATATGTATAACTATATAGAAACTTTCCTATCAGATAGATTTATACAAGTAAGAGTTGGAAGTACATATTCAAATCCCAGAGAACTTCAGATGGGTCTTCCACAAGGTTCTGTCATTTCACCTATCTTAGTGTTTAATATATTGATAGCAGATCTACCAAATTATCTATCTAAAGACACAGTCTTAGCTCAGTACGCAGACGATATCTGCATGTGGATGAAGGTAACAATGAAGCGTAAAACTCCACTTAGATCCTTGAACTATACAACAAAATTATATCAACGTGAATTAGATAAAATAAATACATTTATGAAAGAAAATGGTTTAACTTTATCATCAGAAAAAACACATATAGTACTTTTTAATTCGGGATGCAACCCAGAAAAACTTCCAGTTCTTTACCATCAATGGCACAGTAATCAATTATACGCAGAGTGTAAAGTTTCTGGGTGTTTTCCTTTCATCAAAACTTGCTTGGAATCAACATATAGATTACATTTTAAACAAAGCAAGAAAGACTTTAAATTTTCTCAAAATTATAAATAAACAGCGTTGGGGACAAGATACAAAAGCGCTTCTATGTCTTGCTAATTCTCTTGTACGATCTCGATTAATTTATGCTCAGAAAATGTTCTTTAGTGCTCCAAAATATTTGTTAAACAAACAACAATGTATCGATTGTAAAGCTTTTAAACTGGCACTTGGGGTACCAACTCATGCTTCTAATCTAGGGTCATATAAAGAAGCAGGTGTTCTACCTCTCGATGTATATAGAAAGATGTCTGCTGCAAAATTTGTATTGAAATCGTCTGTATATGACACATTTTGTAAAGACGAAGTTAAGTTAGATATTGAACATGATTTTGTTAAAAGAGCTAAAACAATTCACTCTTTGCAACCAATTAATTCCTTTGTCTCAGATATTATTAATTGTAAAGAATTAACAAATAAAGAAATTGCAGCTAAGCCATCTTTTTCGCCAGTACCGCCTTGGGAACAAATTAAACCTGCTTTTGATATTGATCATACAGATGTTAACAAAAGTCAGTCTCCAAACATATTAAAAAACTTATTTAATTTACATATGGAAAGTTGTTATTGTGGATGCATTAAAATATACACAGATGGGTCTGTTCTTCAGTGTGTGTGTGTGTGTGTGTGTGTGTGTGTGTGTGTGTGTGTGTGTGTGTGTGTGTGTGTGCGCGTGTGTGTGTGTGTGTGTGTGTGTGTGTGTGTGTGTGTGCGTGTGTGTGTGTGTGTGTGTGTGTGTGTGTGTGTGTGTGTGTGTGTGATACACAATGATGCTCTTGCTTTGTGGTGTCAGTTTTTGTGAGATGGTTCAGATAATCCACTAAGGCCAACCCGCAAGTAGTTGAACCGTTCTGTCGAATGTATGGGTGGTGACTGAAATATTTGTCTATTTAAAAACAACCGGTCATGACTGCACACAAATGCAGGCCAATAACAATAATATTTCAAACTCGGCATCCACTCTGCGCTCTCAACCTTATTTGTCCCCCCCCCCCCCCCCCCCCCTCACTCGCCACATCCCCGCTTAACGCGACATTCGTGCATTTCTTGAGGTGCGGCTTCCCCAAGACCGTCAGTGTTAAAGACCCACCACGCCCATGTGTGAAAAATCAGCGTGTTCACATGTTTTACCTCCTATCGCTGGTAAGAAAATCTTAAATACATCTTCCGAGCATTAAGAGGGGGGACTACACGTGACGTGGTGGGTCTTTTGCATGCTCCACACATCCGCTTTGAGTCGTACGGCTATCCCACTGTGACATCTATGAGCCATAGGGTATCAGGCCACTCCCCCCCCCCCCCCCCCCCCCCCCCCCCGGTCATTTGACCCCGGACACACTTTCCCGCCTGCCATTTCTCCCCCCGGACATTTGCCCCCCAGACCATTTGCCCCCCGGACATTTGCCCCCCAGACCATTTGCCCCCCGGACATTTGCCCCCCAGTCCATTTGTCTAAACTAAATTTGACGACGTCGACATCCTAATATTTTCGCGCACTACTATTTATAGACCTCCGTGCATGAATCTGATGAAATGCTTGTATTTCAGTATCAGCTATATATTTCACCACGTTTATGTTATTGGGGTCTGCATGAACACTGTGAAGGAAACTAGTAATAAACTGTTCATCAGATTCATCTATGCAGATTAGAAACGTTTCATCAGATTCACACTTCACAGGCATCGTCATCGTTGGATAGTGGCATGACTCACGTTGGATGAATGAAAATCTGTTTAACGTCCTTTCGGTCTGGAACAGACACATTATGGGACATTAGTAGATATAAACATGGTGGGACCGATCCTGGAGGCAATGCCCGGAGGCAGTGCAACACCACTAAAGTCCCGAATTTTTGTTAGCAATACAGATGTAAACAACAAACACTCACGTTGGATGGAGGGGAAAATCTGCTCAACGTCCTCTGCTCTGGTCTGTCCTATGGGACATTAGTACATATAAAGATGGCGGGAACGATCCTGGAGGCAATGCCCGGAGGCAGTGCAACACCAGAAATGTTCCGAATTAGTAACAATACAGATATACTTATTTCGATGTTTGGAGCTGTGCCTTAAATAAGTAGCGCTAGCAAAAGCAGAGTGTCCCTTTACAGATTTCTCCCTCCGTGTTCAAACGTCCATAAAGACCTAGTCATTTAGTGATTCAGGAGCTGGCGAAGGTTAACCATAAGTAGGCTAATTTTAAACGTAGGCCACGTTTTCAGGTGCCCGAAGGCTAACGCACTTTGGCTTTATGCAAGACTCTATACATCTGGCCTTAATGAACGTCAGAAGTGCAGGGGTTTTGTGTTAAACAAGCTGTGTCCAAAGAAAACAGACAGTTAACAAATGAGGAGGCTGATCGTTGACTGATAGAGAATACACTTATAATGTACATACACATTTGCAGTAGTACACACGCTTTTTGTCCTTTGCCCCGACTTCAGATCGGGCAAAGGATTCTGAATTTGTCGTGTTTTTTTGTTTCTTTGTTTGTTGTCCGTCACCGTAAGGAGACGGACTTTGCGATGAGCTGGGCCTGCTAGGTTTTTCTTTCTTTTTCTGTCTGTCTCAAGGATATCTCCCAAATCGCTTAACAGAATCGCTTCAAAATTTGTGTGGTGGTGTGTCACCAAGAGAGAAAGGCATCCGAATATAAATTATCGCTGTCGTGACCTTGACCTTGACGTATGACCTTGAAAACCGAAAATATTTAAGGGGCCATAACTTCTACATCGTTGGATTTAGAATCTTCAAACTTGGCATGTAGGTGCATTGACATATGGCGATTCTGAGGTCAGGTCAACGTCAAGGAGATCAGTAGGCCTTGAAAGTGGTTGGGGTCTAAAAGTTGTGTTTTAAGCCATATTTTCCACATTTTTGCTTAACAGAAGCGCTTTAGGGTTTGTGTGGTGGTGTATCACCTAGAGTAGAAGACATCAGAGTATTAATTATTGGCGTGCTGACCTTGACCTTGAAGTCTGACCTTGAAAACCAAAATGTCCTTCTTTGTGCTATGTATTTCATGTCTGAGCTGTATCTCGTGAACCAGACGATAGAATCCTTTCACATTTTGCGCGAAGGTGTAGTACTAAGATTACTAGACATTGGTACCTAAATTATGCCCCGAGCGGCAGACATGTTTTCGTTTTTCTTCACCCTCTTATATATCGTGATGTACTGCATGGAATCACTTCACATTTCGTGTGTGGGTGTAACACTAAGAGCAGAAGACATTGCAGCACAAATTATGACCCGTGGGGTTTAAGTGTCGCCGAGCGGCACACCTGCCTCCGTTTACCATTTTCGTAAACCATACATGGAATCACTGAACATTTTGTGTGTGTGTGCAATACAATTAAATTACATTATGCTACGGGGTGTCACAAGTGCGTGGCGAAACAGGTGACGGACATATCTGCCACTCGGCGATGCCCTTGTTTTTTGTGTTTTTTCTTTCTGTCTGACCCAAAGATTTTTGTCTGAATATATCTCCTGCACCGCTTGACAGAATCGCTTCAAATGTTGTGTGTGGGTGTGGCTACAAGAGTGGAAGGCCCAAATGCATAACTTATCGGTGTCGCTACCTTGACCTTGACACACGACCTTGAAAACCTGGGGGATTGTTATACTGTAGTTACAGTACCGATTTACTTCAAAATTGAAAGGAAAGTCCTTTAGGTGATACCACGCCCTTGCATCAAATGTGCCTGCACTAATTCATGATTGGTGAGATGTTGTGTTTTGTTCTTTTAACACTGGAAAAGGCCAAAGCATACCATTATGTAGAGCATATTCTACAAATAAAAAAGTTTAAATATTAAGAGGAAACTAACAGTGAACAGGAAATGTTTACTTTTCGCTTTTAACAGACGTTGAAAAGATGTCAAGGAATGTGGAATAACCTCGTTCGATAAGGATAACATAATCAATGATCATCAGTCTCTTTATTCCCCCAACAATGATTCATATTGCCTTGAATTGTTTGCATTTTAGTCTTTCCAGCGTCCATCCATCCAACACCATGGATGTCCAGGCACTGACCACAGACACAGTGTCCGGCAACTTCACCACAAACTCTACACCACCTACAGGGTTCCCAGGACCTATAGTTGTCCCTGACGGCTGTCAGATCTTCCCCTATTCCTTAAACAATCCCTGGGAGAACCCCAAAGACCCTGTAAGTTATCACACACTGGAGGCGTTCGCATTCGTGGGGTACGGTTGTCTGACGCCGTTCTTCTTTGCAGTCGCTGTTCCCTTGAACATCATCAACATGATCGTTTTTTACCGGCACGACATCAAGGAAAGGATTAACCTCTGTCTGTTCGTTCTCACATTGGATGATCTGATCGTGGTGGCCAGTATTTTCGAGTTGAAAATGGACTGGTTTTTCGGTGTGCTCGATAAGAACTACCCAGAGGAGGACAAACGTATTCTGAAAGCTAATGTTGACCACATGGTCCACTCGTCGTTCGCGTTCATTCACATGTCCAGGTTTATGAATGTGCTCATCGCTGTGGAGCGGTGTCTGTGCGTGGTCAGTCCCCTCAAAGCTCGGATCATGATTAATACCAGAACCACAGCCATCATCATTGGCACTGGTCACGTGCTCATCTTCGCGTGCTACTTTTTCCAGGTGATGAAATATGATGTCATTTGCGTGTATGATCCTTTCATCCGCGAAAAGAGAACCGAGTTCTTTTACACCGAATTCTACATCAAACACACACGTTTGATGAACGACTACAACAATTATTTGCTAGGAATGGGCATGATCGGAGGCTTCGACGTTTGCGTGATGGTATCCACCGTGATAACGTTACTCAAAATGAATCAAATGAAAGAATGGCGCGGCAAGTCTTTGTCTAACGTTTCCATGCAGCAAATGTCCATCCAGAGTCTGACCCTGACCCGCATGCTGACCGCCGATAACATTTTCTTCGTGATGTGCACCACTCCTTTACTCATCTACCAAGTTGCCATATTGGTGGCTCCGGAGTTGAATGCCGCGAACGGTAGGTACATAAACACCAACACCTTGATGTTGATCGTGACCGACATTCTGGCAGCTGTCAACTCCACTGTTAGTTTCTTTTTCTTCTTCTTTTTTGGGACCAAGTTTCGCAGCAGCGTGCAGCAGCTGTTTTCCAGGTCACGCCAAAGGCAGGGGAACAAGTGATTCTTTGGGCCAATTTCCTCACAGCCAAATTTGCCTTCATATTGTGATCAGATGTACATCATTTTGTAAGGTCAGTGAACAATTCAAAGAAAGAACAAATGCGAAACTAGAAATGCTAGCGACAGTAAAAACCCAGCCAGATTTATGTTTAATATGTTGCAACGAGCCAATTATATCAGTTTATTCTGTATTTGTTAAAGGGACATTACTCTTGCTTTACTCTTTGCCCAATACCCAAAGAGAGTTATTTCTCTTTAATCATTAACAACATTTGAATAATAGTGCTTGAACCAAGAAAATCATAAAATATCAGTAACAACCAGCAAACATGATTATCGAAGAAAACCCACTTCACTTCAGTCTGACAGAGGGATGTGCCCTAAACTAGTTACTGTTTTCCTCTACATCAAGGATCCCCCTTACCCCCTCCATCAAGGTTAGTTCCCTGGGACGCTGAAAGAGGGGATAAGAATATTATGCTGTCAAGAAAACCGAGAGCTTGTCACCTTAACTCTTGGGTGTGGATAGATGTAGCTAGAGGAGTGTAGACTGCAACTGATTGAAGGGTAGATGTAGCTAGGGAAGTGTAGACTGCAATTGATTGAAGTTCTGTGAAGAATCTCTGACAGCATTAGTCACTCCTTGTTACACTTTTCCCATTGTATACATTGATTTTTGTGTCGCAGGATTTGCATTCCATGTTAATGAGATTTGTGTCACACTGACCCTTGTTTGAGGGTGAATTGGAGAGGGTGGGGGTGGGGTGGGGGTGAATAAATGAATGCTAGGATAGAAATGGTGAGAAAGAGGGCAGTTATTAACGGTTTGATAGTCGCTTGTAGTATTGACTCTAAATATGTCCAACTTCTTGCGAAGCATGACTTGCCCATTTTCCCTTAGCTTTGTTTCCATTTTTAATGCACGCAAATGTGTTTTATTCCTTGTATTGTGTTTGACGAGACCACACTTTAATTTCTCCTAACGAGATAATAAAGTATTTTTGACTTTGACTTTGAACCCATGAAACTAGGAGGCATTTGTACCAGCTCTAGATCCACCGTCTATCGTCACAAGTGGCGTCTGTGACGTATTCTACCAGATCCAGATCCAGCTGTTAGTGCTTCAGCCACAGGACTTAGTGGGGCACCTTCCCCAACACCAGCTGTCACACAAAAATCCTTTTAGCCTAGAGAGTTAGGCCGGGTTCACATTAGACGTGTAAGTTCCGTATAAAAAAGCCTAAGTAAGTGGAAGAAAGAAGGATCAAAGTTTGCACATATACACGTGCGCAAATCTGACAGATTTGTTCTAGATCCAACATCCAAAGGAAGACAGATTTTTGTGCACTAACACCCCAGAGTTTGAAACAATAGGCGCTTGAGACAAGTTAGCTTTGATAGGTTAATTTTCAAATTATAAATGCTTAATTTTGTTAAATCCTCCCAATTGCTTTGTGATAAAACAACTGGACTGCATTTAAGACCGGGTTCATATTGGACGCATAAGTTCCATATGGAAAACCCTAAATAAGTGGAAGAAAGAAGGATAAAGGTTTGCGCACATACACATGCGCAAATCTATCACAGATTTGTTCTAGATCTAACATCCAAAGGAAGACAGACCTTAGTGTGCTAACATGACGCAACCCCAGAGTTTGAAACAATAGGCGCTTGAGAGAAGTTAGCTTTGATAGGTTAATTTTCAAATTATAAATGCTTAATTTTGTTAACTCCTTCCAATTGTTTTGTGATAAAACAACTGGACTGCATTTAAGACGTTTTAATGTATCATTATCAACAATCAGAAATTTAAAAGCACTTTCTTTGAGTGGATTTAAAAAAATAACTAGGCTATTTCTTCCCGTCAAACTCTTTGGTGTTGGAGACCCAAAACGGTATATCAGCGGACGGAACCGGAATGGCATACCAATTTAGGAACCAGTTCGGAAATACCGTTTGCTTCAGTTGATTGAGTTCAACTGATATAGTGTCCACATTTATTCCCGTTTTCATTGTTTTTCACGCATAAACTGACAGGAGCAAATGTGGACCCTATACGTATTACTGTTGAAATCAACAAACTGAACTGAGTGGTATTTCCGAACTGTGTCCGAAAATTTGTTTTTTTGTTTATATGGAAAACACTGTTTTGCGATGTGTGGTTTTGTGAATTACATAAAAACAGATGTAGCGCTTGGTTTACTTGGTCCACATTATAGGGACCACATTTAATCCTCTTTTGATGTTTTTTAATACATGGTTAAGACGGACGACAGGAATAAATCAGGACCCTATATAAGAGTAAATTAAGTACTGAAGCTATACGGTTTTTCCGTATTTTAACATTTGAACATTCTGAGTTAACTAGGATATCTAGGATTCCTAAAAAGGGTTGGTATTTTGGGGTAGTACACCACGTACCAAAGGGGAATAGAAAAGGGGCGGGGGGGAGGGGGTTCCAAAGCAAAGTGAAACACGACGGGACAGTTCTTCCCGTCACACCCAAACCAGGTATTTAAATTATTTCCCATAGGGGTGCAGAAGAGAGGGGGGAACGCAAAGAAAAGTACAACACCGCAGGGAGAAATGGGTCAGGCAATTTCTTCCCGTACGGTCAACATACATTTCTTCCCACAATACAAAGAAAATGTTGAGAGATTTTCCTGAGACTTGTACTCCTGCACACTTAGAGGTGGACCTTGACGGATGGGTTTTTGCAAGAAGCACGTCGAGATCACCAGAAAGACAGTCTTTTGAAGGATCGGACACTCACTTTGCTCAGGTTTCCTAGAAATCAAACCATCAAATCCGCGATTCCACCTTGGCGGAGGTGCTGGAAGTCAAATTCTTTCACTGAAAGAGAAGGCGTGTGCAGTCTCTTTTCTAATGGCGACCAATTTGTTTGCACAAAATTATCGCAATACAAGCCTTTTTTTTTTTTAATTAATTTTATACAGTTTATCTAAAGGAGTTTCACTCACAACAAAGGAAATGGCTCCAATTTATTTTTTACTGCACAACAAAAAAAGAAAACGCTTCAACCACAATGAGTGGCCTCCACCCACCCCGTCCAAAATGGCTTCTCTCACCAGCAACTCCGCCAAGGAGGAATCGCCGTTTTGACTTCTAGAAAACCAGAGCAAAGTGAGTGTTTGATCCTTGAAAAGGCTGTCTTTCTGGTGATCTCGACGTGTTTCTTACAAAAACACATTCGTCAAGGTTCACCTTTAAAGCCTAATACTATTACTGGCAGTAATACTAATACGTACCTGTGTCTGCCCGGTGCACGCAGTGAAATGACACAACTGTACACACAGAAGCACAAATTCTGTATAATATCACGAGTGGTGGATGGATGTCAACTGGAAGACACACACCCAGAAGCACAAATTCTGTATAATATCACGAGTGGTGGATGGATGTCAACTGGAAGACACACACACCCAGAAGCACAAATTCTGTATAATATCACGAGTGGTGGATGGATGTCAACTGAAAGACACACACACAGAAGCACAAATTCCGTATAATATCACGAGTGGTGGATGGATGTCAACTGGAAGACACACACACAGAAGCACAAATTCTGTATAATATCACAAGTGGCGGATAGATGTCAACTAACAGCACGGGTGGTGGGTGGATGCTAACTGAAATACACACACAGAGAAGCACAAATTCCGTATAATATCACGAGTGGTGGATGGATGCTAACTGAAAAACACACACAGAAGCACAAATTCCGTATAATATCACGAGTGGTGGATAGATGCTAACTGAAAGACACACACACACACAAAAGCCCGGGAATAATATTTGTCCAACTCAGGCACTGTAACTTGTCCAAAAATGTCCGTGGTGAAAGCAATACACAACTCGGACATAACATTGTGCACCCCGCTCTCCCAACAACGATTCATTTGTTATTTAACGACGGAAAAACGGGTTAAACTCGTTCCCGTGTGCTTCATAGAAAAGGGATTTTCACGTGACGTGTGTTCCGTGCAATAATTTTTTTTTCTTCTTTTTAAAAGTTTGGGCAAATGGCTAAAACAGTGAAAGAGGGGAAAGAGGGAGGCAGAAAGAGAGACAGATAGACACAGAGAGAGAGAGAGAACACTGAACGTTTTTAATGAATAGGCCATTTGCCCATGTCACTGGGGATGGCTACAAAAAAGTACATGCACAAAGTACAAAGTTACAAATTACATACACATGCACACATATATACAAACAATTAATCAAACAGTCTCGCGCATTTGATACGTGTGGATACAGGATTCACTCAAGCATATTCAAACAAGGTACCTTGAATGCCTTATCTAAATACACAGCCAAACGTAAAACCACAGATTTGTTTTCACATGCTAATAATAAAGTCAGTCTAAAGAGAGATGGAGTATTATAATATTTAGCAGGGATATATTGTTGCCTTAGGTTATCATACATGGGACATCGTAACACAAAATGGACCTATGTTTCTCTTTGGGACTCACAAAATGAACATGCTAAGTCTTCCTCTCTTACGTTGATTCTGAAACGTAATTTGTGAATATTAAGTTGTGACACACCGAGTCGAAACCGTATAAGACTGAGTCTCGCTTGAATGTGTTTCAAATCCAACAAGTATTGTGAAAGTATGAGGGCACTTTTGAAAGTGCGGTAAAAGGAGAAACGTTCACTATTATGAAGTTGAGAACACCATTGTTCTTTAAATTCGTTTACTGGCCTTAATCGTCAAAGTGCAAGACAATTCTTTACATTTCCAACTCCCTGATTCTCCCAGACTTCTTGAAAACCATATTTATGAAGCTTAAAACAGACAGATGTGGCCCACGTGTTTCTATTCTGATGATGCAGAAAAAGTAACATTTTATAAGCTTTTAAGGGTAGTCTGTATTCTGGCATCTCAATAACTTTCAACCAATATTTATTTAATTGATCTTACATACAACTTAATGTATTATGGAAAACGCCCAAGCTCACCGTATACCATTGCATTGGGCGTTCTAATACTCACGCTTTAAAATCTTTTCAATGCAAATAAATGCACTTTTTCTAAAATGTCAACGTTTGCAATAATACCCCATATTTCAGCACCATAACTCACAGAGAGAGAGAGAGAGAGAGAGAGAGAGAGAGAGAGAGAGAGAGAGAGAGAGAGAGAGAGAGAGAGAGAGAGAGAGAGAGAGAGAGAGAGAGAGAGAGAGAGAGAGAGAGAGAGAGAGAGAGAGAGAGAGAGAGAGAGAGAGAGAGAGAGAGAGAGATGTTGCATGATTGTGTGTGTGTGTGTGTGTGCGTGTGTGTGTGTGTGTGTGTGTGTGTGTTTGCGTGCGTGCGTGCGTGTGCGTGTGTGTGTGTGTGTGTGTGTGCGTGTGCGTGCGTGTGTGTGTGTGTGTGCGTGTGCTGTTGTTGTTGTTGGATTAATATTATATCCTTGATCAGCATGACCAAAGGAATGCAGCGGGAGACCTTTGAACCCTCTTGACCTTGAGAGAAATTTCAAGCAGGCGCATAAAAGAACGCAACTTGCCATGTCACTTTGTTACTGCCACCCCGAGTTGCTTCCCTTCCTGCGTTTCTCGGCGCATCAGCATTATTTTTGTCTTTCTTTGTTGGTTTCTGGATCTGGATCTGGATCTGTACGTTGAAGGAGCCTATGAAGTATCCAGGCTGGACCAATCCGGCTAGCGAAGCGCTCACCGGGGCGGACCCCGACCGGCACAGCTCCTGCCTTGGTCGCTCAGACTGTTTCCCGTCATACGACCGCTGATGCGTCGTGCTGCAGTTATGTGTCTAATAAGAACTTGTTAAGCCCAACATGTCCGTCTTCGGCTGCAGAAAATCTTTGGAAGAATTGTTTAGAACAAAGGCAGGAGAATGGACCAGTAATGTTAGGCAGAACTCTATATAAGAGTAATTATTATTATTATTATTATTATTATTAAAGATAGCAGATAAGCGCTTAGGGCTTTTTTAAGATTAGGCGCTATAAATGCTAATTATTATTATTATTATTATTATTATAAGAAACCGTAAGCAAAGGCAAAAAGGTAGAGTCAAAGAGAATGACACCTCGTGGGGATACCGGGGGGGTCTTTTGTATCAATAGTTCCCACACCTTCTGGAAGTTCTGTGCTTGTAACTTCCTCTAATCTGTCACTCTCTTTGACTCTGCCTTTTCCCTTTGCTTACTATCTTTCTGCCTTACAGGTCCATTCTCCTGCCTTTTTTCAAGAAATCACTTTCAAAAAACATTTCCTCCAGCCGAAGTCGGATTTGCTGGACCTATCTCTTAGTTAGGCGTATAACGACAGCACGACGCATCTGCGGTCATAATTGACAGGAAACTGAGCGATCGAAGAAGAAGAAGAAGAAGAAGAAGAAGAAGAGAAGAAGAAGAAGAAGAAGAAGAAGAAGAAGAAGAAGAAGAAGAAGAAGAAGAAGAAGAAGAAGAAGAAGAAGAAGAAGAGAGTGACAGATTAGAGGAAGTTACAAGCACAGAACTTCCAGAAGGTGGGGGAACTATTTGTACTGAAAGACACACACACACACACACACACACACACACACACACACACACACACACACACACACACACACACACACACACACACACACACACACATACACACACACCCTGAAGAGACTCCTGGAGGGGGCGGGGTCATCCATCACCCCGTATGGAGGCATGAGGCATCCACCCGTTACCCCCTGCATCATAATGAGGAGCATGATTTATTTCATAGATTTCATTTTCTTTTAGTATCACTTTTTTGTATTGAGAGAGAGAGAGAGAGAGAGAGAGAGAGAGAGAGAGAGAGAGAGAGAGAGAGAGAGAGAGAGAGAGAGAGAGAGAGAGAGAGAGAGAGAGAGAGAGAGAGAGAGAGAGAGAGAGAGAGAGAGAGAGAGAGAGAGAGAGAGAGACAGACAGAGAGAGAGAGAGAGAGAGAGAGAGAGAGAGAGAGAGAGAGAGAGAGAGAGAGAGAGGTTTTTGTATAATTTCTTGATTACTTATTGAATTTCATTGATTTTCTTTTTGTCTTTTTATATATATATATTTTGTATAGTGTCAGTACAGCTGTTATAGTTAATCTGACAATAAATTGTTTCCAGTCCAGTCAAGTGTGTGACGATTCTACCTGTTTTCCAACAATTAATTCAGAACATATCGGCGATATCTTTTGCATGGTCTGACAGCTCTTGGTGAGTGTATCACCTGCTAGATCTAGACTAATTGTTCTGTAAACCTTAGACCTCAAGTTATTTCTCCAGAAGTATTTGCTATGCTATGCAGAACATACACAGAACATACACAGAATGGCTAAACAAAAATGCATTATAATTTTTAAATTTTACCATAAGTTTTAGCATGCTTCTCTTACTTCCGTATCCAATGTTTATCTTGGTGAACAAAGACTGCTGTATTACTACGCCATTGATGTCGACTCAGGACAAAATGTAATGTTTCATAAAGCATGAGTGTTAATTAACGTAAAACAATTGTTACAATTTTAGTTATTTTTTGTGTTGATGGGATGCTTTTTGTAAAGGGTGTCTTTTTTTTGGTTCAAGACGTCACTACGCACCGTAAGCCGTACAATATCGAAAGGAGCTAAATGCGCAAAAGAAAATAGTGCTTACTTCCGTTAGCGATTTACTCTTTTTTTGCCCATTTAATTGTGAATAAAACTTTCTAGGATTGTAAAGTATGCTTACCAAAATTCAAAACAATTGAAATAATTTTAAAGGCAATTAATTAATATAAGCCAGAAGCATAACTGTCAGGCGGCGGTGTACAGCTGGTTTTAGAATATTTATACAA
>CM065684.1:5342099-5357099 GCA_017654935.2 Phymorhynchus buccinoides
CTGTGTCGAATATCTGTGTACTCTTTGTGTTGCATGTGGTGCCTTCGGATGTCACCCATTTTTTTGTCGTTGGTGTTTCAAATGTTGAAAGTATAAAAAAATAAAAAAAAAAAGATATGTCCTTTGCCGGCAACGCCCTGTAGCTCCCTCGCCACTCACATCTTAGGCCCCCGTCCTCCTTGTGCCCTTTGGGTGATACACCTAAACACCCTTGACTGGGTGCAAATCCTTTTCCGGGATGCACACCCTTAATTGGTGGGGTGCACACCCTTAACACTGAGACATGTCTTCCGCTCAGCGACTTTTAAGCACGTGGCACATTTTGTGCTACGATGTCTTTTACTTTTAGCATTAGACCCCCTCCTTTACCCCCCCCCCCCTCCTTTACTGGGATGCACACCCTTAATTAGTTTGGGGTGTACACCCTTATTGAATGGGGTGTACACCCTTAATTCAGAGACATGTCTGCCGCTCGGCGACATTGAAATCCTATGTGGTATTAATTTGTACTGCAATGTCTTCTACTTACAAACAAACAAACAAACAAACAAACAGACATGAACGAAAACATACTCCTTTGCGATCGTAGATCGGCAAAGGACAACAAACAAAGAAACAAACACAAGCGAAAACGTACTCCTTTGCGATCTTAGATCGGCAAAGGACAAAACGAGTTGGTACCAGTGAATGACCTGATGTTGACCCGGTTGTCTGCTGATTAGAGTCAATGACCTTGGGTAGCTCCGCAGCTTCCCTGGAAGTTCCTGGTAAACACTGGTCTACGTGGAAAAGCTAATTTCGGTTCAGAGGCATGTGCTAGTTTCGGTTTCGGCTAATGCGAATGGGGGAGGGTGTGTGTGTATTTTGTTGTGTGTGGGTGCTCTCTCTCTCTCTCTCTCTCTCTCTCTCTCTCTCTCTCTCTCTCTCTCTCTCTCTCTCTCTCTCTCTCTCTCTCTCTCTTCACAGAAAGCTGTACGACACGATTCAAAAGTAGTAGGCCTTTCCAAGACTAAAAATCCCATGTGGCATCATTTGTTCTGCAATGTCTTCTACTCTTCTGTCTACATACCCACACAAACTTTGGAGTGATTCTATACAGTATTTCACGAGATATAGGAGGGTGAAGAAAAACGGAAACATGTCTGCCGCTCGGCGACATTGCATTTCTGAGGGATAATTTATATACGCATGTGCTATACGCTTAATGCCACATCCTCACACACAATTTGAAGGGATTCTGTCTTCTAGTTCACGAAATACAGCTTGGACAAGAAATATATAGCGCAAAGAAGGAAATTTCGGTTTTCAAGGTCACACTTCAAGGTCAAGATCAGTATGGCGATAATTTATGCTCGGATGTTTTCTACTCTAGGTTATACAGTGCCACACACAATCTGAAGCGCTTCTGTGAAGTACAAATGTGAAACATATGGCTTAAAACCCAATTTGCCGACCCCTACCACTTTCAAGGCCTACCGATCTCCCAGACCTTGACCTTGACCTTGATCGGCCATAAGCCAAAGTACCTACATGCCAAATTTGAAGACTCTAAGACCAACGGTGTGGAAGTTATGGCCCCTTAAAGATTTTCGGTTTTCAAGGTCATACGCCAAGGTCAAGGTCAGGACGGCGAAAAGTTTTGCGCGGATGCCTTCCTCTCATGGTGACACACCACCACACAAAATTTGAAGCGATTCGGTCAAGCGGTTCGGGAGATATCCTTGGGACAGACAGGAGAAAACCCCCAAAAAAACAACAAAAAAACAAGGGCGTCGTCGAGCAGCAGACATGTCCGTCACCAGCAATGCCACGCACTTGCGACACCCCGTAGCATAATTGTCCGTCACCGAAGGTAACGGACTTTGCGATGGGCTGGTTTGTATTTTTGTTTGTTTGTTTGTTTGTTTGTTTGTTTTTTTTTTGTGTGTTTTTTTATGTCTGTCCCAAGGATATCTCCCGAACCGCTTGACCGAATCGCGTCAAATTTTGTGTGAAAGTGTATCTCCTTAATAGGAAGAGATCGGCGCAAACCATTTTGCCGTCGTGACCTTGACCTTGTCGTACGACCTTGAAAACCGAAAATCTATTTTTAGCCATATCTCGGGCACCAGTCGACATAGGATGTTGAAACTTGGTATGAAGGTGGTTTGGCTTATGCCCGTTCTGATGATGGCATACCGATCAAGGTCAAGGTCAAGGTGAAAAAGATCGCTGGAGCCTGAAAATTGGAGGGTCATTTTTTCTCCTTCTGTCTGTCCCAAGGATATCTTTCGAACGGGTTGACCGAATCACGTCAAATTTTGTGTGCTGGTGTGTCACCATGAGAGGAAGGCATCCACGCAAACATTTTGCCGTCGTCACCTTAACCTTGGCGTACGACCTTGAAAACCGAAAATCTTTAAGGGACCATTACTCCCACACCGTTGGTGTTAGAGTCTCCAACTTTGGCATGCAGGTACTTTGGCGTATGCCCATTCTGATGGTGGCATACCGATCAAGGTCAATGTCACGGTCCGGGAGATCGTAGGCCTTGAAAGTGGTAGGGGTCTATAAATTGGGTTTTCAGCCATATTTTCCACATTGGTACTTGACAGAAGCGCTTCAGATTGTGTATGGTACTGTATACCCTAGAGAAGAAAACATCCGAGCATAAATTATCACCATGCTGAACTTGACCTTGAAGTGTGACCTTGAAAACCGAAATTTCCTTCTTTGCGCTATATGTTTCTTCTTCAAGCTGTATCTCGTGAACTAGAAGACAGAATCCCTTCCAATTTTGTGTCAGGATGTGACACTCTATGGGGTGTCGCAAGTGCGTGGCATTGCTGGTGACGGACATGTCTGCCACTCAGCGACGCCCTTGTTGTTTTTGTGTAGGCCAATGCAGCTCTCTCTCTCTCTCTCTCTCTCTCTCTCTCTCTCTCTCTCTCTCTCTCTCTCTCTCTCTCTCTCTCTTTATCTCCACACAAAATTTTAAGCGATTCTGTCAAGCAATTCGGAAGCAGGGTCCAGCGTTCTCCTTGACCTTGACCTTGATCAGTACATAATATTCGGAAGCACCATAAGCCAAACCACCTTTACACCAAGTTTCAACATCCTATGTCAACCAGTGCCTGAGATATGGCTAAAAATAGATTTTCTGTTTTCAAGGTCATTCATCAAGGTCATGACCTTGACCTTAACAATTCATGTTTGGATCTCTTCCTATTAAGGTGGCACGCCACCACACAAAATTAGAAGCGATTCTGTCAAACCCATTCGAAAGATATCCTTGGGAAAGACAGAAGGAGAAAACATGACCCTCCGATTTTCATAGGTATGCCATCATCAGAACGGGCATAAGCCAAACCACCTTCATGCCAAGTTTCAACATCCTATGTCGATTGGTGCCCGAGATATGGCTAAAAATAGATTTTCGGTTTTCAAGGTTATATGTCAAGGTCAAGATCACGACGGCGAAATGGTTTGCGCAGATCTCTTCCTATTAAGGTGGCACACCTCCACACAAACTTTGAAGCGATTCTGCCAACCCATTCGAAAGATATCCTTGGGACAGACAGAAGGAGAAAAAAAATGACCCTCCGATTTTCAGGCTCCAGCGATCTTTTTTACCTTGCCCTTGATCGGTATGCCATCATCAGAACGGGCATAAGCCAAACCACCTTCATGCCAAGTTTCAACATCCTATGTTGATCGGTGCCCGAGATATGGCCAAAAATAGAATTTCGGTTTTTAAGGTCATACGTCAAGGTCAAGGTCACGACGGCGAAATGGTTTGCGCCGATCTCTTCCTATTAAAGTGGCACACATCCACACAAAATTTGAAGCGATTGTGCCAACCCGTTCGGAAAATATCCTTGGGACAGGCAGAAAAACATACAAACAAAAAAACCAGCCGACCGCACAGTCCGATCACCTATGGTGACGGACAAAAAAAAGTTACATACATGAACGAAAACATACTCCTTCGTAGATCGGCAAAGGACAACAAACACCACTGTACATTTTCAAACTCTGCGCTCTCAACCTTATTTGTCCCCCACCTACCCAGCCCCTTCACTCACCACATCCCCCGCAAAACGCGACCTTCGTGGGGTTCCTCAAGGCTCAGTACTTGGACCAGTCCTCTTCATCATGTATACTAAACCTCTGTCCGAGTTGATCACTTCTCATTCAGTTGATTCTCAGTCTTTTGCTGATAATACACAACTCCACAAGCCTGTATCCCCATCTACCATTCTTCCCTCTATATCTTCACTGGAATTCTGCATTCGCAACATCAAATCATGGATGCTACAAAACAAACTGAAGCTGAATGACGACAACACGGAGGCCTTGTTCATCCACTCTCCATCTAGACAACTTTCGTACCCAAAGCCTGATTCCATCTGTGTCTGTGACACTCAAATACATTTTTCTCCTTCTGCTAGAAATCTTGGCTTCCACATCTCTCAACATATATGAGTGTTGACTCACAAGTTCAAACTATCTGTCGGTCAGCATACTGTGAGCTGCGTCGCATTGGTACGATTCGCCATCTCCTGTCTATAGATACTGCTAAGATACTAGTCTGCGCTTTTGTTCTCTCTAAATTAGATTATTGTAATTCACTCTTGTATGGCTGCCCCCAACACCTCATTGACAAGCTTCAAAAAGTCCAGAACTCTGCTGCCAGACTTGTCCTCAAGGTCTCTAAGTATCATCATGTTCAACCACTCCTGATATCCCTCCATTGGCTTCCCATCAAAGCACGTATTGACTACAACATTTCCACTCTATGTCATTCTTATTTCTCTGGAAATGCCCCTAGCTACATGTCTGACATGCTTTCTGTCTATACTCCATCAAGGCAATTGCGGTCATCTTCAGATTCGAAAATTCTCTGTGTTCCTATTACACGAACAAAAAAACTGTTTGGTGAGCGCTCCTTTTCCTTTTCGGCCCCATCAGCTTGGAACTCCTTACCACGCGAAATTCGCCATATCGAGTCCTTGCAATGCTTCAAATCAGCTCTCAAGACCCACCTATTCAAGCTACATCACAACCTTTAGGCCACATTACTTCTCGACTCTATTCTCCCCCCCCCCCCCCCCCCCCCCCATTAGATTAGTTTCACTGTGTGTTGACTGCAATGTCTACGTCAGCTTTGTTGGGAGAGCCAGACAGCGAGAGAGAGAGAGAGAGAGAGAGACGAGAGAGAGAGAGAGAGAGAGAGAGAGAGAGAGAGAGAGAGAGAGAGAGAGAGAGAGAGAGAGAGAGAGAGAGAGAGAGAGAGAGAGAGAGAGAGTTGATGCTTTATTGAAACTGATTGTATTTTGTATTGTGTTCTTTGGTGGGGTGAGTGGTGGTGATGGTAACGGTGTGTGTGTGTGTGTGTGCGCGCGTGTGCGTGCGCGTGCGCGAGTGAGTGTGTGTGTGTGTATATATGTATATGTGCGTACGTGCGTGCCTGCGTGGGTGTGTGTGGTGTGTGTATGTGTATGCCTATTAGCATGTGTGTGAGCGATTATTTGTTTTGTTGTTGAATTTCTTGCTTTTAATTTTGTTGTTGTTAAGCGCATAGAGCTCCACATTTGGTGGAGGAGTGCGCTATATAAATGATTCACTATTATTATTATTATTATTATTATTATTATTATTATTTCTTGAGGTGCGGCTTCCCCAAGACCGTCAGCGTTAATGGTGGACCCTGACGGATGCGTTTTTGCAAGAAATACGTCGAGATCACCAGAAAGACAGCCTTTTCAAGGATCGGAACACTCAGTTTGCTCTGGTTTCCTATAAATTAAGCCGTCGAGTATGTCAGTTTTACATACGCAGAGGGGAAGTATGTTTTTTATTTTGATCTTCTTGGTTTTTTGCTCCTTTTGTTGCCTGCCTTTTGCTCCTTTTGCTATATTTGCTGTTTGCTGTTTAATTGTTTGTCTGTGTTGATAAAGGCGCGTTCGCCGAAATATCCAGTAGTTTTGTTTTGTCTCTTGTGAATAAAATAACGTCACTTTACACTTGTCGTGTAGTTGTTTGTTTGTTGTATGTTCCAGTGACGTTGCAGTCTGTTTCAGTGTTTTAAATACGTAACAATATCTGGGTCTCCAAGTCATAATCGTGGAATGCTCGTCTGAGAGAAACAATCTCAGTGTATGAAATCAGCCATAAAGACGATTAAACACTCCTGACTTTTCTAGTCAGCTTATTCGGAAAGCATGTGCAAATTTAACTGGAGAAAAACAAATCAAAAGTAAGGTGGCTATTGAGGAGTAAAATGCAGACTAGCAAAATGAAATTAAAATAGCTTATATGACCCGAAAAAATCTCGATTCTCTTTCTTGCATCTAAATCTAATACTATTATTGTCAACTGGCTTAAGGCTCGTGAAAGTACTGATGACAGGACAAAAGTTTTTGGAAGTGACATCTTACGCTCAACTTTTAATTGTAAGAACGGACATGAATCAGTAAATAATTGTGAAATTCTTTACCAATATCAGAACCCTTTGTGGGGTAGGGGACGGGGTGGGGGTGTACTGGAGTAACGGTACCGGTTTACTTCAAAATTGAAAGGAAAGTTCTTTAGATGATACAATGCCCTTGTATCAAATGTGCCTGCACTGATTCAGGATTGGTGAGATGTTGTGTTTTGTTCTTTTAACACTGGAAAAGGCCAAAGCATACCATTCTGTAGAGCATATTCTAGAAATTAAAAAAACTTACACATTAAGAGAAAACTAACAGTGAACAGGAAATGTTTACTTTTCCTCTTTAACAGACGTTGAAAAGATGTCAAGGAACGTGGAATAACCTCGTTCGATAAGGATAACATAATCAATTATTATCAGCCTCTTTATATATATATATATATATATATATATATATATATATATATATATAATGTTTTTTATTGTTTATTTTTATTTATGCTATCCACAAACTTTTTTCCGTTGGCTTATTATACCAGGGTACCTGGCAACGTACCTGATGCAGAGCAGAGCAACAATTATTCATATTGCCTTGAATTGTTTGCATTTTAGTCTTTCCAGCGTCCATCCATCCAACACCATGGATGTCCAGGCACTGACCACAGACACAGTGTCAGGCAACTTCACCACAAACTCTACACCACCTACAGGGTTCCCAGGTCCTATAGTTGTCCCTGAAGGCTGTCAGATCTTCCCCTATTCCTTAAACAATCCCTGGGAGAACCCCGAAGACCCTGTAAGTTATCCCACACTGGAGGCGTTCATATTAGCAGTGTACGGTTGTCTGACGCCGTTCTTCTTTGCAGTTGCTGTTCCCTTGAACATCATCAACATGATCGTTTTTTACCGGCACGGCATCAAGGAAAGGATTAACCTCTGTCTGTTCGTTCTCGCATTGGACGATCTGATCGTGGTGGCCAGTATTTTCGAGTTGAAAATGGACTGGTTTTTCGGCGTGCTCGATAAGAACTACCCAGAGGAGGATAAACGTATTCTGAAAGCTAATGTTGACCACATGGTTCACTCGTCGTTCGCCTTCATTCACATGTCCAGGTTCATGAATGTGGTCATTGCCATTGAGCGGTGTCTGTGCGTGGTCAGTCCCCTCAAAGCTTGGACCATGATTAACACCAGAACCACAGCCATCATCATTGGCACTGGTCACGTGCTCATCTTCGCGTGCTATTATTTCCACGTGATGAAATATGATGTCATTTGCATGTACGATCCTTTCATCCGCGAAAAGAGAACCGAGTTGTTTTACACCGAATTCTACATCGAAAACAAACGTTTGATGAATGACTACAACAGTTATTTGCTAGGAATGGGCATGATAGGAGGCTTTGACGTTTGCGTGATGGTATCCACCGTGATAATGTTACTCAAAATGAAACAAATGAAAGAATGGCGCGGCAAGTCTTCATCCAACGTTTCCATGCACCAAATGTCCGTCCAGAATCTGAACCTGACCCGCATGCTGATCGCCAATAACATTTTCTTCGTGATGTGCACCACTCCTTTACTTATCTACCACGTTGCCATACTGGTGGTTCCGGAGTTGAGCGCCGTGAATGGTAGGTACATAAACACCAACGCCTTGATATACATTGGCACCGACATTCTGGCGGATGTCAACTCCACTGCTAGTTTCTTTTTCTTCTTCATTTTTGGGACCAAGTTTCGCAGCAGCGTGCAGCAGCTGTTTTCCAGGTCACACCAAAGGCGGAGGAACAAGTGATTCTTTTGGCCAATTTGCTCACAGCCAAATTTGCCTCCATATTGTGATCAGATGTACATCATTTTGAAGTGTCGGTGTACAATTCAAAGAAGGAACACATGCGAAACTAGAAATGCTAGCGAAGGTCAAAACCCAGCCAGAGTTTTGTTAAATATGTTGCAACGAGCCAATTATATCAGTTGATACTCTACTTGTTAAAGGGACAGTACTCTTGCTTTACTCTTTGCCAAATACCCAAAGTGAGTTATTTCTCTTTAATCACTAACAACATTTGAATGATAGTGCTTGAAGCAAGAAAATCATAAAATATCAGTAACAACCAGCAAACACGATTATCGAAGAAACCCCCCACTTCACTTCAGTCTGACGGAGGGCTATGCCCTTAACCACTTACTGTTTTCCTCTACATCAAGGATCCCCCCTAGCCCCTCCATCAAGGTTAGTTCCCTGGGATGCTGAAAGAGGGGAGAAGAATATTATGCTGTCAAGAAAACCGATAGCTTGTCACCTTAACTCTTGGGTGTGGATAGATGTAGCTCGGGAAGTGTAGACTGCAATTGATTGAAGGGTATGTAAAATATCTCTGATAGTAATAGCTACTCCTTGTTACAAGTTTCCATTGTACACTTTGATTGTTGTGTTGCATGATTTGCATTCCATGTAAATGAGATTTGTGTCACACTGACCCTTGTTTGGGGGTGAATTGGAGAGGATGTGGGTGTGGGTTAGGGGCTGGGGGCTGAATAAATGAATGCGAGGGTAGAAATGGTGAGAAAGAGGGCAGTTCTTAACGTTTTGATAGTCGCTTGTAGTATCGACTCTAAATATGTCCAACTTCTTGCGAAGCATGTTTTGTTGTCCAATTTTCCTTAGTTTTGTTTCCATTTTTAATGCATGCAAATGTGTTTTCTTGCTTGTATTGTGCTTGTACGAGACCACACTGTAATTTCACCTAAGGTGATAATAAAGTATTTTTGACTTTGACTTTGACCCCTTGAAACTAGGAGCCATTTGCACCAGCTCTAGATCCGTCGTCTATCGTCAGAAGTGGCGTCTGTGACGTATTCTACCACAACCAGATCCAGCAGTTAGTGCTTCAGCCACGGGACTTAGCGGGCTTTTTTTAGGGGGGGGAAGGGGGACACCTTCCCCAACACCAGCTGTCACACAAAAATCCTTTTAGCCTAGAGAGTTAGGCCGGGTTCACATTAGACGCGTAAGTTCCGTACAGAAAACCCTAAATAAGTGGAAGAAAGAAGAATAAACGTTTACGCATATACACGTGCGCAAATCTGACAGATTTGTTCTAGATCCAACATCCAAAGGAAGACAGACCTTAGTGCGCTAACATGACGCAACTCCAGTGTTTGAAACAATAGGCGCTTGAGAGAAGTTAGCTTTGATAGGTTAATTTTCAAATTATAAATGCTTAATTTTGTTAAATCCTTCCAAATGTTTTGTGATAAAACAACTGGACTGCATTTAAGACGTTTTAATGTATTATTATCAACAATCAGAAGTCTAAAACCACTTTCTTTGAGTGGATTTCAAAAAATAACCAGGCTATTTCTTCCCGTCAAACTCTTTGGTGTTGGAGACCCAAAACGGTATGTCAGCGGACGGAACCGGAATGGCATACCAATTTAGGAACCAGTTCAGAAATACTGCTTGCTTCAGTTGATTGAGTTCAACTGTTATATAGGGTCCACATTTACTTCCGTTTTCATTGTTTTTCACGCATAAACGTGAAGGACGACGGGAGCAAATGTGGACCCTATACGTATTACTGTTGAAATCAACAAACTGAACTGAGCAGTATTTCCGAACTGTGTCCGAAAAATGGTTTTTTTGTTTATGCGGAAAACACTGTTTTGCGATGTACGGTTTTGTGAATTACGGAAAAACAGATGTAGCGCTTGGTTTACTTGGTCCACATTATAGGGACCACATTTAATCCTCTTTTGATGTTTTTTAATACATGGTTAAGACGGACGACAGGAATAAATGAGGACTCTATGTAAGAGTAAATTAAGTACTGAAGCTATACGATTTTTCCGTATTTTAACATTTGAACATTCTGAGTTAACTAGGATATCTAGGATTCCTAAAAAGGGTTGGTATTTTGGGGTAGTACACCACTACCAAAGGGGAATAGAATAAAGGGGCGGGGGGGGGGGGGTGTTGCAAAGCAAAAGTGAAACACGACTGGAAGAAATGTGTCACGCATTACTTCCCGTCACACCCAAAACAGGTACTTAAATTCTGTCCCAAAGGGGTTTAGAATTACTAGAAAAAAAGGGTGGGAACGCAAATAAAAGGAAAAGGAAAACACGACTGGAAGAAATGTCAGTGTCACGCAGTTCTTCCCGTCACACCCAAAACAGGTACTTAAATTCTTTCCCATAGGGGTGCAGAGAACGCAAAGAAAAGTACAACACTGCAGGAAGAAATGGGTCAGGCATTTTCTTCCAGTACGGTCAACGTACATTTCTTCCCGCAATACAAAAAAATGTTGAGAGATTTTCCTGAGACTTGTACTCCTGCACACTTAGAGGTGGACCCTGATGGATGGGTTTTGCAAGAAGCACGTCGAGATCACCAGAAAGACAGCCTTTTGAAGGATCGGACACTCACTTTGCTCTGGTTTCCGATAAATTAAACCGTCAAAATGGCGATTCCTCCTTGGCGGTGATGCCGGAGAGAGTAGCCATTTTGGAATGAGTGGGACACTCATTGTGGTTGAAGCGTTTTCTTTTTTTGTAGTGCAGTAAAAAAAAAATGGAGCTATTTCCTTTGTTGTGAGCGAAACTCCTTTAGATAAACTGTATAAAATTAAAAAAAGAAAAAAAGGCTTGTATTGCGAAACTTTCGTGCAAACGATTTGGTGGCCATAAGAAAAGAGACGGCACATGCCTTCTCTTTGGGTGAAATAATTTGACTTCCGGCACCTCTGCCAAGGAAGAATCGTCGATTTGACGGTTTAATTTCTAAGAAATCAGAGCAAAGTGAGTGTTCTGATCCTTGAAAAGGCTGTCTTTCTGGTGATCTCGACGTGTTTCTTGCAAAACCTCATCTGTCATGGTGTCCCTTTAAGCTTAATACTAATGCTTACCTGTGTCTGCCCGGTGCACGCAGAGAAGGAACACAACTGTACACACAGAAGCACAAATTCCGTATAATATCACGAGTGGTGGATAGATGTCAACTGAAAGACACACACACAGAAGCACAAATTCCGTATAATATCACGAGTGGTGGATGGATGTCAACTGAAAGACACACACACGGAAGCACAAATTCCGTATAATATCACGAGTGGTGGACAGATGTCAACTGAAAGACACACACACAGAAGCACACATTCCGTATAATATCACGAGTGGTGGACAGATGTCAACTGAAAGACACACACACAGTTCCGTATAATATCACGAGTGGTGGATAGATGTCAACTGAAAGATGCACACACGGAAAAGCACAAATTCCGTATAATATCACGAGTGGTGGATGGATGTCAACTGAAAGACACACACACACAAAAGCACAAATTCCGTATACTGTCACGAGTGGTGGATGGATGTCAACTGAAAGACACACACACACAGAAGCACAAATTCCGTATAATATCACGAGTGGTGGATGGATGTCAACTGAAAGACACACACACACAGAAGCACAAATTCCGTATACTATCACAAGTGGTGGATAGGTGTCAACTGAAAGACACACACACACAAAAGCCCGGGGATGTTGTTTGTCCAACTCAGGCACTGTATCTTGTCCAGTAATGTCCGTGAAAGCGATACACAACTCGAACATAACATTGTGCACTCCACTCTCCCAACAACGATTCTTTTTTTTTTAACGACGGAAAAACGGGTTGAACTCGTTGCCGTGTACTTCATAGAAAAAGATTTTCACGTGCGTTTATCGAATCCACGTGACGTGTGGTCCGTGCAATACATGTTTCTTTCTTCTTTCTTTTTTTAAATTGTGGCTAAAACAGTGAAAGAGGGAAAAGAGGGAGGCAGAGAGAGAGAGAGAGAGAGATTGTGTGTGTGTGTGTGTGTGTGTGTGTGTGTGTGTGTGTGTGTGTGTGTGTGTGTGTGTGTGTGCTTGCTGTTGTTGGATTGATGGAGGGGGTTGGGGGGGGGGGGGCATTTTATTCCCCTCTTTGTCCAAAGCAAATAAAGCTCCTTATGTCAAATCCAGCATTTTGCGTTGAGAATATTAAAGACCCGCCAGGTCACGTGTCAAAATCACGGGCTTCACGGGTTTTCCCTCTTATAGCTGGTAAGAAATCTTGCTTTGACCAGGTTTGACTCCCATACAAATGTCCCCAAATTGAAAACGAAACAATTTGAAGTTGTATGTGGGTCGCAGCTACCTAGAAAAAAGCAAGGGACTTAAACGTGGTGCGTCAGTGTGTCTTTAACTGCGAAGCAGCATTCTGTCATGTTTGGAAAAGGAACAGGGTTAGGTGCTCAATCAAGGACTACTTCCATAAAACTGAAAGAAGCAGACATTGAGATCGAGGGTCGTAAACATGACGGGTGACTAAACTGCTTCTGTGCCCTCATGTTTACGACTCTCACTCTCAAAGTCTGCTTCTTACAGCTTTAAAAAATTAATCCTAGGTAGATCCTAACCCTCTCCCTTTCCCACAAACTGACAGAATGTTGCTTCTCAGTGAAATGTTCAATGCTAACAATTGAGGGGAGGAGGGGAGGGGAGCTGAAATGGGCATACATCTTGTCAATGACAAAGAATGTTGGACAAAATTCGTTGTTGTTTTGTAACCGTTTTGAGCGAGTTTCTGTTTACTTGGATGCTATCGATGTGTGTGTGAATGTGTATGCGTGCGTTCGCGCATGTGTGCCTGCCGTGTGTGTGTATATTTAAGCATTGCGTAAGCCAACTTCTACCACACTGATTAGGGCTGCTTTAACGGAGAAGTGACTGACATCACATACTAGATCAATTTTAATCACCCTGTTACTTTGTTTTCAATCTTCATCTTCAATTTCATCTGAGGATGCAGGTCCGACTACCTCTAACAAACTCCAGTCTAGAAGGAAGCAACGGTTGCTTCCCTTGTTAACTCAAGCTTTGGCAGATGTTTATGAAGCTGGAAGGATGAACCAGTGAACCTTTCAAAAAAAGATACATTGTTCTCGAGTACAAAAAAAAGATACAGACACAGCGGGGTGACAGAACCGGCTCAGGCTAATTGGTATACTATTTACGGTATGCTCCGTTCCCGATTTGGGCTTCCTGTTTACGTCTCCAACCCCAAAGGGTTCGACGGGAAGAAATGTGAATATTTATGGATTGCTCACGGGTTTCCGCATGGAATAGTCATACATCTGTATTGTTATAAATTCGGGACTGTCCTGGTGTTGCACTGCCTCCGGGGATTGCCTCCAGGATCGTTCCCACCATCTTGATATCTACTAATGTCCCATATGTGTCCGTTCCAGACCAGAGAACGTTAAGCAGAATTTCTTCTTCCACATGGAATATATGCTGATGTTAACTGGTTGATGGTTTTTGTTCACACGTGATGCATACAACCGAGCAGACGTGAAGTCTGATCTTCGAGTCATGACATCCCTTAGCAAGACATGATGATAGACAGTGTTCTCCACTAGGAACAGAATCCAGCCCTGCCTTCCAAGATAGCAGTCGACTAGTTTGTTGTCTTGGAAGTTATGGTTGGAGTGACTGGTGTACACTTTGATTAATGTGCCCGGGTGTCCTACACCTTGGGAGTTCGTTTATACTGTTTGCCTATAAACATCTGTTAAATGTTAGTCATAAAACGGCAAATACAATGGTTTATGACGAGACAGGTCGTTATCGTCTTTACATAGACAGTACACTAAGAGCACTTAGTTATTGGTTCTCCTTACAACAGATGGAACTGAACAGAATCCCCAAGCAAGCCTATATCTCCTTGACAAATAGCTTTATGAACATCACCGAGGGTAGAGCAATGCAAAATAACTGGGCTTATGATATAAAATGCTGTCTTGGTAGATATGGATTCTCTGATGTCTGGTTAGCGGGTGGGGTTGGTAAGAAGATCTTCAGACAAAGGATGGCTGATTGCTATCAGCAGGATTGGGTTAGCAAGCTTAATTCAAGATATCGCTTCAGTACTTACTATTCATTCAAGTCTCTCTTGCAACCAGAATCCTATCTAGCCTACTTAACAGTTAACAAGTTTAGAATACATTTTACACGATTTCGTCTTGGCCTAAGCGTCCTGATCATTAATATCAAACACAAAGAAAATGTTCAAACATGCCGATTCTGTAACCAAATTGAGAACGAACTGCACTTTTTATTGAGATGCAATGCTTATACTCCTCTCAGAGAAAACATACACATTGAAGCACAGGCAGTTTTCGAATGTTAATTCTATCGAACTAAAACAACTACTTGCGAATAATAATGTACATATTACTAGAGATATTGCTATGTACATCTGCTATGCACTGAGGAAAAGAGAAGAACTCGTATCTCAGATATGATAAGCTACTAACCGCATTCATGATTGATGCTGCTAGTATATCAATTATTATACACTTGTCATTTCTTGTTATGTGTGTACCGCACCTCCTATGTTATAGGCCGGAGGACTGAAAAACATTAAAATTGTGTTCGATTGTGTTCTTCTCTCTCTCTCTCTCTCTCTCTCTCTCTCTCTCTCTCTCTCTCTCTCTCTCTCTCTCTCTCTCTCTCTCTCTCTCTCTCTCTCTCTCTCTCGTGTTTGTACGCGCAT
>CM065684.1:5364599-5369599 GCA_017654935.2 Phymorhynchus buccinoides
GGAAATCTGCTCAACGTCCTCTGGTCTGAAACAGACACATAAAGGGACATTAGTAGATATAAAGATGGCGGGAACGATCCTGGAGGCAATGCAACACCAGGAAAGTCCCGAATTAGTAACAATACAGATGTATACGTGTATATACTTATTTCGATGTTTGGAGCTGTGCCTTAAATAAGTAGCGCTAGCAAAAGCAGAGTGTCCCTTTACAGATTTCTCCCTCCGTGTTCAAACGTCCATAAAGACCTAGTCATTTAGTGATTTAGGAGTTGGCGAAGGTTAAGCTTAAGTAGGCTACTCTTAAGCGTAAGCCACGTTATCAGGTGTCCCATCGAAGGCTAAGGCACATCGGCTTTATGCAGGACCCTATACAACTGGCCTTAGTGAACTTCAGAAGTGCAGGGGTTGTGTGTTAAACAAGCCGTGTCCAAGGAAAACAGACAGTTATATTAACAAATCGTTGACTGATTGATAGAGAATACACTTGTGTACATACACAGTTGCAGTAGTACACACGCTTTTTGTCCTTTGCCCCGATTTCAGATCGGGCAAAGGAGTCTGAGTTTGTCATGGGGGTGTTTTTTTTGCTTGTTTGTTGTCCGTCACCGTCAGGAGACGGACTTTGCGGTGAGTGGCGTCTGTTAGTTTTTGGGGGTTTTTCTGTCTGTCCCAAGGATATCTCACGAACCGCTTGACAGAATCGCTTCAAACTTTGCGTGCTGGTGTGTCACCAAGGGAGGAAGGCATCCGAACATAAATAATTATTTAAGGGGCAATAACTTCTACACTGTTGGATTTAGAGTCTTCAAACTTGGCATGTAGGTGCATTGGCATATGGTGATTCTGCTGATGGGTTGCCCATCAAGGTCCAGGAGATCGGTAGGCCTTGAAAGTGGTTGGGGTCTAAAAGTTGTGTTTTAAGCCATTGTTTCCACATTTTTGCTTAACAGAAGTGCTTTAGATGGTGGTGTATCACCTAGAGTAGAAGACATCAGAGTATTAATTATTGGCATGCTGACCTTGACCTTGAAGTTTGACCTTGAAAACCAAAATGTCCTTCCTTGTGCTATATATTTCATGTCTGAGCTTTATCTCGTGAACTACAGGATAGAATCCTTTCATATTTTGTTTGAGGGTATAGTACTAAGATTACTAGACATTGGAGACTAACAGGGTACCATTTTCGTACATAAACTATGCCCCGTGAAGAAAATGTCGCCGAGGGGCAGACATCTTTCCGTTTTTCTTCACCCTCTTATATCTCGTGAAGTACTGCATGGAATCACTTCACATTTCGTGTGTGGGTGTAAGCAGAAGACATTGTAGCACAAATTATGACCTATGGGGTTTAAGTGTCGCCGAGCGGCAGACATGTCTCCGTTTACCATTTCCGTAAACCATGCATGGAATCACTTAACATTTTGTGTGTGTGTAATACAACATGTAGAGCATGTTGGTGCAATACATTACGCTACGGGGTGTCGCAAGTGCGTGGCGAAACAGGTGACGGACATATCTGCCACTCGGCGATGCCCTTGTTTGTGTTTTTTCTTTCTGTCTGTCCCAAAGATTTTTGTCTGAAGGTATATCCCACACCGCTTGACAGAATCGCTTCTAATGTTGTGTGTGGGTGTGTCTACAAGAGAAGAAGCCCAAAATACATAAAGTATTGGTATTGTGACCTTGACCTTGACGCACGACCTTGAAAACCTGGGGGATTTTTGTGCTGGAGTTACAGTATCGATTTACTTGAAAATTGAAAGGAAAGTTCTTTAGGTGATACCACACCCTTGTATCAAATGTGCCTGCACAAATTCAGGATTAGTGAGATGTTGTGTTTTGTTTTTTTAGCACTGGAAAAGGCCAAAGCATACCATTCTGTGGAGCATATTCTAGAAATAAAAAAGCTTAAATGTTAAGTGGAAATTAACAATGAACAGGTAAACTTTACTTTTCGTTTTTAACAGACGTTGAAAAGATGTCAAGGAATGTGGAATAATCTCGTTCGATAAGGATAGCATAATCAATGATTTTCAGTCTTTCAAAAAAACCTTTTTATTGTCTTCTTTATTGTTTATGTTTATTTATGCTCTCCCCAAAGTTTTTTCCGTTGGCGTATTATACCAGGGTACCTGCCAACGTACCTGATGCAGAGCAGAGCAACCATTATTCATATTGCCTTGAATTGATTGCATTTTAGTCCTTCCAGCATCCATCCATCCAACACCATGGATGTCCAGGCACTGACCACAGACACAGTATCAGGCAACTTCACCACAAACTCTACACCACCTACAGGGTTGCCAGGACCTTTAGTGGTCCCTGAAGGCTGTCAGATCTTCCCCTTTTCCTTAAACAATCCCTGGGAGAACCCCGAAGACCCTGTAAGCTATCACACACTGGATGCATTCTTATTCGCGGTGTACGGTTGTCTGACGCCATTCTTCTTTGCAGTCGCTGTTCCCTTAAACATCATCAACATGATCGTTTTTTACCGGCACGACATCAAGGAAAGGATTAACCTCTGTCTGTTCGTTCTCGCATTGGATGATCTGATCGTGGTGGCCAGTATTTTCGAGTTGAAAATGGACTGGTTTTTCGGCGTGGTCGATGAGAACTACCAAGAGGAGGATAAACGTATTCTGAAAGCTAATGTTGACCACATGGTCCACTCGTCGTTCGCGTTCATTCACATATCCAGGTTCATGAATGTGCTCATCGCTGTTGAGCGGTGTCTGTGTGTGGTCAGTCCCCTCAAAGCTCGGACCATGATTAACACCAGAACCACAGCCATCATTATTGGCACTGGTCATGTGCTCATCTTTGCGTGCTACTTTTTCCACGTGATGAAATTTGACGTCATTTGCGTGTACGATCCTTTAATCCGCGAAAAGAGAACTGAGTTGTTTTACACCGAATTATACATCGAAAACAAACGTTTGATGAACGACTATGACAGTTATTTGCTGGGAATGGGCATGATCGGTGGATTTGACGTTTGCGTGATGGCATCCACCGTGATAACGTTACTCAAAATGTATCAAATGAAAGAATGGCGCGGCAAGTCTTCGTCCAACGTTTCCATGCAGCAAATGTCCATCCAGAATCTGAACCTGACCCGTATGCTGATCGCCAATAACATTTTCTTTGTGATGTGCACCACTCCTTTCCTCATCTACCATGTAGCCGTACTGGTCGTGCCGGAGTTGAACGCCGTGAATGGTAGGTACATAAACACCAATACCTTGATACTAATCGTCACCGACATTCTGGCGGCTGTCAACTCCGCTGCTAGTTTCTTTTTCTTCTTCATTTTTGGGACCAAGTTTCGCAGCAGCGTGCAGCAGCTGTTTTCCAGGTCACGCCAAAGGCAGCGGAACAAGTGATTCTTTTGGCCAATTTCCTCACAGCCAAATTTGCCTCCATATTGTGATCAGATGTACATCATTTTGTAAGGTCAGTGTACCATTCAAAGAAAGAACAAATGCGAAGCTAGAAATGCTAGCGACAGTAAAAACCAGATTTATGTTTAATATGTTGCAACGAGTGAGTTATTTTCCTTTAATCAGTAACAACATTTGAACAATAGTGCTTGATCCAAATAAATCATAAATTATCACTAACAATCAGCAAACATGATTATCGAAGAAAATATTTATTTTTAGGATGTCTACCCCTCCATCAAATTCGATTAAAACCCGTACAGTAGGTTTTTAAGAAAATCGATACACAGACATGCATACAGACAGACAGACAGACAGGCAGACCAAAAACAATATATGTCGCAGACTCTGTCTGACTGGGTAAAAAAGACAATTATTAATGACACATGTTTGCTAGCAAAACACCAAAGCAAAAATGAATACTTAACATCTCACAATCTACAAAAAGAATAGCTAATTAAGCAAGGATGGGCTTCGTTAAGGAGCTTTGAATCTAAGATCAAAGCCTCTATATAGAGTCTTTACTTCTATAAACACTTGCACGTAGGCCAACATTGTGTGTGTGGGCCCTGAATGAAGCATGCTGTGTGTTTCAGGGGGTGATGCTTGTGTATATTGGGTATTTGGCATTTATTGGTACTTTACAGAGGCGTCTCTGTGAAATTCGGGTTGTTCCCACCTGGAGAGCGCGTCACAACAAGAGGCGCGCCACCTCTTTTTGTTTTATTTACATGCAAGTTTTGTGTGACTGATGAGGAAGGAAAGGGGGTGGGGGGGTAAATTTTTGACCAAATGACAACTTTTTCGTTGCCACTGAGTTTAACGTGTGCTAAGTGCATGGGCACACGGGACCTCGGGTTTATCGTCTCATCTGAAAGACTCAGACCGTAAGGCCTAGTGCAGAGTGCGAGGAAAAACAATCCCCTGTAGCCAGGTTCGAATGTCATCAGTGTCCAGAGGCCCTTTACTCAACGGCTTTCATCAGCAGTCGACATAGGCCTGAAGTTGGTGCCGACAGTACAGTGAGAGCTGTTCAAGGGTGGACACACTGCATACGATTCGATCCCAGTGCGATCCGATTGTGACGATGTCTGTGAGACGTGATTCACGTGAAATACTTCCGTCTGAAAATAACCCCTCCATGTTCGCTCAGTGATGTGATTATTGTTATTCTTATTACCTTCATATTATGTTGATTGTGTTTACCATGTTTACCATGTTTACCATGTTTATTTGCGAAAAGGCTGTACCTCATTTTTGCTCTCTGTTGTGTTGTTATAATTTATAATTTCATTTTTAAGACAGTTGATTAACACCTTCTGTGATAGCATCCTTTATGGTGGATTTTATATTTTATGGTTGGTTTATTGCTTTTAATAATAGTTTTAAGAACCCTTATTTTATTAGTTATTTTAGCAAACCTGGAGATTTTGTTAGTTTCTTTTACTTATTATTTCTGAATTAATACTCAATTATACTTGTCATAAATTATTTTAGCTCACTTGTTAATGTATTTCTAATTCTATGCTCTCATTAATTTTATTCTAACTGATAGCC
>CM065684.1:5372099-5374599 GCA_017654935.2 Phymorhynchus buccinoides
GGACCGAACTGGAGTGGTATACTAATTTAGGAACCTGTTTGGAAATACCGTTGGTTCAGTTGATTGAGTTCAACTGTTATATAGGGTCCACATTTATTCCCGTTGTCATTGTTTTTCACGCATAAAACTGAAGGACGACGGGAACAAATGTGGACCCTATATAAATAAACAAACTGAACCGAGCAGTATTTCCGTACTGTGTCCGAAAATTGGGGTTTTGTTTTATACAGAAAATACGGTTTTGCAATGAACGGTTTTGTGAATTACGGGAAAACAGATATAGCGCTTGGTTTACTTGATCCACTTTAACTATTATGTAGGGTCCACATTTAATCCTCTTTTGGTGGTTTTTAAGACATACTCAAGAATGACGACGGGAATAAATGTGGACCCTATATATACATATATACATAATATAATTATGTAGGGTCCACATTTAATCCCCTTTTGATGTTTTTTAATACATGGTTAAGAATGACGACAGGAATAAATGTGGACCCTATATATATACATAATATAATTATGTAGGGTCCACATTTATTCCCCTTTTGATGTTTTTTAATACATGGTTAAGAATGACGACAGGAATAAATGTGGACCCTATATATATACATAATATAATTATGTAGGGTCCACATTTATTCCCCTTTTAATGTTTTTTAATACATGGTTAAGAAGGACGACGGGAATAACTGTGGAACCTATATATATACATAATATAATTATGTAGGGTCCACATTTATTCCCCTTTTGATGTTTTTTAATACATGGTTAAGAAGGACGACGGGAATAACTGTGGACCCTATATATATACATAATATAATTATGTAGGGTCCACATTTATTCCCCTTTTGATGTTTTTTAATACATGGTTAAGAAGGACAACGGGAATAACTGTGGACCCTATGTAAGAGTAAAGTAAGTACTGAAACTATACGATTTTAACATTTGAACATTCTGAGTTAACTACAATATCTAGGATTCCTAAAAAAGGGTTGGTATTTTGGGGTAGTACACCACGTACCAAAAGGGAATAGAATATGGGGGGGGACAGGGGTACACAACGAAAAGTGAAACACGACGGGAAGAAATGTGTCACGCATGTCTTCCCGTCACACCCAAAACAGGTACTTAGATTCTGTCCCCTAAAAGGGGTTTAGAAAGAAGGGTGGGAACGCAAATAAAAGGAAAACACGACTGGAAGAAATGTCAGTGTCACGCAGTTCTTCCCGTCACACCCAAACCAGGTATTTAAATTATTTCCCATAGGGGTGCAGAAGAAAGGGGGAGAACGCAAAGAAAAGTACAACCCCAAAGAGTTCGACGCTAAGAAATGTGAATATTTATGGATTGCACACGGGTTTCCGCACGGAATATCTGCTTATGTTAACTGGTTGAGGGTTTTCGTTCACACAACCGAGCAGACGTGAAGTCTGATCTTCGAGTCAAGATGTTCCTTAGCAAGACATAATGATAAACAGTGTTCTCCACTAAGAACAAAATCCAGCCCTGCCTTCTTTTTTTTTACCCCAAACATCTTCTGGACCAAGATCCTAAGTTTAATGTCAATTTTTTTATAAATATTTCTGATGAATAAAAATGTCCATTCAAATTTTGATAAATTTCTAGATTAGCTTAAGTAGCAACCACCACGAAAACAACAAAGTAACAAACGAGAAAGGGCGTAAAAGGGTCGCGAGGCCCACTTTTTGCCCTGAACTACTACTACTACTACTACTACTACTACTACTACTACTACTACTACTACTACTACTACTGTCTCCTTTAGAACACCCTTTGCTTACTGTCATCTGCTATCTTTCTATCTTACTGGACCATTCTCCTACCTTTTCTTCTATAAATTCTTACAAAGTTTCTTCAGCCGAAGTCAGACATGTTGGGCCTAACTATACCTTAGTTAGGCGCATAACGGCAGCATGACGCATCTACGCTAATATGACATGAGCGAACGACGACGACGAAGAAGAAGAAGAAGAAAAATAACACAAGACTGTATCATTCATCGTGATAGTGTCATGATTTGTGTGTGTGTGTGTGTGTGTGTGTGTGTGTGTGTGTGTGTGTGTGTGTGTGTGTGTGTGTGTGTGTGTGTGTGTGTGTGTGTGTGTGTGTGTGTGTCTAATCACACAGAATGCTAAAATAACAGAGGAGATAGAGAGAGACACGGCAGCATGACGCATCTGCGTTCATAATTGACAAGAAACTGTCTGAGCGATCGACGAAGGCGACGAAGAATATACAAATATTATGATTGAGAGATTCTTATTGCCAGGTAGCCATATTCTTGATCGGTATGGCCGCATAAGGAATGCATTTGAAGCCGCCTCTTGACCTTGAGGCTGTTATGTAAACAAACAAATGCGTTTAACACCCATATAACCATATACTCTCGATTGGCATCGCTCAAGGAATCCAGTGAAAACATTTTTAAGGTTCTTGACCTTGACCTCTGACGTTTGACCTTTTTTCTGTCTGTCCG
>CM065684.1:5379599-5405043 GCA_017654935.2 Phymorhynchus buccinoides
TTAGGAATTCCGTCCCAGTCGATCTCCGCCATGAACCAACTATCTCTACTTTCAAAGCTAAACTCAAGACTCACTACTTTCAAAGCTCATTCGGTTTGTAAATTTGTCTTTCTTGATCTTGTACCTGGGTGAATGATTGGGTGATACTGTTTTGCGTGACTGCGGGTGTATCAGTGAATGTAAGCGCCTTAAGAGTAAAATAATTATAGAAAGGCGCTACAGAAATGCTATCAATTATTTTATTATTTTTTATTATCTTTGCTCTGTGGTGTCGGGTTTTGGGTGTGTGTTTGTGCGTGTGCGTGCGAGCGTGTGTGCGTGCATGCGTGCGTGTGTGTGTGTGTATGTGTGTGTGTGAGTGTGTGTGTATGTGTGTGTGAGTGTGTGTGTGTGTGTGTGTGTGTGTGTGTGTGTGTGTGTGTGTGTGTGTGTGTGTGTGTGTGTGTGTGTGTGTGTGTGTGTGTTGTGTGTGTGTGTGTCAGATACACAATGATGCTCTTGCTTTGTGGTGTTGGTTTTTGTGAGATGGTTCAGAGATAATCCACAAAAGCCAACCCGCAAGTAGTTGAACCGTTGTGTCGAATCCATGGACGGTGACTAACATATTTGCCAATTTTTGAAGAAAACGAATGGTCATGACTGCACACAAATACAGGCAATATATTTCAAACTCTGCATCAACTTTCCAGACAATGGAGCCAATACTGTTCAGTTCAAACCATCCGTCAAGTACTTCGGGGTAACGATTGACCAGACTCTTTCTATGCATGACCATATCAGCAGCATTTGGCGTTCTTGTTTCTTTGAGCTCAGCCGTATTGCATTCATTCTGCCTTTTCTTTCAGCTAACACATGCAAGCGCCTTGTCGCAGCTTTTCTTTCTTCACGTTTAGACTTCTGCAATTCAATTCTCTTTGGCCTTCCTACAGAAGAAATTACTCGCCTACAGTGAGTTCAAAAAAGTGCAGCCCGCCTCATACTGCGTCACGCCACATCTGAAGGAGCTCCATTGAGTCCCTGTGCAGTCCCGCCTTCAGTACAAGCTGGCTGTCCTATCCTTCCGTCACTTTGAACAGACCCTTCCGCCTTACCTCTCCAGTGCTCTTCACACCTACACTCCTTCCCGCTCACTCAGGTCCTCAAACACAAAACTTCTGAAAGTTCTAAAAGTTAGAAAAACAAATCTAAAATCATTTGGTGACTGCAGTTTCAGTTTCAGTGCCCCAGCTGTTTCGAATTCCCTCCCAGTCGATCTCCGCCATGAACCAACTCTCTCTAGTTTCAAAGCTTAACTCTAGACTCACTACTTTCAAAGCTCATTCGGTTTGTACATTTTTCCTTCTTGATCTTGTACCTGGGTGAATGATTGGGTAATACTGTTTTGCGTGACTGCGAGTGTATCAGTGAATGGAAGCGCCTTAAGAGTAAAATAATTATAGAAAGGCGCTACAGAAATGCTATCAATTTTTTTATTTTTTTTATTATCTTTGCTCTGTGGTGTCGGGTTTTTGGTGTGTGTTTATGCGTGTGCGTGCGTGCGTGCGTGCGTGCGTGTGTGTGTGTGTGTGTGTGTGTGTGTGTGTGTGTGTGTGTGTGTGTGTGTGTGTGTGTGTGTGTTTGTGTGTGTGTGTGTGTGTGTGTTTGTGTGTGTGATACATGATGCTCTTGCTTTGTGGTGTCGGTTGCACAATGATGCTCTTCCTTTGTGGTGTCGGTTTTTGTGAGATGGTTCAGAGAATCCACTAAAGCCAACCCGCAAGTAGTTAAACCGTTCTGTCGAATCCATGGACGGTGACTAAAAGATTTGGCAATTTAAAATAACCCACGAATGATCATGACTGCACACAAATACAGGCAATATATTCAAACTCTGCATCAACTCGCTGTCGTGATCTTGACCTTGACATATGACCTTGAAACCGGAAAATCTTTAAGGAGCCATGACTTCTACACTTTTGGACTTCCGAGCCTTCTCTCTCTCTCTCTCTCTCTCTCTCTCTCTCTCTCTCTCTCTCTCTCTCTCTCTCTCTCTCTCTCTCTCTCTCTCTCTCTCTCTCTCTCTCTCTCTCTCTCTCTCTCTCTCTCTTGCGATCAATCTCGCAGTGCTAAACTGGACAGTGCGGCGCAGGTCTTCTGCCGTTCCCCACAGCTTGCTGGCGGTTGGCACCTCCTGCAGCATCTACACCGTCAACAAGGGACATTCCTGGAGGACATGGTGAACTGTCTGTTCAGCCCCACAGTCACAGGAGCTTGAAGGGGTGAGGCCAATACGCTTCAGGTGGGCACGTAAGCCACAGTAGCCCGTCCTCAGTCTGAAGATGGTAGTCTGCTCGCTGCGTTGGAGATGGTTGATGGGGTCGGCGACTGGGTCATAATTGCCCTTTGTCCTTCTCCATTCTGCTTTCAGCCTGTTTCATGGCAGCGTCTTGGTTTCTTGGTAAGTGGAGGAAAACGGTTGTTGGATTTTTTTGCTCCCAGTCTTGGCCAGTTGGTCCGCCATCTCATTTCCTTGAAGTCCGCAGTTGGCAGGGATCCACTGCAGGACTACAGTGCATCCTTCAAGAAGGGATAACAGGTTCTTCTGTAGCTTCTGTATTTCCCTGTCCGGGGCATCAGAAGTCAGTGACTGAAGAGCTGCCTTGGAGTCGGTCAAAACTACAGTTTTGGTAGGCCTGTTGCCCTTGAATGACACTTTCGTCCAGTGGCTCTGGAGGAGGAATACGTCTGCTTAGTGGGTGTTTTGATATACACGCCGCATCCCTCATTCTTGACAGCATCGTCGGCCGAGCCATCTGTGTAGATGTGCGTCCAGTCATTCTGTGGGTACTGCTCATCCAGCATAGCCAGCGTCAGAGCCTTTTCCTGTGGTGAGGACTGTTGCTGTCGGTGTGTCAGGCCTGGGACCTCGAGCTCTACACGACCTGCAAAAGTCACTGCGTTCCAGTCTCGGTTAGTGATATGGTTTTCCGCGCAGACGTCTTTGTCGAGGATGTCTTCCTGTGACCTTCTCAGTTCTCTGGACAGGTGGTTCAAGCTCTGCCTCTTCAGTCGGTTCTTGGTTAACGATGCCAGCTTCTTGTGCAGTGGATGACCAGGGAGGCGTCGAATCTTCTCTGTCTGCGCGAGTACCTTGTACTTGCGTCTGGTTTCCAGAGGTTCGATGTCTGCTTTCTTTTCCATCTCTGTTATGGGCGTTGTCTTCATGGCACCAACTATGGCTCTGAGGGCAATGTTCTGCACTTTGTCCAGTTTGCTCTTGTTGGTGGTGGAGGCAGTGGCCCAGGAGCTGGCAGCGTATTCCATGACAGGGCGCACAGAACCTTTGTAGGCACTCTTGAGGATTGAGGAGTTAGCTCCCCAAGTAGTGCCCGCAAGTTTCTGAGCTTCTTGAGCTTCTTGGTGGTGTCTGCAGCTGTTGCTTCAAGATATGGCTTCCATGTGAGGCGGGTGTCTAGGGTGGCTCCGAGGAACTTGGGCTTCTCCACCTGGGGGATGACGGCATCTTTCAGCTTCAGCGTCACTTGCTCCTTTGAGACAGTGAGGTAGACAGTGAGAAGAGAGTTGCCTGCAGTTTGTTGCAGTTAATCTCCATGCACCACTTCTCTGCCCAGTCGCTCACCCTATGAACTGTCTCTTGCATGACACGAGTCGCTGTGGTGCTGTGCTCGGCTGAATTCCATACCGCGAGGTCATCCGCATGGAGGGAGTTGGAGACTCTCGGTGGCAGGGTTTGGGTGATGTCATTTATGTACAGTTGGAAGAGGGTAGGCGACAAAACGCTTCCTTGAAGCATTCCATCTGAGAGTCAGAATTGCTTGCCAATTGCAGCCATCAAGCTTAACCTTTGCAGATCTGTGGTACAGAAAACTGCTGATCCATCTGTACATCAGTGATGAGACGCCTGCTTGCAGCAGTTTCAGCTGGAGACCTTTCTTCCATACTTTGTCGAAGGCTTGATTTAGATAAAAGAAAACTGCAAGCAGCTTGTGTTTTTCATGGAACGAGTTCTCAATCTCGTGCGTGATGTAGGCTAGTTGGTCCTCTGTACTCCGGTCCTCTGTACTCCGGTCCTCTGTACTCCGGTGTTGTCGGTACCCTGTCTGGGTTGGGCCGAGCACATCTCTGGACTCGAGAAACCAGAGTCTTCAAACTTGGCATGTCGGTGCATTGACATATGGCGATTATGATGATGGGGTATTGATCAAGGTCAAAGTCAAGGTCAAGGAGATCGGTAGGCCTTGAAAGTGGTTGGGGTCTAAAAGTTGTGTTTTAAGCCATATTTTCCACATTTTTGCTTAACAGAAGAGCTTTAGGGTTTGTGTGGTGGTGTATCACCTAGAGTAAGAGACATCAGAGTATTAATTATTGGCGTGCTGACCTTGACCTTGAAGTTTGACCTTGAAAACCAAAATGTCCTTCTTTGTGCTATATTTTTGATGTCTGAGCTATATCTCGTGAACTAGACGATAGAATCCTTTTACATTTTGTGTGAGGGTGTAACACCTAGAGTACAATACACTGGTACATAAATTATGTCCCCTTTAATAAAATGTCGCCGAGCAGCAGACATCATTCCTCACTCTTGACCCACTCATATTTCGTGAAGTACTGCATGGAATCACTTCACATTTCGTGTGTGGGTGTAACATTAAGAGCAGAAGACAATGCAGCACAAATTATGACCTGTGGGGTTTAACTGTCGCCGAGGGCTAGCGGCAGACATGTCTCCGTTTACCATTTTCGTAAACCATGCATGGAATCACTTAACATTTTGTGTGTGTGTGTGTGTGTAATTCAACATGTAGAACATGTTGGTGCATTAAATTATGCTACGGGGTGTCGCAAGTGCGTGGCGAAACAGGTGACGGACAATTCTGCCGCCCGGCGATGCCCTTTTTTGTTTGTTTTTTCTTTCTGTCTTTCCCAAAGATTATTGTCTGAAGATATCTCCCGCACTGCCTGACAGAATCGCTTCAGATTTTGTGTGTGGGTGTGTCTACAAGAGAGGAAGGCCTACATGCATAAATTATCGGTGTCGTGACCTTGACCTTGACGCACGACCTTGAAAACCTGGGGAATTTTTGTACTGGAGTTACGGTACTGATTTACTTCAAAATTGAAAGGAAAGTTCTTTAGGTGATACCACGCCCTTGTATCAAATGTGCCTGCACTGATTCATGATTGATGAGATGTTGTGTTTTGTACTTTTAACATTGGAAAAGGCCAAAGCATACCATTCTGTTGAGTTTGTTCTAGAAATAAAATATAAAACATATTAAGAGAAATCTAACAGTGAACAGGAAATGTTTACTTTTCGTTTTTACCAGACGTTGAAAAGATGTCAAGGAATGTGGAATAACCTCGTTCGATAAGGATAACATAATCAGTGATCATCAGTCTCTTTATTCCCCCAACAATTATTCATATTGCCTTGAATTGTTTGCATTTTAGTCTTTCCAGCGTCCATCCATCCAACACCATGGATGTCCAGGCACTGACCACAGACACAGTGTCAGGCAACTTCACCACAAACTCTACACCACCTACAGGGTTCCCAGGACCAATAGTTGTCCCTGAAGGCTGTCAGATCTTCCCCTATTCCTTAAACAATCCCTGGGAGAACCCCAAAGACCCTGTAAGTTATCACACACTGGAGGCGTTCGCATTCGTGGGGTACGGTTGTCTGACGCCGCTCTTCTTTGCAGTCGCTGTTCCCTTGAACATCATCAACATGATCGTTTTTTACCGGCACGACATCAAGGAAAGGATTAACCTCTGTCTGTTCGTTCTCGCATTGGACGATCTGATCGTGGTGGCCAGTATTTTCGAATTGAAAATGGACTGGTTTTTCGGCGTGCTCGATGAGAACTACCCAGAGGAGGATAAACGTATTCTGAAAGCTAATATTGACCACATGGTTCACTCGTCGTTCGCCTTCATTCACATATCCAGGTTCATGAATGTGGTCATTGCCATTGAGCGGTGTCTGTGCGTGGTCAGTCCCCTCAAAGCTCGGACCATGATTAACACCAGAACCACAGCCGTCATCATTGGCACCAGTCACGTGGTCATCTTTGCGTGCTACTTTTTCATGGTGATGAAATTTGACGTCATTTGCGTGTACGATCCTTTCATCCGCGAGAAGAGAACCGAGTTGTTTTACACAGAATTCTACATCGAAAACAAACGTTTGATGAACGACTACGACACTTATTTGCTAGGAATGGGCATGATCGGAGGTTTCGAAGTTTGCGTGATGGTATCCACCATGATAACGTTATTCAAAATGAAACAAATGAACGAATGGCGTGGCAAGTCTTCGTCCAATGTTTCCATGCAGCAAATGTCCGTCCAGAATCTGAACCTGAACCGCATGCTGATCGCCAATAACATTTTCTTCGTGATGTGCACCACTCCTTTATTTATCTACTACGTTGCCGTATTGGTGGTGCCGGAGTTGAATGCTGTGAATGGTAGGTACATGAACACCAGCGCCTTGATACTAATCATCACCGACATTCTGGCGGCTGTCAACTCCGCTGCTAGTTTCTTTTTCTTCTTCATTTTTGGGACCAAGTTTCGCAGCAGCGTGCAGCAGCTATTTTCCAGGTCACGCCAAAGGCAGGGGAACAAGTGATTCTTTGGGCCAGATTCCTCACAGCCAACTTTGCCTCCATATTGTGATCAGATGTACATCATTTTGTAAGGTCAGTGTACAATTCAAAGAAAGAACAAATGCGAAACTAGAAATGCTAGTGACAGTGAACCCAGCCACATTTAAGTTTAATATGTTGCAACGAGCCAATTATATCAGTTTATTCTGTACTTGTTAAAGGGACATTACTCTTGCTTTACTCTTTGCCCAATACCCAAAGCGAGTTATTTCTCTTTAATCACTAACAACATTTGAATAATAGTGCTTGAACCAAAAAAATCATATATTATCAGTAACAATCAGCAAACATGATTATCGAAGAAAATAATTATTTCTAAGATGTCTACCCCTCCATCAAATTCAATTAAAACCCGTACAGTAGGTTTTTGAGAAAATCGATACACAGACATGCATACATACAGACAGACAGACCAAAAACAATATCTGTCGCAGACTCTGTCTGACCGGGTAAAAAAGACAATTATCAATGACACATGTTTGCTAGCAAAACACCAAAGCAAAAATGAATACTTAACATCTTGCAATCTACAGAAAGAATAGCTACTTAAGCAAGGATGGGCTTTGTTAAGGAGCTTTGAATCTAAGATCAAAGCCTCTATATAGAGCCTTTACTTCTATAAACACTTGCTCGTAGGCCAACATTGTGTGTGTGTGCCCTGTTGTTCCTGTGTGCAAAGGTCCTAGTGGTCACAATTCACAAATTACTTTCAAGTTACCAATATAGTAGGGTGTTACAAATTGGTCCGCCATGCAATTTCGTACAGTTTGCATGGTTACTCACTTTGAAACTGTGTTGTATCTATTCTAAAGGATAATAAACACACATAGCTGTTGCAAAACCTAAAAGGAATCCCAATGATAAAAACAGTGTATTCATTAGTTTATTCACTACAATTAAGTTTGTGTGATCTGCGTGAAAAGCTGGATCTAAATCTTAGCAACTGCCTGAAGACAGTCATATACCATAAAATTGTAATCACGCAGAAACAGGTGCCTAAAAACAAATGTTAATATTCCTTTGTTTTCACAACATGTGTGACTTTATCATGTATGTATTTGATGATGATTAATTTTCAATAGGCAATTTCTTTTTATAATTTAGATTAATGTATTTATGACAAATCAATTAAGGCAGTTATCTCTTTGAAGCCCGATCTACCTACCCATCACGAGAAAGTGACAACCACGGTCGGGCCCCTTTGAACCCTTCCTTTCCGAGCACGAGAAGGATTTGAATGTCGGCACGTGATAAGGATGTAACTGGTGCGTGATTGTTCGGTACTAGTATGCATAAAATTATAGCATCATCTTGTGACGTGTCAATTGCTATAAACCAATGACAGGCTTTCATTGTTTGAAAGTGAGAAAAAGTTTTCACACAAGACGCTGAAACCTAGCTAGAGCAACATTAAGCCCAACTAGTGAGTATTATTGATGGCAGGTGATTGAGACTTGTTTGTTTGATCCTATTTTTGATCTAGATCCTATGTTCAATGATGAATAAGGAGTAGATAGATATGTTATTGAAAAGAAGTGGTAAACATTCTATTCTATTTATGTGCACTGATTATTTGTGTGTGTGTGTGTTTTTTGACTTGAACACTTTTGGTACCAGAACCGGAGTTTATGCCTACTAACCCTTTTGTCTATTTTTAGTAGGAAACCTATGGGTCGCAATCTTGCACTTTATGATACCATTCCTTTCCAGGTGTTGGATGGAGAGTGATGTTGGCTTGATCACCTTTTATGTTTTACTGATCTCAGTTTGTTAACTGAAATTCAGTTTATTTATTAACTAGTGCTATTGTACAAGGGAAGCCTTCTAGCCGGTTGGGATTCACTAATTCCCTGCCGACTGAAGCCCCTTGTCTCTAAGCCATAGAGACCTACATCCACCTTCTCCTGTGATTATCAGCAGGGCATCGTGGGCAGGAAGATCATCCCTGACTCACAAGCACCAAGATGGGACCGCCGCCAAGACGCCCCGCACCCAGAATCCGCGAGGAGACCACGCTTGAACCGTGCCATCCCGCGAAGCCGTAACCGGAACGACTGGGAGCTACTCTCATCTGACGAGCAAGCCCAGCCACCCCAGCACTCGCCGATCACTACGGAGGAACTCGACCACAGCTAAGTCCCCCGGACTGCGCCAATCATTTGAACTTTCCTCCGGACAATGAAGATTTAGTGACCCTTCCTGCTTGGGGCTAACCTTCTAGAAAGACAAAAGTCTTGTAAATCCTTTCGGATTCCATTGTTTTTCATTCACATTTTGTTTTGGCGCCATTGAGCTGCTTTATTATTATTGTTGCATAATCTCATGCAGATTTTGTGAGTAAATAAAATACAAGTGTCAAATAATCCTGAACCCTTTGGTCAGACTGATGAGAGTGGGAGTCTTGTAATTTCATGTAAAACCCTACTTCTCTCTGTCTGCCATTTAGAGCAATTCAACCACTTGTAATTCTTACAACCATACGAGCCAGAACCCGGGCACAAATATAAATTTATTAGATGAAAAGGGGCCGGGAAAGTTGCTCATCTCCCATACCCTAGAGAAGTGGGTTAAAGGCAAATTTTCTACTTGAAAATTTAACACACTAAAAGTCTCCCCTAGGGACTTAGCCTTTTAACCCATTACCTCGTCACACCAGGATCGTCTCACCATCTTTATAGTTAATAATGCCCCGTATGTGACTGTTCCAGACCGGAGGACGTTAAGCGAACTTTTATCATGTTTCACTACTGAGGGGCTTACAGGTGCCACAATGGATATTTGACCCTCTTGATCAAATTTACTGGAGGCCTTATCTTTTGTTTTCTGATCACAAACAACATTATCTTAATAAAAAAGAGAAGAAAATAAACACATATTCAACTATTCTAATAATTTATTTCAAACTACAAGTCAATGTGCTTTGCTCTTTGTCCTTGGACGAAATTGCATGTCATGCCTGTACGAAATTGCATGGGGTATGGACGAAATTGTCACAAGACACATGACTCTGTTTCCAGCCATTTTATGGAGAATATTCATGAGAAAACCGTAAACAGTTTCGATAAACCGCTTTCTGATTGATCGATTATATTAATGGATTGAAATTATAACTCAGATGCTGCATCTACAACCAGAATATGTCGAAGAATACGATCACTGTCTAAACTGCCGAATATGTAACAATCTACCCTAATGACGTCATATCAGTCTACTTTCATGACGTCATTTCTTAAACCCTGTCATGCTGTAGATTTTCTTCAAGGGCAGTGGGAAGAGCGTGGGTCGCAGCGATGGTAATTTTTCAGTAGACTCAAAAGAATGATTGTATCATCTACATAGAAATGCAGTCAAAGTATTTAATATAGCCAAATTATGGGAAATAGGCCATACAACAGTGTTCAATTTGATTTTTTGTTCTTCAACACATGATGGAGGTGAATGCATGCCCCTCATTGGCACAGGGAAACTTCAACCACATAAATCGAAAGTTCAATTTTCATAATTGTACAAAACAATACCAGAGGGTCTGTGACATAATTTTTATTATATAACCTACATTTTTAGTAATTGCAAGCAAGACACATTTTTGAGTAAAGTGTCGGAAAAATGCTCAAATTGCAATGGTTCCAAATGTGACGATTTTGAAAGAACATGGTTATGAAGGAGATCAACGGAAATAAACGGCTAGTATATGTGTCAAGGAGGAGAAGTAGTAAAGTGTGGAAAGGGGATGGGACCAAGTAACCTTTACTGATGAAACCAAGATAAAAGTTGACAAAATTCAGCATGTGTGTGTCAGGAGAAGAGCCGATGAAGAAGTCTTACTAGCACACGTCAAGCCATATTCAAACCAAGTGGTAACTTTGAGGCTCTGGGGTTTTCTAGCCCATTAATAGATTCGATTGTGTTTGTCGATTGAAATATGAACAATGAGCTGTGAACTGCATGCTGGATGAAAACCTGAATCTTTCTGTATATCCCCACATACTTGGTCAAGATTCAATATAATAATAAAAATTGACAGTAGTCCACTTTATGAATCGTTTGCAGTCACGAGATTAAAGGGAACAAAAACAATCACAACATCTCTGTGACTCACATAGAGTCCAGATCTAAATCTGATCAAAAACGGCTGACTTCTGTTGAAAATAGAACAGTGAGCGGGTGTGTTTGAATGATCAACATTTAGGACTGCCTCTGATTTTTACAGAATATACATGCTGATGTCATCATAGCCACCTAAAACAAACTTCTTAGAAGATCCGTGGGGTAAAGACAGTGAGATATCACCACCCCAGATGATAAGGCGATCAAGCAATTAACTGATTTTCTGTTATTTTTTTAAAGTACACATGGTTTTTGCAACCTAAAACAGCACAAACAAGTGGAGCAAGACTTGTAGCAAGGAGGTGCCACTGCGGAGCTCACTCGCACGTTATTCGGGACGCACTGCTGAGGCACCCTAAGTGAGAGATCTTTGTAGAACCTCTGTCAATTGTAGATACTAGATTATGTAAAATAGTGAAATAGCCTCAATAGAGGCCAATACTGTTGTTAGTCAAGTAGTGTGATAATGTTTTGCTATCCCGCCCTCCCAACAGGTACAGGTACACTAGCGATTATGTGCGTACAAACACGAGAGAGAGAGAGAGAGAGAGAGAGAGAGAGAGAGAGAGAGAGAGAGAGAGAGAGAGAGAGAGAGAGAGAGAGAGAGAGAGAGAGAGAGAGAGAGAGAGAGGAGAGAGAGAAAGAGAGAGAGAGAGAGAGAGAGAGAGAGAGAGAGAGAGAGAGAGAGAGTGTGTGTAAGTGGAGTCAATAACTGACGCTGTTGATAGGCCTATCTGGAAAAAAAGTTCCAGAACCCATTGATAAAATGTACTGGAGGCCTTTGCTTTTGTTTTCCGATCACATACATTATCTTAATAAATAAATTAAAAAAGAAAATAAACACATATTCAGCTATTCTATTAATTTATTTCAAACTACAAATCATTGTGCTTTGTGACGACGCGTTTTGAAATAACGCGTTTTGAAATAATTATTTCAAAACGCGTTGAGTTTATTTCAAAACGCGTTGGTGTGTGTCGACACGTTTTGAAATAAAACCGCGATTTGAAATAAATTCACCGAAGTCTTTGTGTAGACCCATTCAGGACAAAAACCCACTGGACAAAACACTACCCATGCAGGACAAAAGCCCACTGGACAAAACACCACCCATGAAGGACAAAAACCCACTGGACAAAACACTACCCACGCAGGACAAAAGTCCACTGGACAAACAACGCGTTTTGAAATAATTATTTCAAAACGCGTTGAGTTTATTTCAAAACGCGTTGGTGTGTGTCGACACGTTTTGAAATAAAACTGCGATTTGAAATAAATTCACTGAAGTCTTTGTGTAGACCCATTCAGGACAAAAACCCACTGGACAAAACACTACCCATGCAGGACAAAAGCCCACTGGACAAAACACCACCCATGAAGGACAAAAACCCACTGGACAAAACACTACCCACACAGGACAAAAGTCCACTGGACAAACAACACGTTTTGAAATAAACTCAACGCGTTTTGAAATAAAACTGCGATTTGAAATAAATTCACCGAAGTCTTTGTGTAGACTCATTCGCTGCAAGCATATTTTACGTGAAATGCTGTCGCTGTGGCACATTATCACCGGCGCCACCACAAAACTGTTAATAAGCAGTGCATAAATTATGGGATGCTGAGTAAATAACGTCTTTTGGAATAATGGTAAAATAATAACACATTTTGAAATAATTGATTTCCAAACGCATTGTGATGACATAAATCTTATTTCAAAATTTCAAAAAATAAGGCTAATATTTTGGACATTATGAATTGATTAAGATAAGAAAAAGTATTACACTTCTAAATTAGAGAAAAAATGAAAAAATAGATAGTCAACACCACCATAAGACTCATGTTATCTTTTAATTAATCTTCCAGATTTGTTTAATTTTATAATAATCTTCTCTTTCCTAAATTCTGTAGCATGTGTTTGAGGTGTATAAGATAGAGAAACCCGCTTTATAACAATAGAGAGGGAAGGTGTCGAACTCATTCTCTGTCTTTAGCTGGATCCTTTAGGCTATGGGCTGGGAGTATGCTTATGTGGCCTCACTGTTTTATTCCTGTTCGTTTCCAACAAGTTTCATTTGCCATGCTTTTCCTTATGTAGAGTAGTTTTCAATTCTCTCTGTTAATTTTTTTTTCTTTCTACAAGTTCTCTCTTTTTTTCTTCTCTTCTTTTTTAAAATGTTCTCTTAGTAATTCTGAACTGTGCTTGCCCAGATTTCTTCTTTCCTTCTTTTTGTTTCCCTCTTCCTGTCTCTACCAAATCTTTTTTTTTCTTTCTTTTTTTTGTCATATTGAATTGCGCTCACCCTTATTCTATTTTCATTTGTTTTCTTTGTTTTCTTAAAGATGTGCCTATAAAGTGTTTGGCATCAGTCATTTTTTATCATTGCTGAAAGAAGATAAATAAAGCTCGAAAGCTTCATTATACTTTGGTGTTTGTGTGATTAGAAAGAAGTAAATAAATCTTATTTCAATTACACTCACACACACACACACACACACACACACACACACACACACACACACACACACACACACACACACACACACACACACACACACACACACACACACACACACACACACACACACACACACACACACACACACACACGCGCGCGCGCGCGCGCGCGCGCACACGCGCACACACGCGCACACACACACACACACACACACACACACACACACACACAAAGATTCAAAGATTCAAAGATTGTTTAATCCTTTGACCCCTTTTGGGGCATGGAGGACTTGAAGCAAATCAAGCAAATACAAAATTAATGCAACAATTGAAAACGGTTACAAAAGATAACTCTAATGTAATTAACACACCAAAATGTCACACAACTTTACTAAACCTTAAAAATTTAGCTAAATTTAATAACACCTTTTTACCACCACAGAGCAATCGACAGTAGTTAAAGACGGACTTTACACATGTAAATTTTCTGGAAATAAACTGACATCTGATATTGTATTTGGGACATTTCATTACAAAATGAAACTCGTCACCAAGGTCATTCTGATTGCAGTCTCTACATAATCGTTCTTCATGGGGTATTCCAAGTCTTCTGCCAAATTGTATCATGAGTTTATGATTACCACACCGTGTGTGTGTGTGTCTACACACACACACACACACACACAAACTCTCTCTCTCACACACACACTCACACACAAGCACAAACATGCATTTTCTCTCTCTTCTCTCTCACTCTCTCTGCGTCTCTCTCTGTGCGTCTCTCACTCTGTCTCTCTCTTTATCTGTCTGTCTGTCTCTCCCCCCTCTCTCTTTTGTACAATTTTGCGTAAGTGTGCGTGTGTGTGTTAATGTGTACGTGTGCTTCTGTGTGGCTGAGGGCGCGCTCGCATGATGGTGATGGTAATAATGATGATTTAATCTGCTTGCAACAAAACAGCGGGGTATAACAAAATGGCGGGCTATCTCCCTACCTTCTTGTTGTATAACAAAATGGCATTACTAATCACTGTTTGCTTCGTCGTACGACAAAATCACCCGCCATTATGTCACAAAAGCGCCGTTTTGTCGTACAACAAAACAGCTGTTAACACCGGCACCACCAGAAGACTGATGATGGACAATGTACATGAGTTTTGTGTAAATAACATATTTTGGAAGGCTGGTGAATTAACAACATATTTTTTGTTGTTGAACCTTTATTTGATAACGCGGTTCTATTTCAAAACGTGCTGTTTCGCTTTGGGAGCGATTTTAAATAAAATCAATACGATTTAAAATAATTCCAACAAGTGTGATAATATAAATCTTATTATATTCACTCCCAATGCAAAACAATTCATTTTGAAATAAGAAATCATCCACATACAAACAGGTACACCAGAAATAAAATGGCATCAAAAACATAACCCCCTTGACGGAGAGAAAAAGCATGATATGACGCATCCTGCAAGATTTAATAATTAAACTAGAGCGTTAAGACGCTAGATCACCAGCCGCGTGGCAGCATTTTCGGCTGCAGTGGTTCACCTTGCAGCTGACCCAGGACCTAGGATGCTTACATTTTGCATGCTGATAGGTACTAAGAATATCTCAGATGTGCCACCCCCCCCCCCTACATTTCTCGGTTAATTGTATTTTTCCGTTTTTGCCTTTCTTACCATGCATAAAGCTGTATTTTAGGAACATTTTTAGCTAATAACCTTTTTGGAATACTAACCCTATCCCAAACCCTAGCCCTAACCCTAACCCTACCCCCCACCCTATAAGACGGAAAAACGCAATGAACCACAACTGTGACAAATCGCGGTGTACTGCAGTCGTGGGGGGAGGGGGGGTAGGGTTAGGTGGCTAGGGTTAGGGATAGGGTTAGAATTCCAAAAAGGTTATTAGCTAAAAATGTTCCTAAAATACAGCTGTATGTATGGCAAGAAAGGCAAAAACGGAAAAATACAATTAACCGAGAAATAATTTATTAAATGGTTGGTGTTCTGTCCGATGGGCTTTTGTCCTACAGGGGTGGTATTCTGTCCGGTGGGTTTTTGTCCTACATGAGGGGTATTCTGTCCGGTTGGCTTTTGTCCTACATGAGGGGTATTATGTCCGGTGGGTTTTTGTCCTACATGGGTGAGATTCTGCCCAGTGGGCTTTTGTCCTTTATGGGTGGTGTTTTGTCTGGTGGGCCTTTTGGGTGTTTTGTCCGGTGGGCTTTTGTCCTGCATGGGTAGTGTTTTGTCCAGTGGGTTTTTGTCCTTCATGGGTGGTGTTTTGTCCAGTGAGCTATTGTCCTGCAGGGGTAGTGTTTTGTCCAGTGGGTTTTTGTCCTGAATGGGTCTACACAAAGACTTCAGTGAATGTATTTCAAATCGCGGTTTTATTTCAAAACGTGTCGACACACACCAACGCGTTTTGAAATAAACAACGCGTTTTGAAATAATTATTTAAAAACTCGTTGTTTGTCCAGTGGACTTTTGTCCTGCGTGGGTAGTGTTTTGTCCAGTGGGTTTTTGTCCTTCATGGGTGGTGTTTTGTCCAGTGGGCTTTTGTCCTGCATGGGTAGTGTTTTGTCCAGTGTGGGTCTACACAAAGACTTCGGTGAATTTATTTCAAATCGCGGTTTTATTTCAAAACGTGTCGACACACACCAACGCGTTTTGAAATAAACTCAACGCGTTTTGAAATAATTATTTCAAAACGCGTTGTTTGCCCAGTGGGCTTTTGTCCTGCGTGGGTAGTGTTTTGTCCAGTGGGTTTTTGTCCTTCATGGGTGGTGTTTTGTCCAGTGGGCTTTTGTCCTGCATGGGTAGTGTTTTGTCCAGTGGGTTTTTGTCCTGAATGGGTCTACACAAAGACTTCGGTGAATTTATTTCAAATCGCGGTTTTATTTCAAAACGTGCCTATTTTCACTCTTTGATCGCAAATTAGTGTATTAAGAGTTCAAATGAACAAGGTTTGATGTGGTTGACCAGTGGTCAGTAGTGGTCAGTGACACTGACCACTGGTCAACCACATCAAACCTTGTTCATTTGAACTCTTAATACAGTAATTTGCAGTCAAACAGTCAAAATAGGCCAAAATGACCACTGGTCAGTCACACTGACCACTGGTCAACCACATCAAAATTTGTTCATTTGAACTCCTAATACACTCATTTGCAGTCAAACAGTGAAAATTGGCCAAAATGACCACTGGTCAGTGACACTGACCACTGGTCAACCACATCAAAAATTGTTCATTTGAACTCCTAATACACTAATTTGCAGTCAAACAGAGTGAAAGTAGGCCAAAATGACCACTGGTCAATGACACTGACCACTGGTCAACCACATCAAAAAATGTTCATTTGAACTCCTAATACACTGATTTGCAGTCAAACAGGCAAAATAGGCAAAAATGACCACTGGTCAGCAACATTGACCACTGGTCAACCGCATCAAAAAGTGTTTAATTTTTGAGAGACAGAGAGAGAGATTAACAGATAGACATACAAAAGAGTCAGAAAGAGAAATTTATTTCAAATCGCGGTTTTATTTCAAAACGTGTCGACACACACCAACGCGTTTTGAAATAAACTCAACGCGTTTTGAAATAATTATTTCAAAACGCGTTGTTATTTCAAAACGCGTCGTCACAGTGCTTTGCTCTTTGTCCTTGGACGAAATTGCATGTCATGCCTGAACGAAATTGCATGGGGTATGGACGACATTGTCACAAGGCACTTGACTTTGTTTGCAGCCATTTTCTGGTGAATATTCATGAGAAAACCGTAAACAGTTTCGTTAAACCGCTTTCTGATTGATCGATTATATTAATGGATTGAAATTATAACTCAGATGCTGCATCTACATGCCAGAATATGTCGAAAAATACGATGACTGTCTAAACTGGCCGAATATGTAACAGTCTACCCTAATGACGTCATATCAGTCTACTTTGTGACGTCATTTCTTAAACCCTGTCATGCTGTAGATTTTCTTCAAGGGCAGTTGTAAGAGCGTGGGTCGCAGCGATGGTAATTGTTCAGTAGACTCAAAAGAATGATTGTATCATCTACATAGAATTGCTGTCAAAGTATTTAATATAGCCAAATTATGGGAAATAGGCCATACAACAGTGTTCAATTTGATTGTTTGTTCTTCAACACATGATGGAGGTGAATGCATGCCCCTCACTGGCACAGGGAAACTTCAACCACATAAATCGAAAGTTCAATTTTCATAATTGTACAAAACAATACCAGAGGGTCTGTGACATAATTTTTATTATATAACCTACATTTTTAGTCATTGCAAGCAAGACACATTTTTGAGTAAAGTGTCGGAAAAATGCTCAAATTGCAATGGTTCCAAATGTGACGATTTTGAAAGAACATGGTTATGAAGGAGATCAACAGAAATAAACGGCTAGTATATGTCAAGGACGAGAAGTGGTAAAGTGTGGAAGGAGGATGGGACCAAGTAACCTTTACTGATGACACCAAGATAAAAGTTGACCAAATTCAGCATGTGTGTGTCAGGATAAGAGCCGATAAAGAAGTCTTACTGCACACGCCAAGCCATATTCAAACCAAGTGGTAACTTTGAGGCTCTGGTAAGCTGTTTTCTAGCCCATTAATAGATCCGATTTGTTTGTCCATTAAAATATGAACAATGAGCTGTGTATCTACATGCTGGATAAAAACCTGAGTCTTGCTGTAGACTTAGTCAAGATTCAATCATCAAAAATGACACCAGCCCGCTTTATGAAGCGTTTGCAGTCACGAGATTAAAGGGAACGAAAACAATCACAACATCCCTGTGACTCACATAGAGTCCAGATATAAATCTGATCGAACACGGCTGACTTCTGTTGAAAAGAAAACAGTGAGCGGGCTGCGTTTAAATGATCAAAATGTAGGACTGCCTCTGATTTTTACAGAATATACATACTGACGTCATTATTACGTCATCATAGCCACCTAAAACACAATTCTTAGAAGACCCGTGGGATATAGACAGTGAAATATCACCACTCCAAATGCTAAGGCGATCAAGCAATTAACTGATTTTCTGTTATTTTTTAAAGTACACATGATTTTTGCAACCTAAAACAACACAAACAAGTGAGCAAGACTTGTAGCAAGGAGGTGCGACTGCGAAGCTCACTCGCACGTTATTCGGGACGCACTGCTGAGGCACTTTGTAGAACTTCTGTCAATTGTAGATTATGTAACATAGTCTCATATCAAAGGCCAATACTGTTGTTAGTCAAGTAGTGTCATACATTTTGGTTATCCTGTCCTCCCAACACGCAAGTACAACTATGGCGATTGTGCGCCTACAAACACGAGAGACAGAGAGAGAGAGAGAGAGAGAGAGAGAGAGAGAGAGAGAGAGAGAGAGAGAGAGAGAGAGAGTGCAAGTGGGGTTAATAACTGACCCTGTTGATAGGCCTATCAGAATTTTTTTCCAAAACCCATTTGCTGGTTATACTATTTATGCATATCATTCTCCCGTAACATTTAAAAATAATCATTAAAAAAATGCCGTAATTGGCTTAACACTATGAAGAATCAATGATTCAATATCAGCATTCTTTAAAAATAAAATTAGAACTCGTGCGCGCACACGCGAACACCCCCCCCCCACACACACACACACACACACACACACACACACTAACACACACACACACACACACACACACACACACACACACACACACACACACACACACACACACACACATACAGACGTGGGTGATCTCATTCGTTTACACACATTCACACTCGCGCGCGCAAGCTCTAGAGATTGCATGCACGCACACATCCACAAACTAATATTCAAACAGATACACATATTGGCATATGCACACACATTCGGTCTAATTATACTCTAAACTCTTTCCAGAGACAATCGAAAGAACAAAGACACGGGCACACATATTTGTGGGCACACGTGCACACATGCACACACGCACACACAAACACACACACACACACACACACACGAGAGAGAGAGAGAGAGAGGGAGAGAGAGAGAGAGAGAGAGAGAGAGAGAGAGAGAGAGAGAGAGAGAGAGAGAGAGAGAGAGAGAGAGAGAGAGAGAGAGAGAGAGAGAGAAAGCAAACAAAACAAAACAAAAATCAATACTTTTACTTTTAAAAGTAATTAGTAGACACGCATAGTGCTATATGCATCGAGTCCGCTATCAGAAGAGTGAGTTTGCAGCAACGATCAATGTTCCAACCGTCCACCATTTATATTACTGACATCAGGGCCTTGTGCTTTTTACTTTGAGTTGAATTAGCTGTTACTGCGTGCAAGCCACCACAAGATTCATCATATAGTAAAAAGCCAACTGTCCGTCCGTGTGTGTGTGTGTGTGTGTCTATCTGAAACACAAAACGGGCCTTATAACTCAGCCGTTTTTTGACCGAATCGCTTCAAATTTGCTGTGAGCCCTAACGCAGTGATGGCAACGGCAACCGGGATGGCCGTGTCATTTGCGCGGTTTCGCAAATGCGCGAAACGCGTATCCGCCGGACTCTCGGCGCCCGTATTTCTGGACCGATTACCTTCAACTTTGGCAGGTACATGACCGGGGATGGTGACTATCGGTGTGCCAAACCGGAAGCGAATCGGTTCCGAAACGCGCGCGCTATACGCCGCTTCACCTTTTCACGAATAACTCCGCCGTTTCTTTACCGAATCGCCTCAAATTTGCTGTCAGGCTTGCTATGGCCTGGGCAAAGCCTGGCAGCAAATTGGAAGAGAATCGGGAGAGCGCGTCACTCTCAGAGCAGCGCCAACGGGAAACGGGGCCTTATAACTCCGCCGTTTCTTAACCGAATCGCTTCAAATTTGCGTACTCAGCGTTACCAGTACTTGGCGTTACCGTTACTAGGCGTTACCAGTACGGTGCATTGCCAGTACTAGGCGTTGCGCTAGTTAGCTATTAAACAAGGCAAGCCAACATACGCTCTAGCTAAATGTGTAGAAAATGTATTTGATAATTAAAAAAATATATATATAAAAAATATGCAACAAACAAAATTGCAAATTTCTCTTAAGGGCCAGCCACACGTCCACTAAAATCGTACGACTGTGCAATACGATTCGATCACGTGGTCTCCTAGAACAAATGTGATTCGCGCTTCGAGATCACGTGATCGAATCGTATCGCATAGTCGTGCGATTTTAGCTGAAGTGTGGCTGGCCCTTTAGGGCTAGGCCTAATCTTTTGCATGCTGGTTTTGTATCTAAATTCTCCTCCGAAATCGGAATATGTCGGCTGCGCGCAGCGGGGAGACCAGTGAAAACTGAAAACCTTACCCATTATGGCCATATGGCCTGGGAACGCAGAAGGGAAGAAGAAGAAGTAGCTAAATTAGCAGGGGATGGGCAGTAGATCGAGGCGATTTCCGAACACTTTCGCAGCGCAGAGAAACCTGCTATCTTAAAACACTATTAATTTTCGTACAAATAGTTCCCCTGCCGTCTGCAAGTTGTGTGCTTGTAACTTCCTCTTATCCGTTACTCTCTTTGACTCTTGCCTTTTCCCTTTGCTTACTGCATGCCACCTATACTTTTTCTGTCTTGTTGGTCCATTCTCCTGCCTTTGTTCTGGAAACTCCTACAAAGATGTTCTCCCCGGCCGAAGACGGACAGGCTGGGTCTAACTATTTCTTGGTTAGGCGCATAACGTCAGCATGGCGCATCTGCGCTCATATGACAGGAAAGTGTCTGAGCGATCGGAGAAGAAGAAGAAGAAGAAGAAGACGGAAGAACTCTTGTTTTCAAGGCGAAAGAATAAAATATAATTAAGTGACACGCTAGAATAATATAATGATGATCTTTGCTCTGTGGTGTCTGGGTGATTTGGGTGTGTTGTGTGTGTGTGTGTGGGGGGGGGGGGGGGGGGGGGGGGGGGTCTGTGTGTGTGTGCGTGTGTGAGATACACAATGATGCTCTTGCTTTGTGGTGTCGGTTTTTGTGAGATGGTTCAGATAATCCACTAAGGCCAACCCGCAAGTAGTTGAACCGTTCTGTCGAATCCATGGGTGGTGATTGAAAGCATCGGCAATATAAGACATATATATATAACCCAAAACGAACAAATAAACAAAATAAACAACAACAAAAACAAACACGACTGTACATTTTCAAACGCTGCACTCTCAACCTTATTTGTCCCCCACCTACCCACCCCCTTCACTCACCACATCCCCCGCAAAACGCGATATTCTGCATTTCTTGAGCTGCGGCTTCCCCAAGACCGTCAGTGTTAAAGACCCACCACACCAATGTGTGAAAATCAGCGTGTTCACATGTTTTCCCTCCTATCGCTGGTAAGAAAATCTTAAATAAATCTTCCGAGCATTAAGAGGGGAAATATACACGTGACGTGATCGGACCAATTTTGTTCATTCTGTATATCACCCCATTGACCCCCCTCATAGCGAAACACTCTGTCCGTCATGAAATGTATGCCGATGATACTCAACTCAATCATCATGCTTCACCGCTAGCTCACGACCAGCTTATTCACACTCTTCAAGACTGTGTCACTGAAGTGAAAACATGGATGTCAAACAATAAACTTAAGCTAAACGATGACAAGACTGAAGCACTTAGAGTGCTTCCCCCATCTGTTGACTCTAGCTCTCTGCCCTCCACCATTGCCCTTGGAGATTCCAACATCCATTTTTCTGAACATATTCGCAACCTTGGTGCTTTCTTGGATGAAGACCTTTCCATGCAACATCATATCACTAAGATCTGCCAGGCTGCCTACATCGAACTCAGGCGAATCAGCTCTATACGCCCCTTTCTCACGACCGAGGCAACCAAAACGCTAGTCAGTTCATACATTTTGTCTAGATTAGATTACTGCAACTCCCTTCTACTTGGTTGCCCACAGGCGCTTCTCAAACCCTTACAACAACTTCAAAACTCTGCTGCTAGAATGGTCTTCAAAGCCAAGCGTCTTCAACACACATCACCTCTACTTAAAGAGTTACATTGGCTACCCGTTCAACAAAGAATAAACTACAAAGCTGCCTGTCTCTGCTATCAGATCATATCAGGAACAGCACCGCAATACCTCTCTGAGCTTCTTGAAATTTACGTTCCATCTCGATCTCTCCGCTCAGCAAATGACAATAGGATCTTTCGAATACCAAAATTTAAACGTGATAGGCACGGTGGTAGAGCTTTTACATCATCAGCAGTCAAACTCTGGAATTCATTGCCTTCTGCTGTCAGACATAGTCAATCTTTAGCATCGTTCAAAACAAACCTGAAAACCCATCTGTTCCGGCAGTCTTTCCAATAACACCCCCATCTCCATGTGCACGTGTGCGTGTGTGTGTGTGTGTGTGTGTGTGTGTGTGTGTGTGTGTGTGTGTGTGTGTGTGTGTGTGTGTTGTGCGATGTGTGTGTGTGTGTGTGTGTGTGTGTGTGTGTGTGCGTGTGCGCGTGCGTGCGTGTGCGTGATGTATGTCCGTATGTTTGTATGTATGTAATTTGTGTGTGTGTATGTGTATGTATGTACTTTGTGAGCGTGTGCGCGAATGTGAGTGTGCGTGCGCCCACGGCCGCACTTCCAAGCAGGTGTGTGTGTGAGTGTGTTCTGTGTGGGTATATCTGCTTGCATGTGTATGAGTGTATGCGTGCGCAGGAGAGATTGTGTTCACTAGAGGGGGGGGGGGGGGGGAGAGGAGTGTGTGTGAGTATGTGTCTGTGAGTGTGAGTACACGTGAGTGCTTTGTGTATGTGAGTGCGCGTGTGTGTATGTGTGTGTGCGCGTGCGTGCGCGTGTTTGTACAAGTGTATGCTTGAGTAAGTTTGTGTGCGTTTCAGTGAGAATGTGTTTTCTGTGTGTTTGATGAAATGTGTGTGGGTATGTGTGTGTATGTCTGTGTGCAAGAACGCGTTCACGCTCGTGCGTGCACGTACGTGCGTGTGTGTCTGTTTTGCGTGTGTGAGTGTTTCAATGCTGATTGTAAAGCGCTTTGTGCTCGATAAAAAGCGCTATATAAATATCCGTTTATTATTATTATTTTGCATGCTCCACACATCCAACTGTGACGTCTATGAAGCATAGATCTGATGAAACACTGCTGTCTAACAAAATCTTAATATTTTCGAGCACTATTATTTGTAGACCTCCATGCATGAATCTGATGAAATGCTTGTATTTCATCAGCTATATATTTCACCACGTTTGTGTCATTGGGGTCTGCATGAACTCAGTGAAGGAAACTAGTAATAAACTGTTCATCAGATTCATCTATGCAGATTAGAAACGTTTCAACAGATTCACACTTCACAGGCATCGTCATAGTTGGATAGTCGCATGACTCACGTTGGATGAATGAAAATCTGTTTAACGTCCTCCGGTCTGGAACAGACACATTAGTAGATATAAAGATGGTGGGAACGATCCTAGAGGCAATGCCCGGAGGCAGTGCAACACAGCTAAAGTCCAGATTTTTTGCTAACAATAAGATGTAAACAACAAACACTCACGTTGGACGGAGGGAAATCTGCTCAACGTCCTCTGGTCTGAAACAGACACATAATGGGACATTAGTAGATATAAAGATGGTGGGAACGATCCTGGAGGCAATGCCCGGAGGCAGTGCAACACCAGGAAAGTCCCGAAATTAGCAAACAATACAGATGTATACGTGTATATACTTATTTCGATGTTTGGAGCTGTACCTTAAATAAGTAGCGCTAGCAAAATCAGAGTGTCCCTTTACAGATTTCTCCCTCGTGTTCAAACGTCCATAAAGACCTAGTCATTTAGTGATTTTAGGAGTTGGCGAAGGTTAAACATAAGTAGGCTACTCTTAAGCGTAAGCCACGTTATCAGGTGTCCCATCGAAGGCTAAGGCACATCGGCTTTATGCAAGACCCTATACAACTGGCCTTAGTGAACTTCAGAAGTGCAGAGGTTTTGTGTTAAACAAGCTGTGCCCAAACAAAACAGACAGTTAACAAATCGTTGACTGATTGATAGAGAATACACATATGTACATACACATTTGCAGTAGTACACACGCTTTTTGTCCTTTGCCCCGATTTTAGATTGGGCAAAGGATTCTGAGTTTGTCATGGTTGTTTGTTTGCTTGTTTGTTGTCCGTCACCGTAAGGAGACAAACTTTGCAGTGACCGGCGTCTGTTACTTTTGTTTTGTTTGGTTTGTCTGTCTGTCCCAAGGGTATCTCCCGAACCGCTTGACAGAATCGCTTCAATATTTGCGTGGTAGTGTGTCACCAAGAGATGAAGGCATCCGAACATAAATAATTATTTAAGGGGCAACACCGTTGGATTTAGAGTCTTCAAACTTGGCATGTAGGTGCATTGGCATATGGTGATTCTGCTGATGGGTTACCCATCAAGGTCCAGGAGATCAGTAGGCCTTGAAAGTGGTTGGGGTCTAAAAATTGGTGTTTTAAGCCATATTTTCCACATTTTTGCTTAACAGAAGCGCTTTAGGGTTTGCGTGGTGGTGTATCACCTAGAGTAGAAGACATCAGAGTATTAATTATTGGCGTGCTGACCTTGACCTTGAAGTTTGATCTTGAAAACCAAAATGTCCTTCTTTGTGCTATATATTTAATGTCTGAGCTGTATCTCGTGAACTAGAGGATAGAATCCTTTCACATTTTGTGCAAGGGTGTAGTACTACAATTACTCGACATTGGTACCTAACATATGCCCCGTGAAGAAAATGTCGCCGAGCGGCAGACATCTTTCCGTTTTTCTTCACGCTATTATATCTCGTGAAGCACTTTCATGGAATCACTTCACATTTCATGTGTGGGTGTAACATTAAGAGCAAAAGACATTGCAGCACAAATTATGACCTGTGGGGTTTAAGTGTCGTTGAGCGGCAGACATGTCTCTGTTTACCATTTCCGTAAACCATGCATGGAATCACTTAACAATTTGTGTGTGTGTGTGTGTAATACAACATGTAGAGCATGTTGGTGCATTAAATTATGCTACGGGGTGTCACAAGTGCATGGCGAAGCAGGTGACGGACATATCTGCCGCCCGGCGATGCCCTTGTTTGGATTTTTTTTTTCCTGTCTGTCCCAAAGATTTTTGTCTGAACATATATCCCACACCGCTTGACAGAATCGCTTCTAATGTTGTGTGTGGGTGTGTCTACAAGAGAAGAAGCCAAAATGCAT
>CM065684.1:5405543-5428043 GCA_017654935.2 Phymorhynchus buccinoides
CGTCCCTTCGGCCGGGGAGGAACATCCTTTGTAGGAGTTTCCAGAAACAGAAAGGCAGGAGAATGGACCAACAAGACAGAAAAAGTATAGGTGGCACATGACAGTAAGCAAAGGAAAAGGCAAGAGTCAAAGAGAGTAACGGATAAGAGGAAGTTACAAGCACACAACTTGCAGACGGCAGGGGAACTATTTGTACGAAAATTAATAGTGTTTTAAGATAGCAGGTTTCTCTGCGCTGCGAAAGTGTTCGGAAATCGCCTCGATCTACTGCCCATCCCCTGCTAATTTAGCTACTTCTTCTTCTTCCCTCTGCGTTCCAGGCCATATGGCCATCATGGCCAACATAAAAGGTTTAAGGTTTTCAGTTTGCACTGAAGTCTCCCCGCTGATGCGCGCCGCAGCGCCGACATATTCCGATTTCGGAGGAGAATTTAGATACAAAACCAGCATGCAAAAGATTAGGCCTAGCCCTAAAGGGCCAGCCACACTTCAGCTAAAATCGCACGACTATGCGATACGATTCGATCACGTGATCTCGAAGCGCGAATCACATTTGTTCTTTGAGACCACGTGATCGAATCGTATTGTACAGTTCGTACTTACGATTTTAGTGGACGTGTGGCTGGCCCTGTTAAGAGAAATTTGCAATTTTGTTTGTTGCATATTTTTAGAAATTTGTTTTTTTTAATTATCAAATACATTTTCTACACATTTAGCTAGAGCGTATGTTGGCTTGCCTTGTTTAATAGCTAACTAGCGCAACGCCTAGTACTGGCAATTGCACCGACTACTGGTAACGCTTAGTTAGTAACAGTAACGCCAAGTTAATGGTAACGCTGAGTACAGCAAATTTGAAGCGATTCGGTTAAGAAACGGCGGAGTTATAAGGCCCCGTTTCCCGTTGGCGCTGCTCTGAGAGTGACGCGCTCTCCCGATTCTCTTCCAAATTGCTGCCAGGCTTTGCCCCGGCCACAGCAAGCCTGACAGCAAATTTGAGGCGATTCGGTTAAGAAACGGCGGAGTTATTCGTGAAAAAGGTGAAGCGGCGTATAGCGCGCGCGTTTCGGAACCGATTCGCTTCCGGTTTGGCACACCGATAGTCACCATCCCCGGTCATGTACCTGCCAAATTTGAAGGATAATCGGTCCAGAGATACGGGCGCCGAGAGTCCGGCGGATACGCGTTTCGCGCATTTGCGAAACCGCGCAAATGACACGGCCATCCCGGTTGCCGTTGCCATCGCCTCGTTAAGGCGCACAGCAAATTTGAAGCGATTCGGTCAAAAAACGGCTGAGTTATAAGGCCCGTTTTGTGTTTCAGACAGGACACACACACACACACACACGGACGGACTGTTGGCTTTTTACTATATGATGAATCTTGTGGTGGCTTGCACGCAGTAACAGCTAATTCAACTCAAAGTAAAAAGCACAAGGCCCTGATGTCAGTAATATAAATGGTGGACGGTTGGAACATTGATCGTTGCTGCAAACTCACTCTTCTGATAGCGGACTCGATGCATATAGCACTATGCGTGTCTACTAATTACTTTTAAAAGTAAAAGTATTGATTTTGTTTTGTTTTGTTTCTTTCTCCTCTCTCTCTCCTCTCTGATCCTCTCTCTCTCTCTCTCCATCGGATCTTTCCACTCTCTTATTCTCTCCATTCTCTCTCTTCTCTCATCTCTGCATCTCTCTCTTCCTCTCTCATCTCCTCTCTCTCATAGTGGTGTGTGTGGTGTGTGTGTGTGTTTGTGTGGTGCGTGTGTGCATGTGTGCACGTGTGCCCACAAATATGGTGTGCCCGTGGTCTTTGTTCTTTCGATTGTCTCTGGAAAGAGTTTAGAGTATAATTAGACCGAATGTGTGTGCATATGCCAATATGTGTATCTGTTTGAATATTAGTTTGTGGATGTGTGCGTGCATGCAATCTCTAGAGCTTGCGCGCGCGAGTGTGAATGTGTGTAAACGAATGAGATCACCCACGTCTGTAGTGTGTGTGGTTGTGGTGTGTGTGTGTGTGTGTGTGTTGTGTGTCGTGTGTGTGTGTGTGTGTTGTGTGTGTGTGTTAGTGGTGTGTGTGTGTGTGTGTGTGTGTGTGTGTGGGGGGGGGGGTGTGTTCGCGTGTGCGCGCACGAGTTCTAATTTTATTTTTAAAGAATGCTGATATTGAATCATTGATTCTTCATAGTGTTAAGCCAATTACGGCATTTTTTTAATGATTATTTTTAAATGTTACGGGAGAATGATATGCATAAATAGTATAACCAGCAAATGGGTTTTGGAAAAAAATTCTGATAGGCCTATCAACAGGGTCAGTTATTAACCCCACTTGTCTCTCTCTCTCTCTTCTCTCTTCTCTCTCTCTCCTCTCTCTCTCTCTTCTCTCTCTCTCTCTCTGTCTCTCGTGTTTGTAGGCGCACAATCGCCATAGTTGTACTTGCGTGTTTGGGAGGGACAGGATAACCAAAATGTATGACACTACTTGACTAACAACAGTATTGGCCTTTGATATGAGACTATGTTACATAATCTACAATTGACAGAAGTTCTACAAAGTGCATCAGCAGTGCGTCCCGAATAACGTGCGAGTGAGCTTCGCAGTTTCGCACCTCCTTACGCTACAAGTCTTGGTCACTTGTTTGTGTTGTTTTAGGTGGACTGCAAAAATCATGTGTACTTTAAAAAAATAGACAGAAAATCAGTTAATTGCTTGATCGCCTTAGCATTTGGTTACGTGGTGATATTTCACTGTCTATACTCCCACGGGTCTTCTAAGAATTGTGTTTTAGGTGGCTATGATGACGTAATAATGACGTCAGTCAGTCTTGTGTATTCTGTAAAAATCAGAGGCAGTCCTCATACATATTTGATCATTTAAACAAACGCAGCCCTCTCTCACTTGTTTTCTTTTCAACAGAAGTCAGCCGTTTTCGATCAGATTTATATCTGGACTCTATGTGAGTCACAGGGATGTTGTGATTGTTTTCGTTCCCTTTAATCTCGTGACTGCAAACGCTTCATAAAGCGGGGCTGGTGTCATTTTTGATGATTGAATCTTGACATAAGTCTACAGCAAGACTCAGGTTTTTATCGCAGCATGTAGATACACAGCTCATTGTTCATATTTTAATCGACAAACAAAATCGGATCTATTAATGGGCTAGAAAACAGCTTACCAGAGCCTCAAAGTTACCACTTGGTTTGAATATGGCTTGGCGTGTGCAGTAAGACTTCTTTATCGGCTCTTATCCTGACACACACATGCTGAATTTTGTCAACTTTTATCTTGGTTTCATCAGTAAAGGTTACTTGGTCCCATATCCTCCTTCCACACTTTACCACTTCTCCTCCTTGACATATACTAGCCGTTTATTTCTGTTGATCTCCTTCATAACCATGTTCTTTCAAAATCGTCACTTTTGGAACCATTGCTATTTGAGCATTTTTCCGACACTTGACTCAAAAATTTGTCTTGCTTGCAATTACTAAAAATGTAGGTTATATAATAAAAATTATGTCACAGACCCTCTGGTATTGTTTTGTACAATTTTGAAAATTGAACTTTCGATTTATGTGGTTGAAGTTTCCCTGTGCCAATGAGGGGCATGCATTCACCTCCATCATGACTTGTGTTGAAGAACAAAAAATCAAATTGAACACTGTTGTATGGCCTATTTCCCATAATTTGGCTATATTAAATACTTTGACTGCATTTCTATGTAGATGATACAATCATTCTTTTGAGTCTACTGAAAAATTACCATCGCTGCGACCCACGCTCTTACCACTGCCCTTGAAGAAAATCTACAGCATGACAGGGTTTAAGAAATGACGTCACAAAGTAGACTGATATGACGTCATTAGGGTAGACTGTTACATATTCGGCCAGTTTAGACAGTTATCGTATTTTTCGACATATTCTGGCATGTAGATGCAGCATCTGAGTTATAATTTCAATCCATTAATATAATCGATCAATCAGAAAGCGGTTTAACGAAACTGTTTACGGTTTTCGCATGAATATTCACCAGAAAATGGCTGCAAACAAAGTCAAGTGCCTTGTGACAATGTCGTCCATACCCCATGCAATTTCGTTCAGGCATGACATGCAATTTCGTCCAAGGACAAAGAGCAAAGCACTGTGACGACGCGTTTTGAAATAACAACGCGTTTTGAAATAATTATTTCAAAACGCGTTGAGTTTATTTCAAAACGCGTTGGTGTGTGTCGACACGTTTTGAAATAAAACCGCGATTTGAAATAAATTTTCTCTTTCTGACTCTTTTGTATGTCTATCTGTTAATCTCTCTCTCTGTCTCTCAAAAATTAAACACTTTTTGATGCGGTTGACCAGTGGTCAATGTTGCTGACCAGTGGTCATTTTTGCCTATTTTGCCTGTTTGACTGCAAATCAGTGTATTAGGAGTTCAAATGAACATTTTTTGATGTGGTTGACCAGTGGTCAGTGTCATTGACCAGTGGTCATTTTGGCCTATTTTCACTGTTTGACTGCAAATTAGTGTATTAGGAGTTCAAATGAACAATTTTTGATGTGGTTGACCAGTGGTCAGTGTCACTGACCAGTGGTCATTTTGGCCTATTTTCACTGTTTGACTGCAAATTAGTGTATTAGGAGTTCAAATGAACAAATTTTGATGTGGTTGACCAGTGGTCAGTGTGACTGACCAGTGGTCATTTTGGCCTATTTTGACTGTTTTGACTGCAAATTAGTGTATTAAGAGTTCAAATGAACAAGGTTTGATGTGGTTGACCAGTGGTCAGTGTCACTGACCACACTACTGACCACTGGTCAACCACATCAAACCTTGTTCATTTGAACTCTTAATACACTAATTTGCGATCAAAGAGTGAAAATAGGCACGTTTTGAAATAAAACCGCGATTTGAAATAAATTCACCGAAGTCTTTGTGTAGACCCATTCAGGACAAAAACCCACTGGACAAAACACTACCCATGCAGGAGAAAAGCCCACTGGACAAAACACCACCCATGAAGGACAAAAACCCACTGGACAAAACACTACCCACGCAGGACAAAAGCCCACTGGACAAACAACGCGTTTTGAAATAATTATTTCAAAACGCGTTGAGTTTATTTCAAAACGCGTTGGTGTGTGTCGACACGTTTTGAAATAAAACCGCGATTTGAAATAAATTCACCGAAGTCTTTGTGTAGACCCACACTGGACAAAACACTACCCATGCAGGACAAAAGCCCACTGGACAAAACACCACCCATGAAGGACAAAAACCCACTGGACAAAACACTACCCACGCAGGACAAAAGTCCACTGGACAAACAACGAGTTTTTAAATAATTATTTCAAAACGCGTTGAGTTTATTTCAAAACGCGTTGGTGTGTGTCGACACGTTTTGAAATAAAACCGCGATTTGAAATAAATTCACTGAAGTCTTTGTGTAGACCCATTCAGGACAAAAACCCACTGGACAAAACACTACCCCTGCAGGACAATAGCTCACTGGACAAAACACCACCCATGAAGGACAAAAACCCACTGGACAAAACACTACCCATGCAGGACAAAAGCCCACGCGGACAAAACACCCAAAAGGCCCACCAGACAAAACACCACCCATAAAGGACAAAAGCCCACTGGGCAGAATCTCACCCATGTAGGACAAAAGCCCACCGGACATAATACCCCTCATGTAGGACAAAAGCCAACCGGACAGAATACCCCTCATGTAGGACAAAAACCCACCGGACAGAATACCACCCCTGTAGGACAAAAGCCCATCGGACAGAACACCAACCATTTAATACATTATTTCTCGGTTAATTGTATTTTTCCCGTTTTTGCCTTTCTTGCCATACATACAGCTGTATTTTAGGAACATTTTTAGCTAATAACCTTTTTGGAATTCTAACCCTATCCCTAACCCTAGCCACCTAACCCTACCCCCCCTCCCCCCACGACTGCAGTACACCGCGATTTGTCACAGTTGTGGTTCATTGCGTTTTTCCGTCTTATAGGGTGGGGGGTAGGGTTAGGGTTAGGGCTAGGGTTAGGGATAGGGTTAGTATTCCAAAAAGGTTACTAGCTAAAAATGTTCTTAAAATACAGCTTTATGTATGGTAAGAAAGGCAAAAACGGAAAAATACAATTAACCGAGAAATGTAGGGGGGGTTGCACATCTGAGATATTCTTAGTACCTATCAGCATGCAAAATGTAAGCATCCTAGGTCCTGGGTCAGCTGCAAGGTGAACCCACTGCAGCCGAAAATGCTGCCACGCGGCTGGTGATCTAGCGTCTTAACGCTCTAGTTTAATTATTAAATCTTGCAGGATGCGTCATATCATGCTTTTTCTCTCCGTCAAGGGGGTTATGTTTTTGATGCCATTTTATTTCTGGTGTACCTGTTTGTATGTGGATGATTTCTTATTTCAAAATGAATTGTTTTGCATTGGGAGTGAATATAATAAGATTTATATTATCACACTTGTTGGAATTATTTTAAATCGTATTGATTTTATTTAAAATCGCTCCCAAAGCGAAACAGCACGTTTTGAAATAGAACCGCGTTATCAAATAAAGTTTCAACAAAAAAAATATGTTGTTAATTCACCAGCCTTCCAAAATATGTTATTTACACAAAACTCATGTACATTGTCCATCATCAGTCTTCTGGTGGTGCCGGTGTTAACAGCTGTTTTGTTGTACGACAAAACGGCGCTTTTGTGACATAATGGCGGGTGATTTTGTCGTACGACGAAGCAAACAGTGATTAGTAATGCCATTTTGTCATACAACAAGAAGGTAGGGAGATAGCCCGCCATTTTGTTATACCCCGCTGTTTTGTTGCAAGCAGATTAAAATCATCATTATTACCATCACCATCATGCGAGCGCGCCCTCAGCCACACAGAAGCACACGTACACATTAACACACACACGCACACTTACGCAAAATTGTACAAAAGAGAGAGGGGGGAGAGACAGACAGATAAAGAGAGAGACAGAGTGAGAGACGCACAGAGAGAGACGCAGAGAGAGTGAGAGAGAAGAGAGAGAAAATGCATGTTTGTGCTTGTGTGTGAGTGTGTGTGTGAGAGAGAGAGAGTTTGTGTGTGTGTGTGTGTGTGTGTGTAGACACACACACACACGGTGTGGTAATCATAAACTCATGATACAATTTGGCAGAAGACTTGGAATACCCCATGAAGAACGATGTAGAGACTGCAATCAGAATGACCTTGGTGAGTAAGAGAGAATACAATAAATGTCAGTTTATTTCCAGAAAATTTACATGTGTAAAGTCCGTCTTTAACTTGTGTGTAAAAAGGTGTAAATTTGTGTGTGATTTTGGTGTGTTAATTACATTAGAGTTATCTTTTGTAACCGTTTTCAATTGTTGAGAGAGAGAGGATTAAACAATCTTTGAATCTTGTGTGTGTGTGTGTGTGTGTGTGTGTGTGTGTGTGTGTGTGTGTGTGTGTGTGTGTGTGTGTGTGTGTGTGTGTGTGTGTGTGTAATTGAAATAAGATTTATTTACTTCTTTCTAATCACACAAACACCAAAGTATAATGAAGCTTTCGAGCTTTATTTATCTTCTTTCAGCAATGATAAAAACTGACTGATGCCAAACACTTTATAGGCACATCTTTAAGAAAACAAAGAAAACAAATGAAAATAGAATAAGGGTGAGCGCAATTCAATATGACAAAAAAAAGAAAGAAAAAAAAGATTTGGTAGAGACAGGAAGAGGGAAACAAAAAGAAGGAAAGAAGAAAACTGGGCAAGCACAGTTCAGAATTACTAAGAGAACATTTTAAAAAAGAAGAGAAGAAAAAAAGAGAGAACTTGTAGAAAGAAAAAAAATTAACAGAGAGAATTGAAAACTACTCAACATAAGGAAAAGCATGGCAAATGAAACTTGTTGGAAACGAACAGGAATAAAACAGTGAGGCCACATAAGCATACTCCCAGCCCATAGCCTAAAGGATCCAGCTAAAGACAGAGAATGAGTTCGACACCTTCCCTCTCTATTGTTATAAAGCGGGTTTCTCTATCTTATACACCTCAAACACATGCTACAGAATTTAGGAAAGAGAAGATTATTATAAAATTAAACAAATCTGGAAGATTAATTAAAAGATAACATGAGTCTTATGGTGGTGTTGACTATCTATTTTTTCATTTTTTCTCTAATTTAGAAGTGTAATACTTTTTCTTATCTTAATCAATTCATAATGTCCAAAATATTAGCCTTATTTTTTGAAATTTTGAAATAAGATTTATGTCATCACAATGCGTTTGGAAATCAATTATTTCAAAATGTGTTATTATTTTACCATTATTCCAAAAGACGTTATTTACTCAGCATCCCATAATTTATGCACTGCTTATTAACAGTTTTGTGGTGGCGCCGGTGATAATGTGCCACAGCGACAGCATTTCACGTAAAATATGCTTGCAGCGAATGAGTCTACACAAAGACTTCGGTGAATTTATTTCAAATCGCAGTTTTATTTCAAAACGCGTTGAGTTTATTTCAAAACGTGTTGTTTGTCCAGTGGACTTTTGTCCTGTGTGGGTAGTGTTTTGTCCAGTGGGTTTTTGTCCTTCATGGGTGGTGTTTTGTCCAGTGGGCTTTTGTCCTGCATGGGTAGTGTTTTGTCCAGTGGGTTTTTGCCCTGAATGGGTCTACACAAAGACTTCAGTGAATTTATTTCAAATCGCAGTTTTATTTCAAAACGTGTCGACACACACCAACGCGTTTTGAAATAAACTCAACGCGTTTTGAAATAATTATTTCAAAACGCGTTGTTTGTCCAGTGGACTTTTGTCCTGCGTGGGTAGTGTTTTGTCCAGTGGGTTTTTGTCCTTCATGGGTGGTGTTTTGTCCAGTGGGCTTTTGTCCTGCATGGGTAGTGTTTTGTCCAGTGGGTTTTTGCCCTGAATGGGTCTACACAAAGACTTCGGTGAATTTATTTCAAATCGCGGTTTTATTTCAAAACGTGTCGACACACACCAACGCGTTTTGAAATAAACTCAACGCGTTTTGAAATAATTATTTCAAAACGCGTTATTTCAAAACGCGTCGTCACAAAGCACAATGATTTGTAGTTTGAAATAAATTAATAGAATAGCTGAATATGTGTTTATTTTCTTTTTTAATTTATTTATTAAGATAATGTATGTGATCGGAAAACAAAAGCAAAGGCCTCCAGTACATTTTATCAATGGGTTCTGGAACTTTTTTTCCAGATAGGCCTATCAACAGCGTCAGTTATTGACTCCACTTACACACACTCTCTCTCTCTCTCTCTCTCTCTCTCTCTCTCTCTCTCTCTCTCTCTCTCTCTCTCTCTCTCCCTCCCTCTCTCTCTCTCTCTCTCTCTCTCTCTCTCTCTCTCTCTCTCTCTCTCTCTCTCTCTCTCTCTCTCTCTCTCTCTCTCTCTCTCTCTCTCTCTCTCTCGTGTTTGTACGCACATAATCGCTAGTGTACCTGTACCTGTTGGGAGGGCGGGATAGCAAAACATTATCACACTACTTGACTAACAACAGTATTGGCCTCTATTGAGGCTATTTCACTATTTTACATAATCTAGTATCTACAATTGACAGAGGTTCTACAAAGATCTCTCACTTAGGGTGCCTCAGCAGTGCGTCCCGAATAACGTGCGAGTGAGCTCCGCAGTGGCACCTCCTTGCTACAAGTCTTGCTCCACTTGTTTGTGCTGTTTTAGGTTGCAAAAACCATGTGTACTTTAAAAAAATAACAGAAAATCAGTTAATTGCTTGATCGCCTTATCATCTGGGGTGGTAATATCTCACTGTCTTTACCCCACGGATCTTCTAAGAAGTTTGTTTTAGGTGGCTATGATGACATCAGCATGTATATTCTGTAAAAATCAGAGGCAGTCCTAAATGTTGATCATTCAAACACAGCCCGCTCACTGTTTTATTTTCAACAGAAGTCAGCCGTTTTTGATCAGATTTAGATCTGGACTCTATGTGAGTCACAGAGATGTTGTGATTGTTTTTGTTCCCTTTAATCTCGTGACTGCAAACGATTCATAAAGTGGACTACTGTCAATTTTTATTATTATATTGAATCTTGACCAAGTATGTGGGGATATACAGAAAGATTCAGGTTTTCATCCAGCATGCAGTTCACAGCTCATTGTTCATATTTCAATCGACAAACACAATCGAATCTATTAATGGGCTAGAAAACCCCAGAGCCTCAAAGTTACCACTTGGTTTGAATATGGCTTGACGTGTGCTAGTAAGACTTCTTCATCGGCTCTTCTCCTGACACACACATGCCGAATTTTGTCAACTTTTGTCTCGGTTTCATCAGTAAAGGTTACTTGGTCCCATCCCCTTTCCACACTTTACTACTTCTCCTCCTTGACACATATACTAGCCGTTTATTTCCGTTGATCTCCTTCATAACCATGTTCTTTCAAAATCGTCACATTTGGAACCATTGCTATTTGAGCATTTTTCCGACACTTGACTCAAAAATGTGTCTTGCTTGCAATTACTAAAAATGTAGGTTATATAATAAAAATTATGTCACAGACCCTCTGGTATTGTTTTGTACAATTATGAAAATTGAACTTTCGATTTATGTGGTTGAAGTTTCCCTGTGCCAATGAGGGGCATGCATTCACCTCCATCATGTGTTGAAGAACAAAAAATCAAATTGAACACTGTTGTATGGCCTATTTCCCATAATTTGGCTATATTAAATACTTTGACTGCATTTCTATGTAGATGATACAATCATTCTTTTGAGTCTACTGAAAAATTACCATCGCTGCGACCCACGCTCTTCCCACTGCCCTTGAAGAAAATCTACAGCATGACAGGGTTTAAGAAATGACGTCATGAAAGTAGACTGATATGACGTCATTAGGGTAGATTGTTACATATTCGGCAGTTTAGACAGTGATCGTATTCTTCGACATATTCTGGTTGTAGATGCAGCATCTGAGTTATAATTTCAATCCATTAATATAATCGATCAATCAGAAAGCGGTTTATCGAAACTGTTTACGGTTTTCTCATGAATATTCTCCATAAAATGGCTGGAAACAGAGTCATGTGTCTTGTGACAATTTCGTCCATACCCCATGCAATTTCGTCCAGGCATGACATGCAATTTCGTCCAAGGACAAAGAGCAAAGCACATTGACTTGTAGTTTGAAATAAATTAATAGAATAGCTGAATATGTGTTTATTTTCTTCTCTTTTTTATTAAGATAATGTTGTGTGTGATCGGAAAACAAAAGAAAAGGCCTCCAGTAAATTTTATCAAGAGGGTCAAAAATCCACTGTGGCACCTGTAAGCCCCTCAGTAGTGAAACATGATAAAAGTTCGCTTAACGTCCTCCGGCCTGGAACAGTCACATACGGGGCATTATTAACTATAAAGATGGTGAGACGATCCTGGTGTGACGAGGTAATGGGTTAAAAGGCTAAGTCTCTAGGGAAGACTTTTAGTGTGTTAAATTTTCAAGTAGAAAATTTGCCTTTAACCCACTTCTCTAGGGTATGGGAGATGAGCAACTTTCCCGGCCCCTTTTCATCTAATAAATTTATATTTGTGCCCGGGTTCTGGCTCGTATGGTTGTAAGAAATACAAGTGGTTGAATTGCTCTAAATGGCAGACAGAGAGAAGTAGGGTTTTACATGAAATTACAAGACTCCCACTCTCATCAGTCTGACCAAAGGGTTCAGGATTATTTGACACTTGTATTTTATTTACTCACAAAATCTGCATAAGATTATGCAACAATAATAATAAAGCAGCTCAATGGCGCCAAAACAAAATGTGAATGAAAAACAATGAAATCCGAAAGGATTTACAAGACTTTTGTCTTTCTAGAAGGTTAGCCCCAAACAGGAAGGGTCACTAATCATCATTGTCCGGAGGAAAGTTCAAATGATTGGCGCAGTCCGGGGGACTTAGCTGTGGTCGAGTTCCTCCGTAGTGATCGGCGAGTGCTGGGGTGGCTGGGCTTGCTCGTCAGATGAGAGTAGCTCCCAGTCGTTCCGGTTACGGCTTCGCGGGATGGCACGGTTCAAGCGTGGTCTCCTCGCGGATTCTGGGTGCGGGGCGTCTTGGCGGCGTTCCCGTCTTGGTGCTTGTGAGTCAGGGATGATCTTCCTGCCCACGATGCCCTGCTGATAATCACAGGAGAAGGTGGATGTAGGTCTCTATGGCTTAGAGACAAGGGGCTTCAGTCGGCAGGGAATTAGTGAATCCCAACCGGCTAGAAGGCTTCCCTTGTACAATAGCACTAGTTAATAAATAAACTGAATTTCAGTTAACAAACTGAGATCAGTAAAACATAAAAGGTGATCAAGCCAACATCACTCTCCATCCAACACCTGGAAAGGAATGGTATCATAAAGTGCAAGATTGCGGCCCATAGGTTTCCTACTAAAAATAGACAAAAGGGTTAGTAGGCATAAACTCCGGTTCTGGTACCAAAAGTGTTCAAGTCAAAAAACACACACACACACAAATAATCAGTGCACATAAATAGAATAGAATGTTTACCACTTCTTTTCAATAACATATCTATCTACTCCTTATTCATCATTGAACATAGGATCTAGATCAAAAATAGGATCAAACAAACAAGTCTCAATCACCTGCCATCAATAATACTCACTAGTTGGGCTTAATGTTGCTCTAGCTAGGTTTCAGCGTCTTGTGTGAAAACTTTTTCTCACTTTCAAACAATGAAAGCCTGTCATTGGTTTATAGCAATTGACACGTCACAAGATGATGCTATAATTTTATGCATACTAGTACCGAACAATCACGCGCCAGTTACATCCTTATCACGTGCCGACATTCAAATCCTTCTCGTGCTCGGAAAGGAAGGGTTCAAAGGGGCCCGACCGTGGTTGTCACTTTCTCGTGATGGGTAGGTAGATCGGGCTTCAAAGAGATAACTGCCTTAATTGATTTGTCATAAATACATTAATCTAAATTATAAAAAGAAATTGCCTATTGAAAATTAATCATCATCAAATACATACATGATAAAGTCACACATGTTGTGAAAACAAAGGAATATTAACATTTGTTTTTAGGCACCTGTTTCTGCGTGATTTACAATTTTATGGTATATGACTGTCTTCAGGCAGTTGCTAAGATTTAGATCCAGCTTTTCACGCAGATCACACAAACTTAATTGTAGTGAATAAACTAATGAATACACTGTTTTTATCATTGGGATTCCTTTTAGGTTTTGCAACAGCTATGTGTGTTTATTATCCTTTAGAATAGATACAACACAGTTTCAAAGTGAGTAACCATGCAAACTGTACGAAATTGCATGGCGGACCAATTTGTAACACCCTACTATATTGGTAACTTGAAAGTAATTTGTGAATTGTGACCACTAGGACCTTTGCACACAGGAACAACAGGGCACACACACACAATGTTGGCCTACGAGCAAGTGTTTATAGAAGTAAAGGCTCTATATAGAGGCTTTGATCTTAGATTCAAAGCTCCTTAACAAAGCCCATCCTTGCTTAAGTAGCTATTCTTTCTGTAGATTGCAAGATGTTAAGTATTCATTTTTGCTTTGGTGTTTTGCTAGCAAACATGTGTCATTGATAATTGTCTTTTTTACCCGGTCAGACAGAGTCTGCGACAGATATTGTTTTTCTGTCTGTCTGTCTGTCTGTATGTATGCATGTCTGTGTATCGATTTTCTCAAAAACCTACTGTACGGGTTTTAATTGAATTTGATGGAGGGGTAGACATCTTAGAAATAATTATTTTCTTCGATAATCATGTTTGCTGATTGTTACTGATAATATATGATTTTTTTGGTTCAAGCACTATTATTCAAATGTTGTTAGTGATTAAAGAGAAATAACTCGCTTTGGGTATTGGGCAAAGAGTAAAGCAAGAGTAATGTCCCTTTAACAAGTACAGAATAAACTGATATAATTGGCTCGTTGCAACATATTAAACTTAAATGTGGCTGGGTTCACTGTCACTAGCATTTCTAGTTTCGCATTTGTTCTTTCTTTGAATTGTACACTGACCTTACAAAATGATGTACATCTGATCACAATATGGAGGCAAAGTTGGCTGTGAGGAATCTGGCCCAAAGAATCACTTGTTCCCCTGCCTTTGGCGTGACCTGGAAAATAGCTGCTGCACGCTGCTGCGAAACTTGGTCCCAAAAATGAAGAAGAAAAAGAAACTAGCAGCGGAGTTGACAGCCGCCAGAATGTCGGTGATGATTAGTATCAAGGCGCTGGTGTTCATGTACCTACCATTCACAGCATTCAACTCCGGCACCACCAATACGGCAACGTAGTAGATAAATAAAGGAGTGGTGCACATCACGAAGAAAATGTTATTGGCGATCAGCATGCGGTTCAGGTTCAGATTCTGGACGGACATTTGCTGCATGGAAACATTGGACGAAGACTTGCCACGCCATTCGTTCATTTGTTTCATTTTGAATAACGTTATCATGGTGGATACCATCACGCAAACTTCGAAACCTCCGATCATGCCCATTCCTAGCAAATAAGTGTCGTAGTCGTTCATCAAACGTTTGTTTTCGATGTAGAATTCTGTGTAAAACAACTCGGTTCTCTTCTCGCGGATGAAAGGATCGTACACGCAAATGACGTCAAATTTCATCACCATGAAAAAGTAGCACGCAAAGATGACCACGTGACTGGTGCCAATGATGACGGCTGTGGTTCTGGTGTTAATCATGGTCCGAGCTTTGAGGGGACTGACCACGCACAGACACCGCTCAATGGCAATGACCACATTCATGAACCTGGATATGTGAATGAAGGCGAACGACGAGTGAACCATGTGGTCAATATTAGCTTTCAGAATACGTTTATCCTCCTCTGGGTAGTTCTCATCGAGCACGCCGAAAAACCAGTCCATTTTCAATTCGAAAATACTGGCCACCACGATCAGATCGTCCAATGCGAGAACGAACAGACAGAGGTTAATCCTTTCCTTGATGTCGTGCCGGTAAAAAACGATCATGTTGATGATGTTCAAGGGAACAGCGACTGCAAAGAAGAGCGGCGTCAGACAACCGTACCCCACGAATGCGAACGCCTCCAGTGTGTGATAACTTACAGGGTCTTTGGGGTTCTCCCAGGGATTGTTTAAGGAATAGGGGAAGATCTGACAGCCTTCAGGGACAACTATTGGTCCTGGGAACCCTGTAGGTGGTGTAGAGTTTGTGGTGAAGTTGCCTGACACTGTGTCTGTGGTCAGTGCCTGGACATCCATGGTGTTGGATGGATGGACGCTGGAAAGACTAAAATGCAAACAATTCAAGGCAATATGAATAATTGTTGGGGGAATAAAGAGACTGATGATCACTGATTATGTTATCCTTATCGAACGAGGTTATTCCACATTCCTTGACATCTTTTCAACGTCTGGTAAAAACGAAAAGTACACATTTCCTGTTCACTGTTAGATTTCTCTTAATATGTTTTATATTTTATTTCTAGAACAAACTCAACAGAATGGTATGCTTTGGCCTTTTCCAATGTTAAAAGTACAAAACACAACATCTCATCAATCATGAATCAGTGCAGGCACATTTGATACAAGGGCGTGGTATCACCTAAAGAACTTTCCTTTCAATTTTGAAGTAAATCAGTACCGTAACTCCAGTACAAAAATTCCCCAGGTTTTCAAGGTCGTGCGTCAAGGTCAAGGTCACGACACCGATAATTTATGCATGTAGGCCTTCCTCTCTTGTAGACACACCCACACACAAAATCTGAAGCGATTCTGTCAGGCAGTGCGGGAGATATCTTCAGACAATAATCTTTGGGAAAGACAGAAAGAAAAAACAAACAAAAAAGGGCATCGCCGGGCGGCAGAATTGTCCGTCACCTGTTTCGCCACGCACTTGCGACACCCCGTAGCATAATTTAATGCACCAACATGTTCTACATGTTGAATTACACACACACACACACACAAAATGTTAAGTGATTCCATGCATGGTTTACGAAAATGGTAAACGGAGACATGTCTGCCGCTAGCCCTCGGCGACAGTTAAACCCCACAGGTCATAATTTGTGCTGCATTGTCTTCTGCTCTTAATGTTACACCCACACACGAAATGTGAAGTGATTCCATGCAGTACTTCACGAAATATGAGTGGGTCAAGAGTGAGGAATGATGTCTGCTGCTCGGCGACATTTTATTAAAGGGGACATAATTTATGTACCAGTGTATTGTACTCTAGGTGTTACACCCTCACACAAAATGTAAAAGGATTCTATCGTCTAGTTCACGAGATATAGCTCAGACATCAAAAATATATCACAAAGAAGGACATTTTGGTTTTCAAGGTCAAACTTCAAGGTCAAGGTCAGCACGCCAATAATTAATACTCTGATGTCTCTTACTCTAGGTGATACACCACCACACAAACCCTAAAGCTCTTCTGTTAAGCAAAAATGTGGAAATATGGCTTAAAACACAACTTTTAGACCCCAACCACTTTCAAGGCCTACCAATCTCCTTGACCTTGACTTTGACCTTGATCAATACCCCATCATCATAATCGCCATATGTCAATGCACCGACATGCCAAGTTTGAAGACTCTGGTTTCTCGAGTCCAGAGATGTGCTCGGCCCAACCCAGACAGGGTACCGACAACACCGGAGTACAGAGGACCGGAGTACAGAGGACCGGAGTACAGAGGACCAACTAGCCTACATCACGCACGAGATTGAGAACTCGTTCCATGAAAAACACAAGCTGCTTGCAGTTTTCTTTTATCTAAATCAAGCCTTCGACAAAGTATGGAAGAAAGGTCTCCAGCTGAAACTGCTGCAAGCAGGCGTCTCATCACTGATGTACAGATGGATCAGCAGTTTTCTGTACCACAGATCTGCAAAGGTTAAGCTTGATGGCTGCAATTGGCAAGCAATTCTGACTCTCAGATGGAATGCTTCAAGGAAGCGTTTTGTCGCCTACCCTCTTCCAACTGTACATAAATGACATCACCCAAACCCTGCCACCGAGAGTCTCCAACTCCCTCCATGCAGATGACCTCGCGGTATGGAATTCAGCCGAGCACAGCACCACAGCGACTCGTGTCATGCAAGAGACAGTTCATAGGGTGAGCGACTGGGCAGAGAAGTGGTGCATGGAGATTAACTGCAACAAACTGCAGGCAACTCTCTTCTCACTGTCTACCTCACTGTCTCAAAGGAGCAAGTGACGCTGAAGCTGAAAGATGCCGTCATCCCCCAGGTGGAGAAGCCCAAGTTCCTCGGAGCCACCCTAGACACCCGCCTCACATGGAAGCCATATCTTGAAGCAACAGCTGCAGACACCACCAAGAAGCTCAAGAAGCTCAGAAACTTGCGGGCACTACTTGGGGAGCTAACTCCTCAATCCTCAAGAGTGCCTACAAAGGTTCTGTGCGCCCTGTCATGGAATACGCTGCCAGCTCCTGGGCCACTGCCTCCACCACCAACAAGAGCAAACTGGACAAAGTGCAGAACGTTGCCCTCAGAGCCATAGTTGGTGCCATGAAGACAACGCCCATAACAGAGATGGAAACGAAAGCAGACATCGAACCTCTGGAAACCAGACGCAAGTACAAGGTACTCGCGCAGACAGAGAAGATTCGACGCCTCCCTGGTCATCCACTGCACAAGAAGCTGGCATCGTTAACCAAGAACCGACTGAAGAGGCAGAGCTTGAACCACCTGTCCAGAGAACTGAGAAGGTCACAGGAAGACATCCTCGACAAAGACGTCTGCGCGGAAAACCATATCACTAACCGAGACTGGAACGCAGTGACTTTTGCAGGTCGTGTAGAGCTCGAGGTCCCAGGCCTGACACACCGACAGCAACAGTCCTCACCACAGGAAAAGGCTCTGACGCTGGCTATGCTGGATGAGCAGTACCCACAGAATGACTGGACGCACATCTACACAGATGGCTCGGCCGACGATGCTGTCAAGAATGAGGGATGCGGCGTGTATATCAAAACACCCACTAAGCAGACGTATTCCTCCTCCAGAGCCACTGGACGAAAGTGTCATTCAAGGGCAACAGGCCTACCAAAACTGTAGTTTTGACCGACTCCAAGGCAGCTCTTCAGTCACTGACTTCTGATGCCCCGGACAGGGAAATACAGAAGCTACAGAAGAACCTGTTATCCCTTCCTGAAGGATGCACTGTAGTCCTGCAGTGGATCCCTGCCAACTGCGGACTTCAAGGAAATGAGATGGCGGACCAACTGCCAAGACTGGGAGCAAAAAAATCCAACAACCGTTTTCCTCCACTTACCAATAAACCAAGACGCTGCCATGAAACAGGCTGAAAGCAGAATGGAGAAGGACAAAGGGCAATTATGACCCAGTCGCCGACCCCATCAACCATCTCCAACGCAGCGAGCAGACTACCATCTTCAGACTGAGGACGGGCTACTGTGGCTTACGTGCCCACCTGAAGCGTATTGGCCTCACCCCTTCAAGCTCCTGTGACTGTGGGGCTGAACAGACAGTTCACCATGTCCTCCAGGAATGTCCCTTGTTGACGGTGTAGATGCTGCAGGAGGTGCCAACCGCCAGCAAGCTGTGGGGAACGGCAGAAGACCTGCGCCGCACTGTCCAGTTTAGCACTGCGAGATTGATCGCAAGAGAGAGAGAGAGAGAGAGAGAGAGAGAGAGAGAGAGAGAGAGAGAGAGAGAGAGAGAGAGAGAGAGAGAGAGAGAGAGAGAGAGAGAGAGAGAGAGAGAGAGAGAAGGCTCGGAAGTCCAAAAGTGTAGAAGTCATGGCTCCTTAAAGATTTTCCGGTTTCAAGGTCATATGTCAAGGTCAAGATCACGACAGCGAGTTGATGCAGAGTTTGAATATATTGCCTGTATTTGTGTGCAGTCATGATCATTCGTGGGTTATTTTAAATTGCCAAATCTTTTAGTCACCGTCCATGGATTCGACAGAACGGTTTAACTACTTGCGGGTTGGCTTTAGTGGATTCTCTGAACCATCTCACAAAAACCGACACCACAAAGGAAGAGCATCATTGTGTATCTCACACAAAACCGACACCACAAAGCAAGAGCATCATGTATCACACACACAAACACACACACACACACACACACACACAAACACACACACACACACACACACACACACACACACACACACACACACACACACACACACACGCACGCACGCACGCACGCACACGCATAAACACACACCAAAAACCCGACACCACAGAGCAAAGATAATAAAAAAAATAAAAAAATTGATAGCATTTCTGTAGCGCCTTTCTATAATTATTTTACTCTTAAGGCGCTTCCATTCACTGATACACTCGCAGTCACGCAAAACAGTATTACCCAATCATTCACCCAGGTACAAGATCAAGAAGGAAAAATGTACAAACCGAATGAGCTTTGAAAGTAGTGAGTCTAGAGTTTAGCTTTGAAACTAGAGAGAGTTGGTTCATGGCGGAGATCGACTGGGAGGGAATTCGAAACAGCTGGGGCACTGAAACTGAAACTGCAGTCACCAAATGATTTTAGATTTGTTTTTCTTTTTAGAACTTTCAGAAGTTTTGTGTTTGAGGACCTGAGTGAGCGGGAAGGAGTGTAGGTGTGAAGAGCATTGGAGAGGTAAGGCGGAAGGGTCTGTTCAAAGTAATGGAAGGATATGACAGCCAGCTTGTACTGAAGGCGGGACTGCACAGGGACTCAATGGAGCTCCTTCAGATGTGGCGTGACGCAGTATGAGGCGGGCTGCACTTTTTTGAACTCACTGTAGGCGAGTAATTTCTTCTGTAGGAAGGCCAAAGAGAATTGAATTGCAGAAGTCTAAACGTGAAGAAAGAAAAGCTGCGACAAGGCGCTTGCATGTGTTAGCTGAAAGAAAAGGCAGAATGAATGCAATACGGCTGAGCTCAAAGAAACAAGAACGCCAAATGCTGCTGATATGGTCATGCATAGAAAGAGTCTGGTCAATCGTTACCCCGAGGTACTTGACGGATGGTTTGAACTGAACAGTATTGGCTCCATTGTCTGGAAAGTTGATGCAGAGTTTGAAATATATTGCCTGTATTTGTGTGCAGTCATGACCATTCGTTTTCTTCAAAAATTGGCAAATATGTTAGTCACCGTCCATGGATTCGACACAACGGTTCAACTACTTGCGGGTTGGCTTTTGTGGATTATCTCTGAACCATCTCACAAAAACCAACACCACAAAGCAAGAGCATCATTGTGTATCTGACACACACACACACACACACACACACACACACACACACACACACACACACACACACACACACACACACACACACACACACACACACACACACACACACACACACATACACAAACACACACACACACACATACACACACACACACGCACGCATGCACGCACACACACGCTCGCACGCACACGCACAAACACACACCCAAAACCCGACACCACAGAGCAAAGATAATAAAAAAATAATAAAATAATTGATAGCATTTCTGTAGCGCCTTTCTATAATTATTTTACTCTTAAGGCACTTCCATTCACTGATACACCCGCAGTCACGCAAAACATTATCACCCAATCATTCACCCAGGTACAAGATCAAGAAAGACAAATTTACAAACCGAATGAGCTTTGAAAGTAGTGAGTCTTGAGTTTAGCTTTGAAAGTAGAGATAGTTGGTTCATGGCGGAGATCGACTGGGACGGAATTCCTAACAGCAAGGGCACTGAAACTGAAACTGCGGTCACCAAATGATTTTAGATTTGTTTTTGGAACTTTCAGAAGTTTTGTGTTTGAGGACCTGAGTGAGCGGGAAGGAGTGTAGGTGTGAAGAGCACTGAAGAGGTAAGGCGGAAGGGTCTGTTCAAAGTGATGGAAGGATAGGACAACCAGCTTGTACTGAAGGCGGGACTGCACAGGGAGCCAATGGAGCTCCTTCAGAAGTGGCGTCACGTGATTTCTTTTGTAGGAAGGCCAAAGAGAATGGAATTGCAGAAATCTAAGCGTGAAGAAAGAAAAGCTGCAACAAGGCGCTTGCATGTGTTAGCTGAAAGAAAAGGCCGAATGAATGCAATACGGCTGATCTCAAAGAAACAAGAGCGCCAAATGCTGCTGATATGGTAATGTATAGAAAGAGCTTGACAGATGGTTTGAACTGAACAGTATTGGCTCCAATGTCTGCTGTCTCACTGTTTATTAATGCAAGGTGACCAGCAGAACCAACAGGCAGAACCACTGTCTTGTCTGTATTGAGCTTAAGCTTGTTACTGTTCATCCATCCTAATACATCGGTGATGCACATCTCGATGCCAGACATAATGGAAGGGAAACTCTCAGGGGCACTACTTTGTGACAACTCAGTGTCGTCAGCGTACTTGTGAAAATCACAGGAATGTGCAACGATCTCGTCAGACAACGGCTGTGAATAGAGCGTGAAAAGAACAGGGCCCAACACTGAGCCCTGTGGCACTCTGTACATGAGGGGTGAACGAGCAGATTAAACTCCGTCTACAACAACAGGGAAGTGGGGTCAGATATGTAGGATCTGAACCACGTATGCCGAGGGTCGCTTCTAAACGGGTCAGAAGGATGGAATGATCAAGCGCGTCGAAAGCTGCGCTGAGGTCCAAAAATGCTGTCAGAGAAACAAGCCTCTGATCCGTCTTCAAAAGAAGGCCGTTCATGACACTCAGCACAGCAGTCTCAACACTGTGATTTTTCCTGTAGGCTGACTGATGCTCCTCAAGTAGGTTGTTATGCATTAAGTATCTCTTCAGCTGTGCCAAGACGACTTTCTCTAAAATCTTGCTATGAATGGAAGATAGTGTTTTTTTAGATTGTTGCAATCAAGTCCAGGTTTCTTAAGAATAGGCGTGACACTAGCATCTTTGAACTGTTTGGGGAAAACACCTGCAGAAAGCGAAATTTATTAAGATAATCATTATACTATTCTAGCATGTCACCTAATTATACATTTTTTAAATTATTTTTTTGTCATTGAAAGCAAGAGTGTTTCCTTCTTCTTCTTCGTCTCCGATCGCTCAGAAATGTTCCTGTCAGATGAGCGCAGATGATCAATGCTGACGTTATGCGCCTAAGAAATAGGCCTAGCATGTCCGTCTTCAGCCGGGGAACATCTTTGAAGGACTTTCTAGAACAGAAGCAGGAGAATGGACCAATAAGACAGAAATATACTATAGGTGGCATGCAGTAAGCAAAGGGAAAAGGCAGAGTCAAAAAGAGTGACGGGTAAGAGGACGCTACAAGCACACAACTTGCAGAAGGCAGGGGAACTATTTGTACGAAATAGTGTTTTAAGATAGCAGGTTTCTCTGCGCCGCCTAAGTGTTCGGAAAACGCCTCGATCTACTGCCCATCCCCGGCTAATTTAGATACTTCTTCTTGTTCTGCGTTCCCAGGCCATATGGCCATAATGAGTAAGGT
>CM065684.1:5438043-5443043 GCA_017654935.2 Phymorhynchus buccinoides
AAGGTATTGGTGTTTATGTACCTACCATTCACGGCGTTCAACTCCGGCACGACCAGTACGGCTACATGGTAGATGAGGAAAGGAGTGGTGCACATCACAAAGAAAATGTTATTGGCGATCAGCATACGGGTCAGGTTCAGATTCTGGATGGACATTTGCTGCATGGAAACGTTGGACGAAGACTTGCCGCGCCATTCTTTCATTTGATACATTTTGAGTAACGTTATCACGGTGGATACCATCACGCAAACGTCAAATCCACCGATCATGCCCATTCCCAGCAAATAACTGTCATAGTCGTTCATCAAACGTTTGTTTTCGATGTATAATTCGGTGTAAAACAACTCAGTTCTCTTTTCGCGGATTAAAGGATCGTACACGCAAATGACGTCAAATTTCATCACGTGGAAAAAGTAGCACGCAAAGATGAGCACATGACCAGTGCCAATAATGATGGCTGTGGTTCTGGTGTTAATCATGGTCCGAGCTTTGAGGGGACTGACCACACACAGACACCGCTCAACAGCGATGAGCACATTCATGAACCTGGATATGTGAATGAACGCGAACGACGAGTGGACCATGTGGTCAACATTAGCTTTCAGAATACGTTTATCCTCCTCTTGGTAGTTCTCATCGACCACGCCGAAAAACCAGTCCATTTTCAACTCGAAAATACTGGCCACCACGATCAGATCATCCAATGCGAGAACGAACAGACAGAGGTTAATCCTTTCCTTGATGCCGTGCCGGTAAAAAACGATCATGTTGATGATGTTTAAGGGAACAGCGACTGCAAAGAAGAATGGCGTCAGACAACCGTACACCGCGAATAAGAATGCATCCAGTGTGTGATAGCTTACAGGGTCTTCGGGGTTCTCCCAGGGATTGTTTAAGGAAAAGGGGAAGATCTGACAGCCTTCAGGGACCACTAAAGGTCCTGGCAACCCTGTAGGTGGTGTAGAGTTTGTGGTGAAGTTGCCTGATACTGTGTCTGTGGTCAGTGCCTGGACATCCATGGTGTTGGATGGATGGATGCTGGAAGGACTAAAATGCAATCAATTCAAGGCAATATGAATAATGGTTGCTCTGCTCTGCATCAGGTACGTTGGCAGGTACCCTGGTATAATACGCCAACGGAAAAAACTTTGGGGAGAGCATAAATAAACATAAACAATAAAGAAGACAATAAAAAGGTTTTTTTGAAAGACTGAAAATCATTGATTATGCTATCCTTATCGAACGAGATTATTCCACATTCCTTGACATCTTTTCAACGTCTGTTAAAAACGAAAAGTAAAGTTTACCTGTTCATTGTTAATTTCCACTTAACATTTAAGCTTTTTTATTTCTAGAATATGCTCCACAGAATGGTATGCTTTGGCCTTTTCCAGTGCTAAAAAAACAAAACACAACATCTCACTAATCCTGAATTTGTGCAGGCACATTTGATACAAGGGTGTGGTATCACCTAAAGAACTTTCCTTTCAATTTTCAAGTAAATCGATACTGTAACTCCAGCACAAAAATCCCCCAGGTTTTCAAGGTCGTGCGTCAAGGTCAAGGTCACAATACCAATACTTTATGTATTTTGGGCTTCTTCTCTTGTAGACACACCCACACACAACATTAGAAGCGATTCTGTCAAGCGGTGTGGGATATACCTTCAGACAAAAATCTTTGGGACAGACAGAAAGAAAAAACACAAACAAGGGCATCGCCGAGTGGCAGATATGTCCGTCACCTGTTTCGCCACGCACTTGCGACACCCCGTAGCGTAATGTATTGCACCAACATGCTCTACATGTTGTATTACACACACACAAAATGTTAAGTGATTCCATGCATGGTTTACGGAAATGGTAAACGGAGACATGTCTGCCGCTCGGCGACACTTAAACCCCATAGGTCATAATTTGTGCTACAATGTCTTCTGCTTACACCCACACACGAAATGTGAAGTGATTCCATGCAGTACTTCACGAGATATAAGAGGGTGAAGAAAAACGGAAAGATGTCTGCCGCTCGGCGACATTTTCTTCACGGGGCATAGTTTATGTACGAAAATGGTACCCTGTTAGTCTCCAATGTCTAGTAATCTTAGTACTATACCCTCAAACAAAATATGAAAGGATTCTATCCTGTAGTTCACGAGATAAAGCTCAGACATGAAATATATAGCACAAGGAAGGACATTTTGGTTTTCAAGGTCAAACTTCAAGGTCAAGGTCAGCATGCCAATAATTAATACTCTGATGTCTTCTACTCTAGGTGATACACCACCATCTAAAGCACTTCTGTTAAGCAAAAATGTGGAAACAATGGCTTAAAACACAACTTTTAGACCCCAACCACTTTCAAGGCCTACCGATCTCCTGGACCTTGATGGGCAACCCATCAGCAGAATCACCATATGCCAATGCACCTACATGCCAAGTTTGAAGACTCTAAATCCAACAGTGTAGAAGTTATTGCCCCTTAAATAATTATTTATGTTCGGATGCCTTCCTCCCTTGGTGACACACCAGCACGCAAAGTTTGAAGCGATTCTGTCAAGCGGTTTGTGAGATATCCTTGGGACAGACAGAAAAACCCCCAAAAACTAACAGACGCCACTCACCGCAAAGTCCGTCTCCTGACGGTGACGGACAACAAACAAGCAAAAAAAACACCCCCATGACAAACTCAGACTCCTTTGCCCGATCTGAAATCAGGGCCAAGGACAAAAAGCGTGTGTACTACTGCAACTGTGTATGTACACAAGTGTATTCTCTATCAATCAGTCAACGATTTGTTAATATAACTGTCTGTTTTCCTTGGACACGGCTTGTTTAACACACAACCCCTGCACTTCTGAAGTTCACTAAGGCCAGTTGTATAGGGTCCTGCATAAAGCCGATGTGCCTTAGCCTTCGATGGGACACCTGATAACGTGGCTTACGCTTAAGAGTAGCCTACTTAAGCTTAACCTTCGCCAACTCCTAAATCACTAAATGACTAGGTCTTTATGGACGTTTGAACACGGAGGGAGAAATCTGTAAAGGGACACTCTGCTTTTGCTAGCGCTACTTATTTAAGGCACAGCTCCAAACATCGAAATAAGTATATACACGTATACATCTGTATTGTTACTAATTTGGGACTTTCCTGGTGTTGCATTGCCTCCAGGATCGTTCCCGCCATCTTTATATCTACTAATGTCCCTTTATGTGTCTGTTTCAGACCAGAGGACGTTGAGCAGATTTCCTCCGTCCTCTGTGTTGCACTGCCTCCGGGCATTGCCTCCAAGATCGTTCCCACCATGTTTATATATCTACTAATGTCCCATAATGTGTCTGTTCCAGACCGGAGGACGTTAAACAGATTTTCATTCAACCAACGTGAGTCATGCCACTATCCAACTATGACGATGCCTGTGAAGTATGTATCTGATGAAACGCTTCTAATCTGTATAGATGAATCTGATGAACAGTTTATTACTAGTTTCCTTCACAGTGTTCATGCAGACCCCAATAACACAGACGTGGTGAAATATATAGCTGATACTGAAATACAAGCATTTCATCAGATTCATGCATGGAGGTCTACAAATAATAGTGCACGAAAATATTATGATGTTGTTAGACAGCAGTGTTTCATCAGATCTATGCTTCATAGACATCACAGTTGGATGTGTGGAGCATGAAAAGACCCACCACGTCACGCGTATTTCCCCTCTTAATGCTCAGAAGATATATTTAAGATTTTCTTACCAGCGATAGGAGGGAAAACATGTGAACACGCTGGTTTTTCCACACATGGGCGTGGTGGGTCTTTAACATTGATGGTCTTGGGAAGCCGCGGATCAAGAAATGCACGAATGTTGCGTTTTGCGGGGTGGGGGTTTGGGGTGGGGGGGTGGGGGGTGTGGGGTGGGGGTGGGGGTGAGTGAAGGGGGTGGGTAGGTGGGGGACCAATAAGGTTGAAAGTGCAGAGTTTGAAAATGTACAGTCGTGTTTGTTTTTGTTGTTGTTTATTTTGTTTATTTTTTCGTTTTGGGTTATATATGTCTTATATTGCCGATGCTTTCAATCACCACCCATGGATTCGACAGAACGGTTCAACTACTTGCGGGTTGGCCTTAGTGGATTATCTGAACCATCTCACAAAAACCGACACCACAAAGCAAGAGCATCATTGTGTATATAATAATAAATAATAATTAATAATGCTTATATAGCGCATAATCTTGCAAAGCAACTCAATGCGCTTTTCACTCACCATTCGTACAGACATTTCTAACAAACTGGCCCACACATCCTCACCATTCATCTCTATGAAGAGTGGACTGGTTACGGGTATGGTCAGGGAGAGAATTCCAAACGTTTGGTGCAACAAAACTAAACGCCCTCTCACCCGAAGATTTCAAGGACCGCTTAGGAACTTTAAGAAGTTTCTGGGAAGAAGAACGAAGAGTACGAGAGCTTTGGTAGGTGCAAAGAGAAGAAGAGAGGTACTGAGGAAGAGTTTTGTCAAAGTGACGAAAAGCGAGAGTAGCCATCTTGAACTGCCAGCGGAATTTGACAGGAAGCCAGTGGAGCTAAGCCAAAAGAGGTGTGATGTGATCACGCTTTCTTTTGCCGAGCACAAGCCGAGCAGCACTGTTCTGCACTCTCTGTAAGCGCGAAATCTGTTCTGCTGGAAGCCCAGCATACATCGAATTTACAGTAGTCCAATCTGGACAACACGAAGGCAGAAATCAGTCTAACAGCAGCATCTCTGGACAGGAAGGGTCTGATGGAGGCGATACGCCTTAGCTCTAAGAAAGATGCACGACAAACACTAGATATTTGCTCCTGCATCGACATGGTTTGATGGAAGGAGACACCGAGGTACTTAACAGTCTTCCGAAATGGCAATTCAGATCCAACAATATTGATGGAATCTGTTTTAACTTTCTTCAGGGAAGAGGAGGTGCCAACAGGCATCACCTCGGTCTTTTCACTGTTCAGTTTCAGCTT
>CM065684.1:5448043-5473539 GCA_017654935.2 Phymorhynchus buccinoides
CTAGGGAAAATTGTCCCCCCCCAAACACCTCTTGTGGCTTTCAAACGAGAGAGCAACATCAGGGATCAGGTGGTGAGGTCGTCACTGAAGACCAACAACAACAGTCCTTCACCTCCTGGTAATGCCCACTGTAGCAACTCCAAATGCAACACCTATTGCTTCATTGACTCTGCCACTGACATTTGTGGTCCATCAGGTCGCCACTTCACCATCAAGGGCAGCTTCACCTGCTGGTAATGTCCCTTGTGGCAACTCCAGATGCAAGACGTGTTGCTTCATTGACTCTGCCACTGACATCTGTGGTCCATCGGGTCGCCACTTCACCATCAAGGGCAGCTTCACCTGCCAGTCTTCTAACCTTGTGTACGTTGTCACCTGCAGTTTGTGCAACAAGAAGTACGTGCGTGAAACGTATCGGTCACTTGCAGACCGTTTTGAAGAACATCTCCGGTCCATGAAGCTACGAAAGATCACTCCTGTAGGCGTTCATTTCAACGAAGGTGGCCACAGCTTCACACACGCAAAAATCGCTGCGGTGTGGCAGAACTCTTCGAGCAGAGGACTACAGGAAGTTAGTTCATGGAGGCCGAAATCATCACCATTCTCGGAACTCTGGCACCAGCTGGCCCGAAAAAGAAAGGATGAGTGTGCACTTCAAGACTATGCAACTCAAATCCTGTTTGTTGGTCTGTCCCTCCCCCAACCCCACCCCCGCTATCCTGCCCTCCCAACACGCACTCACAAGTAGACTGGCATTTATGCGCGTACAAACACGAGAGAGAGAGAGAGAGAGAGAGAGAGAGAGAGAGAGAGAGAGAGAGAGAGAGAGAGAGAGAGAGAGAGAGAGAGAGAGAGAGAGAGAGAACACAATCGAACACAATTTTAATGTTTTTCAGTCCTCCGGCCTATAACATAGGAGGTGCGGTACACACATAACAAGAAATGACAAGTGTATAATAATTGATATACTAGCAGCATCAATCATGAATGCGGTTAGTAGCTTATCATATCTGAGATACGAGTTCTTCTCTTTTCCTCAGTGCATAGCAGATGTACATAGCAATATCTCTAGTAATATGTACATTATTATTCGCAAGTAGTTGTTTTAGTTCGATAGAATTAACATTCGAAAACTGTCTGTGCTTCAATATGTATTTTTCTCTGAGAGGAGTATAAACATTGCATCTCAATAAAAAGTGCAGTTCGTTCTCAATTTGGTTACAGAAAATGGGCATGTTTGAACATTTTCTTTGTGTTTGATATTAATGATCAGGACGCTTAGGCCAAGACGAAATCGTGTAAAATGTATTCTAAACTTGTTAACTGTTAAGTAGGCTAGATAGGATTCTGGTTGCAAGAGAGACTTGAATGAATAGTAAGTACTGAAGCGATATCTTGAATTAAGCTTGCTAACCCAATCCTGCTGATAGCAATCAGCCATCCTTTGTCTGAAGATCTTCTTACCAACCCCACCCGCTAACCAGACATCAGAGAATCCATATCTACCAAGACAGCATTTTATATCATAAGCCCAGTTATTTTGCATTGCTCTACCCTCGGTGATGTTCATAAAGCTATTTGTCAAGGAGATATAGGCTTGCTTGGGGATTCTGTTCAGTTCCATCTGTTGTAAGGAGAACCAATAACTAAGTGCTCTTAGTGTACTGTCTATGTAAAGACGATAACGACCTGTCTCGTCATAAACCATTGTATTTGCCGTTTTATGACTAACATTTAACAGATGTTTATAGGCAAACAGTATAAACGAACTCCCAAGGTGTAGGACACCCGGGCACATTAATCAAAGTGTACACCAGTCACTCCAACCATAACTTCCAAGACAACAAACTAGTCGACTGCTATCTTGGAAGGCAGGGCTGGATTCTGTTCCTAGTGGAGAACACTGTCTATCATCATGTCTTGCTAAGGGATGTCATGACTCGAAGATCAGACTTCACGTCTGCTCGGTTGTATGCATCACGTGTGAACAAAAACCATCAACCAGTTAACATCAGCATATATTCCATGTGGAAGAAGAAATTCTGCTTAACGTTCTCTGGTCTGGAACGGACACATATGGGACATTAGTAGATATAAAGATGGTGGGAACGATCCTGGAGGCAATCCCCGGAGGCAGTGCAACACCAGGACAGTCCCGAATTTATAACAATACAGATGTATGACTATTCCATGCGGAAACCCGTGAGCAATCCATAAATATTCACATTTCTTCCCGTCGAACCCTTTGGGGTTGGAGACGTAAACAGGAAGCCCAAATCGGGAACGGAGCATACCGTAAATAGTATACCAATTAGCCTGAGCCGGTTCTGTCACCCCGCTGTGTCTGTATCTTTTTTTTGTACTCGAACAAGTTAGTGTACTAATGTATCTTTTTTTGAAAGGTTCACTGGTTCATCCTTCCAGCTTCATAAACATCTGCCAAAGCTTGAGTTAACAAGGGAAGCAACCGTTGCTTCCTTCTAGACTGGAGTTTGTTAGAGGTAGTCGGACCTGCATCCTCAGATGAAATTGAAGATGAAGATTGAAAACAAAGTAACAGGGTGATTAAAATTGATCTAGTATGTGATGTCAGTCACTTCTCCGTTAAAGCAGCCCTAATCAGTGTGGTAGAAGTTGGCTTACGCAATGCTTAAATATACACACACACGGCAGGCACACATGCGCGAACGCACGCATACACATTCACACACACATCGATAGCATCCAAGTAAACAGAAACTCGCTCAAAACGGTTACAAAACAACAACGAATTTTGTCCAACATTCTTTGTCATTGACAAGATGTATGCCCATTTCAGCTCCCCTCCCCTCCTCCCCTCAATTGTTATCATTGAACATTTCACTGAGAAGCAACATTCTGTCAGTTTGTGGGAAAGGGAGAGGGTTAGGATCTACCTAGGATTAATTTTTTAAAGCTGTAAGAAGCAGACTTTGAGAGTGAGAGTCGTAAACATGAGGGCACAGAAGCAGTTTAGTCACCCGTCATGTTTACGACCCTCGATCTCAATGTCTGCTTCTTTCAGTTTTATGGAAGTAGTCCTTGATTGAGCACCTAACCCTGTTCCTTTTCCAAACATGACAGAATGCTGCTTCGCAGTTAAAGACACACTGACGCACCACGTTTAAGTCCCTTGCTTTTTTCTAGGTAGCTGCGACCCACATACAACTTCAAATTGTTTCGTTTTCAATTTGGGGACATCATTTGTATGGGAGTCAAACCTGGTCAAAGCAAGATTTCTTACCAGCTATAAGAGGGAAAACCCGTGAAGCCCGTGATTTTGACACGTGACCTGGCGGGTCTTTAATATTCTCAACGCAAAATGCTGGATTTGACATAAGGAGCTTTATTTGCTTTGGACAAAGAGGGGAATAAAATGCCCCCCCCCCCCCCAACCCCCTCCATCAATCCAACACACACACAAGCACACACACACACACACACACACACACACACACACACACAATCTCTCTCTCTCTCTCTCTCTGCCTCCCTCTTTTCCCTCTTTCACTGTTTTAGCCACAATTTAAAAAAAGAAAGAAGAAAGAAACATGTATTGCACGGACCACACGTCACGTGGATTCGATAAACGCACGTGAAAATCTTTTTCTATGAAGTACACGGCAACGAGTTCAACCCGTTTTTCCGTCGTTAAAAAAAAAAGAATCGTTGTTGGGAGAGTGGAGTGCACAATGTTATGTTCGAGTTGTGTATCGCTTTCACGGACATTACTGGACAAGATACAGTGCCTGAGTTGGACAAACAACATCCCCGGGCTTTTGTGTGTGTGTGTCTTTCAGTTGACACCTATCCACCACTCGTGATAGTATACGGAATTTGTGCTTCTGTGTGTGTGTCTTTCAGTTAACATCCATCCACCACTCGTGATATTATACGGAATTTGTGCTTCTGTGTGTGTGTCTTTCAGTTGACATCCATCCACCACTCGTGACAGTATACGGAATTTGTGCTTTTGTGTGTGTGTGTCTTTCAGTTGACATCCATCCACCACTCGTGATATTATACGGAATGTGTGCTTCCGTGTGTGCATCTTTCAGTTGACATCTATCCACCACTCGTGATATTATACGGAACTGTGTGTGTGTCTTTCAGTTGACATCTGTCCACCACTCGTGATATTATACGGAATGTGTGCTTCTGTGTGTGTGTCTTTCAGTTGACATCTGTCCACCACTCGTGATATTATACGGAATTTGTGCTTCCGTGTGTGTGTCTTTCAGTTGACATCCATCCACCACTCGTGATATTATACGGAATTTGTGCTTCTGTGTGTGTGTCTTTCAGTTGACATCTATCCACCACTCGTGATATTATACGGAATTTGTGCTTCTGTGTGTACAGTTGTGTTCCTTCTCTGCGTGCACCGGGCAGACACAGGTAAGCATTAGTATTAAGCTTAAAGGGACACCATGACAGATGAGGTTTTGCAAGAAACACGTCGAGATCACCAGAAAGACAGCCTTTTCAAGGATCAGAACACTCACTTTGCTCTGATTTCTTAGAAATTAAACCGTCAAATCGGCGATTCTTCCTTGGCGGAGGTGCCGGAAGTCAAATTATTTCACCCAAAGAGAAGGCGTGTGCCGTCTCTTTTCTTATGGCCACCAAATCGTTTGCACGAAAGTTTCGCAATACAAGCCTTTTTTTCTTTTTAATTTTAAACAGTTTATCTAAAGCAGTTTCGCTCACAACAAAGGAAATAGCTCCATTTTTTTTTTACTGCACTACAAAAAAAGAAAACGCTTCAACCACAATGAGTGTCCCACTCATTCCAAAATGGCTACTCTCTCCGGCATCACCGCCAAGGAGGAATCGCCATTTTGACGGTTTAATTTATCGGAAACCAGAGCAAAGTGAGTGTTCCGATCCTTCAAAAGGCTGTCTTTCTGGTGATCTCGACGTGCTTCTTGCAAAACCCATCCATCAGGGTCCACCTCTAAGTGTGCAGGAGTACAAGTCTCAGGAAAATCTCTCAACATTTTTTTGTATTGCGGGAAGAAATGTACGTTGACCGTACTGGAAGAAAATGCCTGACCCATTTCTTCCTGCAGTGTTGTACTTTTCTTTGCGTTCTCTGCACCCCTATGGGAAAGAATTTAAGTACCTGTTTTGGGTGTGACGGGAAGAACTGCGTGACACTGACATTTCTTCCAGTCGTGTTTTCCTTTTCCTTTTATTTGCGTTCCCACCCTTTTTTTCTAGTAATTCTAAACCCCTTTGGGACAGAATTTAAGTACCTGTTTTGGGTGTGACGGTAAGAAATGCGTGACACATTTCTTCCAGTCGTGTTTCAGTTTGCTTTGCAACACCCCCCCCCCCCCCGCCCCTTTATTCTATTCCCCTTTGGTAGTGGTGTACTACCCCAAAATACCAACCCTTTTTAGGAATCCTAGATATCCTAGTTAACTCAGAATGTTCAAATGTTAAAATACGGAAAAATCGTATAGCTTCAGTACTTAATTTACTCTTACATAGAGTCCTCATTTATTCCTGTCGTCCGTCTTAACCATGTATTAAAAAACATCAAAAGAGGATTAAATGTGGTCCCTATAATGTGGACCAAGTAAACCAAGCGCTACATCTGTTTTTCCGTAATTCACAAAACCGTACATCGCAAAACAGTGTTTTCCGTATAAACAAAAAAACAAATTTTCGGACACAGTTCGGAAATACCGCTCAGTTCAGTTTGTTGATTTCAATAGTAATACGTATAGGGTCCACATTTGCTCCCGTCGTCCTTCACGTTTATGCGTGAAAAACAATGAAAACGGAAGTAAATGTGGACCCTATATAACAGTTGAACTCAATCAACTGAAGCAAGCAGTATTTCTGAACTGGTTCCTAAATTGGTATGCCATTCCGGTTCCGTCCGCTGACATACCGTTTTGGGTCTCCAACACCGAAGAGTTTGACGGGAAGAAATAGCCTAGTTATTTTTTGAAATCCACTCAAAGAAAGTGCTTTTAAACTTCTGATTGTTGATAATGATACATTAAAACGTCTTAAATGCAGTCCAGTTGTTTTATCACAAAACATTTGGAAGGATTTAACAAAATTAAGCATTTATAATTTGAAAATTAACCTATCAAAGCTAACTTCTCTCAAGCGCCTATTGTTTCAAACACTGGAGTTGTGTCATGTTAGCGCACTAAGGTCTGTCTTCCTTTGGATGTTGGATCTAGAACAAATCTGTCAGATTTGCGCACGTGTATATGCGTAAACGTTTATCCTTCTTTCTTCCACTTATTTAGGGTTTTCTGTACGGAACTTACGCGTCTAATGTGAACCCGGCCTAACTCTCTAGGCTAAAAGGATTTTTGTGTGACAGCTGGTGTTGGGGAAGGTGTCCCCCTTCCCCCCCCTAAAAAAAGCCCGCTAAGTCCCGTGGCTGAAGCACTAACTGCTGGATCTGGTTGTGGTAGAATACGTCACAGACGCCACTTCTGACGATAGACGACGGATCTAGAGCTGGTGCAAATGGCTCCTAGTTTCAAGGGGTCAAAGTCAAAGCCAAAAATACTTTATTATCACCTTAGGTGAAATTACAGTGTGGTCTCGTACAAGCACAATACAAGCAAGAAAGCACATTTGGGTGCATTAAAAATGAAAACAAAATTAAGGAAAAATGGACAACAAAACATGCTTCGCAAGAAGTTGGACATATTTAGAGTCGATAATAAAGCGACTATCAAAACGTTAAGAACTGCCCTCTTTCTCACCATTTCTACCCTCGCATTCATTTATTCACACCCACCCAACCCCCCACACCCACACCCTCTCCAATTCACCCTCAAACAAGGGTCAGTGTGACACAAATCTTATTAACATGGAATGCAAATCATGCAACACAACAATCAAAGTGTACAATGGAAACTTGTAACAAGGAGTAGCTAATACTATCAGATATATTTTACATACCCTTCAATCAATTGCAGTCTACACTTCCTGAGCTACATCTATCCACACCCAAGAGTTAAGGTGGCAAGCTATCGTCTTTCTTGACAGCATAATATTCTTCTCCCCTCTTTCAGCATCCCAGGGAACTAACCTTGATGGAGGGGGTAGGGGGGATCCTTGATGTAGAGGAAAACAGTAACTAGTTTAGGGCACAGCCCTCCGTCAGAATGAAGTGAAGTGGGGGGTTTCTTCGATAATCGTGTTTGCTGGTTGTTACTGATATTTTATGATTTTCTTGCTTCAAGCACTATCATTCAAATGTTGTTAGTGATTAAAGAGAAATAAGTCGCTTTGGGTATTTGGCAAAGAGTAAAGCAAGAGTACTGTCCCTTTAACAAGTAGAGTATCAACTGATATAATTGGCTCGGTGCAACATATTTAACAAAACTCTGGCTGGGTTTTGACCTTCGCTAGCATTTCTAGTTTCGCATGTGTTCCTTCTTTGAATTGTACACCGACCCTTACAAAATGATGTACATCTGATCACAATATGGAGGCAAATTTGGCTGTGAGCAAATTGGCCAAAAGAATCACTTGTTCCCCCGCCTTTGGTGTGACCTGGAAAACAGCTGCTGCACGCTGCTGCGAAACTTGGTCCCAAAAATGAAGAAGAAAAAGAAACTAGCAGTGGAGTTGACATCCGCCAGAATGTCGGTGCCAATGTATATCAAGGCGTTGGTGTTTATGTACCTACCATTCACGGCGCTCAACTCCGGAACCACCAGTATGGCAACGTGGTAGATAAGTAAAGGAGTGGTGCACATCACGAAGAAAATGTTATTGGCGATCAGCATGCGGGTCAGGTTCAGATTCTGGACGGACATTTGGTGCATGGAAACGTTGGATGAAGACTTGCCGCGCCATTCTTTCATTTGTTTCATTTTGAGTAACATTATCACGGTGGATACCATCACGCAAACGTCAAAGCCTCCTATCATGCCCATTCCTAGCAAATAACTGTTGTAGTCATTCATCAAACGTTTGTTTTCGATGTAGAATTCGGTGTAAAACAACTCGGTTCTCTTTTCGCGGATGAAAGGATCGTACACGCAAATGACGTCATATTTCATCACGTGGAAATAATAGCACGCGAAGATGAGCACGTGACCAGTGCCAATGATGATGGCTGTGGTTCTGGTGTTAATCATGGTCCAAGCTTTGAGGGGACTGACCACGCACAGACACCGCTCAATGGCAATGACCACATTCATGAACCTGGACATGTGAATGAAGGCGAACGACGAGTGAACCATGTGGTCAACATTAGCTTTCAGAATACGTTTATCCTCCTCTGGGTAGTTCTTATCGAGCACGCCGAAAAACCAGTCCATTTTCAACTCGAAAATACTGGCCACCACGATCAGATCGTCAAATGCGAGAACGAACAGACAGAGGTTAATCCTTTCCTTGATGTCGTGCCGGTAAAAAACGATCATGTTGATGATGTTCAAGGGAACAGCAACTGCAAAGAAGAACGGCGTCAGACAACCGTACACCGCTAATATGAACGCCTCCAGTGTGGGATAACTTACAGGGTCTTCGGGGTTCTCCCAGGGATTGTTTAAGGAATAGGGGAAGATCTGACAGCCTTCAGGGACAACTATAGGTCCTGGGAACCCTGTAGGTGGTGTAGAGTTTGTGGTGAAGTTGCCTGACACTGTGTCTGTGGTCAGTGCCTGGACATCCATGGTGTTGGATGGATGGACGCTGGAAAGACTAAAATGCAAACAATTCAAGGCAATATGAATAATTGTTGCTCTGCTCTGCATCAGGTACGTTGGCAGGTACCCTGGTATAATACGCCAACGGAAAAAAGTTTGTGGATAGCATAAATAAAAATAAACAATAAAAAAACATTATATAAAATATTATATATATATATATATAATATTATATATAAAGAGGCTGATAATAATTGATTATGTTATCCTTATCGAACGAGGTTATTCCACGTTCCTTGACATCTTTTCAACGTCTGTTAAAGAGGAAAAGTAAACATTTCCTGTTCACTGTTAGTTTTCTCTTAATGTGTAAGCTTTTTTTAATTTCTAGAATATGCTCTACAGAATGGTATGCTTTGGCCTTTTCCAGTGTTAAAAGAACAAAACACAACATCTCACCAATCCTGAATCAGTGCAGGCACATTTGATACAAGGGCATTGTATCATCTAAAGAACTTTCCTTTCAATTTTGAAGTAAACCGGTACCGTTACTCCAGTACACCCCCACCCCGTCCCCTACCCCACAAAGGGTTCTGATATTGGTAAAGAATTTCACAATTATTTACTGATTCATGTCCGTTCTTACAATTAAAAGTTGAGCGTAAGATGTCACTTCCAAAGATCTTTTGTCCTGTCATCAGTACTTTCACGAGCCTTAAGCCAGTTGACAATAATAGTATTAGATTTAGATGCAAGAAAGAGAATCGAGATTTTTTCGGGTCATATAAGCTATTTTAATTTCATTTTGCTAGTCTGCATTTTACTCCTCAATAGCCACCTTACTTTTGATTTGTTTTTCTCCAGTTAAATTTGCACATGCTTTCCGAATAAGCTGACTAGAAAAGTCAGGAGTGTTTAATCGTCTTTATGGCTGATTTCATACACTGAGATTGTTTCTCTCAGACGAGCATTCCACGATTATGACTTGGAGACCCAGATATTGTTACGTATTTAAAACACTGAAACAGACTGCAACGTCACTGGAACATACAACAAGCAAACAACTACACGACAAGTGTAAAGTGACGTTATTTTATTCACAAGAGACAAAACAAAACTACTGGATATTTCGATGAACGCGCCTTTATCAACACAGACAAGCAATTAAACAGCAAACAGCAAATATAGCAAAAGGAGCAAAAGGCAGGCAACAAAAGGAGCAAAAAACCAAGAAGATCAAAATAAAAAACATACTTCCCCTCTGCGTATGTAAAACTGACATACTCGATGGCTTAATTTATAGGAAACCAGAGCAAACTGAGTGTTCCGATCCTTGAAAAGGCTGTCTTTCTGGTGATCTCGACGTATTTCTTGCAAAAACTCATCCGTCAGGGTCCACCATTAACGCTGACGGTCTTGGGGAAGCCGCACCTCAAGAAATAATAATAATAATAATAATAGTGAATCATTTATATAGCGCACTCCTCCACCAAATGTGGAGCTCTATGCGCTTAACAACAACAAAATTAAAAGCAAGAAATTCAACAACAAAACAAATAATCGCTCACACACATGCTAATAGGCATACACATACACACACCACACACACCCACGCAGGCACGCACGTACGCACATATACATATACACACACACACACACTCACTCGCGCACGCGCACGCACACGCGCGCGCACACACACACACCCGTTACCATCACCACCACTCACCCCACCAAAGAACACAATACAAAATACAATCAGTTCAATAAAGCATCAACTCTCTCTCTCTCTCTCTCTCTCTCTCTCTCTCTCTCTCTCTCTCTCTCTCTCTCTCTCTCTCTCTCTCTCTCTCTCTCTCTCTCTCTCTCTCGCTGTCTGGCTCTCCCAACAAAGCTGACGTAGACATTGCAGTCAACACACAGTGAAACTAATCTAATAGGGGGGGGGGGGGGGGAGGGGGGGGGGGAGAATAGAGTCGAGAAGTAATGTGGCCTAAAGGTTGTGATATAGCTTGAATAGGTGGGTCTTGAGAGCTGATTTGAAGCATTGCAAGGACTCGATATGGCGAATTTCGCGTGGTAAGGAGTTCCAAGCTGATGGGGCCGAAAAGGAAAAGGAGCGCTCACCAAACAGTTTTGTTCGTGTAATAGGAACACAGAGAATTTTCGAATCCGAAGATGACCGCAATTGCCTTGATGGAGTATAGACAGAAAGCATGTCAGACATATAGCTAGGGGCATTTCCAGAGAAATAAGAATGACATAGAGTGGAAATTTTGTAGTCAATACGTGCTTTGATGGGAAGCCAATGGAGGGATATCAGGAGTGGTTGAACATGATGATACTTAGAGACCTTGAGGACAAGTCTGGCAGCAGAGTTCTGGACTTTTTTAAGCTTGTCAAGGAGGTGTTGGGGGCAGCCATACAAGAGTGAATTACAATAATCTAATTTAGAGAGAACAAAAGCGCAGACTAGTATCTTAGCAGTATCTATAGACAGGAGATGGCGAATCGTACCAATGCGACGCAGCTCACAGTATGCTGACCGACAGATAGTTTGAACTTGTGAGTCAACACTCATATATGTTGAGAGATGTGGAAGCCAAGATTTCTAGCAGAAGGAGAAAAATGTATTTGAGTGTCACAGACACAGATGGAATCAGGCTTTGGGTACGAAAGTTGTCTAGATGGAGAGTGGATGAACAAGGCCTCCGTGTTGTCGTCATTCAGCTTCAGTTTGTTTTGTAGCATCCATGATTTGATGTTGCGAATGCAGAATTCCAGTGAAGATATAGAAGGAAGAATGGTAGATGGGGATACAGGCTTGTGGAGTTGTGTATTATCAGCAAAAGACTGAGAATCAACTGAATGAGAAGTGATCAACTCGGACAGAGGTTTAGTATACATGATGAAGAGGACTGGTCCAAGTACTGAGCCTTGAGGAACCCCACGAAGGTCGCGTTTTGCGGGGGATGTGGTGAGTGAAGGGGCTGGGTAGGTGGGGGACAAATAAGGTTGAGAGCGCAGAGTTTGAAAATGTACAGTGGTGTTTGTTGTCCTTTGCCGATCTACGAAGGAGTATGTTTTCGTTCATGTATGTAACTTTTTTTTGTCCGTCACCATAGGTGATCGGACTTTGCGGTCGGCTGGTTTTTTTTTGTTTGTATGTTTTTCTGTCTGTCCCAAGGATATCTTCCGAACGGGTTGGCAGAATCGCTTCAAATTTTGTGTGGAGGTGTGCCACTTTAATAGGAAGAGATCGGCGCAAACCATTTCGCCGTCGTGACCTTGACCTTGACGTATGACCTTAAAAACCGAAATTCTATTTTTGGCCATATCTCGGGCACCGATCAACATAGGATGTTGAAACTTGGCATGAAGGTGGTTTCGCTTATGCCCGTTCTGATGATGGCATACCGATCAAGGTCAAGGTAAAAAAGATCGCTGGAGCCTGAAAATCGGAGGGTCATTTTTTCTCCTTCTGTCTGTCCCAAGGATATCTTTCGAATGGGTTGGCAGAATCGCTTCAAAGTTTGTGTGGAGGTGTGCCACCTTAATAGGAAGAGATCTGCGCAAACCATTTCGCCGTCGTGATTGCTACGCAGTGTTTTGGGCGTTTTTTGTGATGCCATATTTCTGGTTTGGAACCTCAGCGCAGTATGCGTATCACGTGACGCGCAGATGTGTATTGACCGATTTCGTTCAGTTGAGTTCAGTTGCCATGTTTGTCTTGAATGGGACACAACGTTTTTTTTTTGGTCCTCAGCTGTTAGCTTTAGAATGTGGACCGGGGGCAACTCACTTATGTTTTTGTAAGCTGCTGTTGATGCAGGTTCGTACCTATGGGTTTACTCTCTTGTTCTTTCTATGAATACAGTTGTTGCATTCCTTGTATGGAATTCTAATTTTTGGCTTCGTTTGGTGAGTTCGTTACTTGGTTGTGATAGACGTCAGGGTGGTGTGTCAAAGGTATTACTCTTTGTGAATGTTGGAAGAAGTCAATGATAGTTTGCAGGTTCCAAGGTGTTGTGTTGAGTGCGTTGTTGTTTGGTAATAATCAGTTTGTTCCATTTTGATGGTGGTTTGTTCTTTGTTAACAGGAGACTATTTGGTTGGTAAGTCTCATGGGCTGTTAACACGTACATATTTTGGATAGCTTGTATATGGTTGGTATCGATCATTTCAGCTTCTGTGGCTGGCTAGGAGAGTGGTGTGGCATGGGCCCCATCTCCTTTGACGCGCTGACTATCCTTTCCGTGCGGCGGTCTGGAGCAAAGTGAGTCGGCAACACCAGGATGCACGCGGGCAGACGCGACTTTGTTCTGCACCGGCGGGCCTGGTTGAAGAGAAAACGGCAGGAGTGCACTGGGAGCACCTGCGCTATTTACTGCCAGTTTGGTTTGTGGGATTGAGTAGTAGATGAAATGAGTTAGTTTTGGATAACTACGAAGGAACCTACTACTTGTGTACTTGTAAATGGAGATGGTTTTGGAAAACTCAAATGGGAGACAATTTGAGGATTAATTAAGAAAATGTGTTATTGAAATAGTTTCCCTTTTCTAGGTATATTAAGAAAAGGCGAGACACCCGAAGGAATTTTATATTTAGTGTGGAGAGTGAACTGATGATGAATGATAATTGAATGTGAAACTTTCTTTTGATTTAATAGTTGACCAGGATTGAATTCTACCTGCTTTTGTGGACTGTTGTTGATTGTTCGTCTGTGTCGTGAGGTGTGGATAATTTGGAGAGAGAGAGAAACACGAACATTCTCATGCGCTTGCATAGTCATACACTTTGATTGTTAATGTTGATTATTTCCCCTCACGCACGGGTGTAACAGTGATCTTGACCTTGACATATAACCTTGAAAACCGAAAATCTATTTTTAGCCATATCTCGGGCACCAATCGACATAGGATGTTGAAACTTGGCATGAAGGTGGTTTGGCTTATGCCCGTTCTGATGATGGCATACCTATGAAAATCGGAGGGTCATGTTTTCTCCTTCTGTCTTTCCCAAGGATATCTTTCGAATGGGTTGACAGAATCGCTTCTAATTTTGTGTGGTGGCGTGCCACCTTAATAGGAAGAGATCCAAACATGAATTGTTAAGGTCAAGGTCATGACCTTGATGAATGACCTTGAAAACAGAAAATCTATTTTTTGCCATATCTCAGGCACTGGTTGACATAGGATGTTGAAACTTAGTGTAAAGGTGGTTTGGCTTATGGTGCTTCCGAATATTATGTACTGATCAAGGTCAAGGTCAAGGAGAACGCTGGACCCTGCTTCCGAATTGCTTGACAGAATCGCTTAAAATTTTGTGTAAAGGAGATAAAGAGAGAGAGAGAGAGAGAGAGAGAGAGAGAGAGAGAGAGAGAGAGAGAGAGAGAGAGAGAGTGAGCTGCATTGGCCTACACAAAAACAACAAGGGCGTCGCTGAGCGGCAGACATGTCCGTCACCAGCAATGCCACGCACTTGCGACACCCCATAGAGTGTCACATCCTGACACAAAATTGGAAGGGATTCTGTCTTCTAGTTCACGAGATACAGCTTGAAGAAGAAACATATAGCGCAAAGAAGGAAATTTCGGTTTTCAAGGTCACACTTCAAGGTCAAGTTCAGCATGGTGATAATTTATGCTCGGATGTTTTCTTCTCTAGGGTATACAGTACCACACACAATCTGAAGCGCTTCTGTCAAGTACCAATGTGGAAAATATGGCTGAAAAAACAATTTATAGACCCCTACCACTTTCAAGGCCTACGATCTCCCAGACTGTGACCTTGACCTTGATCAGAACGGGCATACGCCAAAGTACCTGCATGCCAAATTTGGAGACTCTAACACCAACGGTGTGGGAGTAATGGCCCCTTAAAGATTTTCGGTTTTCAAGGTCGTACGCCAAGGTCAAGGTGACGACGGCAAAATGGTTTGCGCGGATGCCTTCCTCTCATGGTGACACATCAGCACACAAAATTTGACGTGATTCGGTCAACCCGTTCGAAAGATATCCTTGGGATAGACAGAAAAAGAAAAAAATGACCCTCCAATTTTCAGGCTCCAGCAATCTTTTTCACCTTGATATTGACCTTGATCGGTATGCCATCATCAGAACGGGCATAAGCCAAACCACCTTCATACCAAGTTTCAACATCCTATGTCGATCTGTGCCTGAGATATGGCTAAAAATAGATTTTCGGTTTTCAAGGTCGTACGTCAAGATCAAGGTCACGACGGCAAAATGGTTTGCGCCGATCTCTTCCTATTAAGGAGACACACCTTCACACAAAATTTGACGCGATTCGGTCAAGCGGTTCGGGAGATATCCTTGGGACAGACATAAAAAAAAAAACAACAACAAACAAACAAACAAACAAACAAACAAACAAACAAAAATACAAACCAGCCCATCGCAAAGTCCGTTACCTTCGGTGACGGACAATTATGCTACGGGGTGTCGCAAGTGCGTGGCATTGCTGGTGACGGACATGTCTGCTGCTCGACGACGCCCTTGTTTGTTTGTTTTTTCGGGGTTTTTTTCCAGTCTGTCCCAAGGATATCTCCCGAACCGCTTGACCGAATCGCTTCAAATTTTGTGTGGTGGTGTGTCACCATGAGAGAAAGGTATCCGCGCAAAACTTTTCGCCGTCCTGACCTTGAGCTTGGCGTATGACCTTGAAAACCGAAACTCTTTAAGGGGCCATAACTTCCACACCGTTGGTCTTAGAGTCTTCAAATTTGGAATGTAGGTACTTTGGCTTATGGCCGATCAAGGTCAAGGTCAAGGTCTGGGAGATCGGTAGGCCTTGAAAGTGGTAGGGGTCGGCAAATTGGGTTTTAAGCCATATGTTTCACATTTGTACTTCTCTCCCCCGGTAGGATATTTTGAATTTTATCAATTTATGGGCCTTGCCCTTTGACTTGAAATATCAAGTCATAATTTTTTGTAAATGAATTAAATAAATATTTGTAAATATGAATTTTAAAATAATTATGGGCCACATCAGGCTTTTAATAATAAAATAAAGATATTTCTTGACTTTTAAATCCAGTAGCCCTGGAATTTTAATGTATAGAATTTCGTCGGTTTGGGTCAGACAAGATATACAAGTTTTTTTAAAAATACATCATTTTACACACACATAGATTCCTTTATTAAGAATCACGATTCATAATCTGTTTTAACACGAACCCAGCTTCCCAATCTTCTCAAAAGAATATTTTAACTTGCGCACACAGAGAATTCCACCCCCTTCTCCCAATTATATGTAATGTCCACGTTTTGTCTCTGTATGTCTTGTGAAATGTCGTTTTCTTTATTTTTCACATACCCTACTAATACACATGTCCCATATGTGCCTTCCCGGGTCGAGAGGACGTAAAACACCAAAATTCATTCATTTGTACTTCACAGAAGCGCTTCAGATTGTGTGTGGCACTGTATAACCTAGAGTAGAAAACATCCGAGCATAAATTATCGCCATACTGATCTTGACCTTGAAGTGTGACCTTGAAAACCGAAATTTCCTTCTTTGCGCTATATATTTCTTGTCCAAGCTGTATTTCGTGAACTAGAAGACAGAATCCCTTCAAATTGTGTGTGAGGATGTGGCACTAAGAGTATAGCACATTCGTATATAAATTATCCCTCAGAAATGCAATGTCGCTGAGCGGCAGACATGTTTCCGTTTTTCTTCACCCTCCTATATCTCGTGAAATACTGTATAGAATCACTCCAAAGTTTGTGTGGGTATGTAGACAGAAGAGTAGAAGACATTGCAGAACAAATGATGCCACATGGGATTTTTAGTCTTGGAAAGGCCTACTACTTTTGAATCGTGTCGTACAGCTTTCTATGAAGAGAGAGAGAGAGAGAGAGAGAGAGAGAGAGAGAGAGAGAGAGAGAGAGAGAGAGAGAGAGAGAGAACACCCACACACAACAAAATACACACACACCCTCCCCCATTCGCATTAGCCGAAACCGAAACTAGCACATGCCTCTGAACCGAAATTAGCTTTTCCACGTAGACCAGTGTTTACCAGGAACTTCCAGGGAAGCTGCGGAGCTACCCAAGGTCATTGACTCTAATCAGCAGACAACCGGGTCAACATCAGGTCATTCACTGGTACCAACTCGTTTTGTCCTTTGCCGATCTACGATCGCAAAGGAGTACGTTTTCGCTTGTGTTTGTTTCTCTGTTTGTTGTCCTTTGCCGATCTACGATCGCAAAGGAGTATGTTTTCGTTCATGTCTGTTTGTTTGTTTGTTTGTTTGTTTGTAAGTAGAAGACATTGCAGTACAAATTATACCACATAGGATTTCAATGTCGCCGAGCGGCAGACATGTCTCCGAATTAAGGGTGTACACCCCATTCAATAAGGGTGTACACCCCAAACTAATTAAGGGTGTGCATCCCAGTAAAGGAGGGGGGGGGGTAAAGGAGGGGGTCTAATGCTAAAAGTAAAAGACATCGTAGCACAAAATGTGCCACGTGAAAAGTCGCCGAGCGGAAGACATGTCTCAGTGTTAAGGGTGTACACCCCATCAATTAAGGGTGTGCATCCCAGAAAAGGATTTGCACCCAGTCAAGGGTGTTTAGGTGTATCACCCAAAGGGCACAAGGAGGACGGGGGCCTAAGATGTGAGTGGCGAGGGAGGTACAGGGCGTTGCCGGCAAAGGACATATCTGCTGCTCAGCGATGCCCTTGTTTTTGTTGTTGTTGTTGTTTATTTTTTATTTGTTTTGTTTTTGGTTATATATGTCTTATATTGCCGATGCTTTCAATCACCACCCATGGATTCGACACAACGGTTCAACTACTTGCGGGTTGGCTTTAGTGGATTATCTGAACCATCCCACAAAAACCGACACCACAAAGCAAGAGCATCATTGTGTATCTCACACACACGCACACATGCACACAGACACAGACCCCCCCCCCCCCCCCCACACACGCACCCCCACCCCCACACACACACGCACCCACCCCCTTCCCACACACACAAGAAAAAAATCACCCAGACACCACAGAGCAAAGATCATCATTTCACACAGGAAACGGGCCTTATAAGTTATAACTCCACCGTTTTTCGACCGAATCGCTTCAAATTTGCTGTGAGCCCTAACGGGGCGGCAACGGCAACCGAGGTGGCCGTGTCATTTGCGCGGTTTGGCAAATGCGCGAAACGCGTATCCACCGGCATCTCGGCGTCCGTATCTCCGGTATTTCCAGACTGATTGCCTTCGAATTTGGCAGGTAAATGACCGGGGAAGGTGACTATCGATGTGCCAAACCGGAAGCGAATCGATTCAGAAACGCGCGCGATATACGCCACTTCACCTTTTCACAAATAACTCCGCCGTTTCTTAACCGAATCGCGTCAAAGTTGCTGTCAGACTTGCTGTGGCAGGGGCAAAGCCTGGCCGCAAACTTGAAGAGAATCGGGAGAGCGCGTCACTCTCAGAGCAGCGCCAACGGGAAACGGGGCCTTTTAACTCCGCCCTTTCTTAACCGAATCACTTCAAATTAGCTGTACTCAGTGTTGCCAGTACTTGGCGTTACCGTTACTAGGCGTTACCGTTACTAGGGAAAGTGCATCACTCTCAGAGTAGCGCCAACATGAAACGGGGCCTTATAACTCCACCTTTTCTTAACCTAATCGCTTCTAATTTGCTGTACTCAGCGTTACCAGTACTTGGCGTTACCGTTACTAGGCGTTACCGTTACTAGGGAGAGTGCGTCATTCTCAGAGCAGCGCCAAAGGGAAACGGGGCCTTATAACTCCTCCGTTTCTTAACGGAATCGCTTCAAATTTGCTGTACTCAGCGTTATCAGTACTTGGCGTTACCGTTACTAGGCGTTACCGGTACTCGGCGTTGCGCTAGTCATTATACTATTCTAGCGCGTCACCTAATTATATTTTATTCTTTCGCTTTGAAAGCAAGATTGTTTTCTTCTTCTTCTTCTCCGATTACTCAGACACTTTCCTGTCATATGAGCGCAGATGCGCCATGCTGACGTTATGCACCTAACTAAGAAATAGTCAGGCCCAGCATGTCCCTCTTCGGCTGGAGATAATCTTTGTGGGAGATTCTAGAACAAAGGCAGGAGAATGGACCAATAAGACAGAAAGATACTATAGGTGGCATGCAGTAAGCAAAGGGAAAAGGCAGAGTCAAAGAGAGTGACGGGTAAGAGGAAGCTACAAGCACACAACTTGCAGAAGGCAGGGGAACTATTTGTACGAATAGTGCTTTAGGATAGCAGGTTTCTCTGTTCTGCATAAGCGTTCGGAAAACGCCTCGATCTGCTGCCCACCCCTTGCTAATTTAGATACTTCTTCTTCTTCTTCTTTTGCGTTCCCGGGCCATATGGCCATAATGGGTAGGCCTAAGGTACATATGTGTTCTGTTTTCTGTTTTCATTGGACACATTCCGATTTCGGAGGATAATTTAGATACAAAACCAGCATGCAAAAGATTAGGCCTAGCCCCAAAGGGCCAGCACACACGTCAGCTACAATCGCACGACTGTACGACACGATTCGATCACGTGATCTCGAAGCGCGAATCACATTTGTTCTAGAAGACCACGTGATCGAATCGTATCGTACAGTCGTACGATTTTAGTGGACGTGTGGCTGGCCCTTAAGAGAAAAGTTGCCATTCTGTTTGTTGCATATTTACTTAATTATTTGTTTACATTATTAAATACATTTTCTACACATGTATTTAGAGCGTATGTTGGCTTGCCTTGCTTAATAACTAATGAAGCTTCTGGTGGCTTGTACGCAGCTAAATCAACTCAAAGTAAAAAGCACAAGGCCATGCCTTCAGTAAAATGGTGGACGATTGGAACATTGATCGTTGCTGCAAACTCTCTCTTCTGATAGCGGACTCGATGCATGTAGCACTGCGCGTGTCTACTAATTACTTTTAAAAATAAAAGTATTGATATTTGTTTTGTTTGTTTGTTTGTTTACTCTCTCTCTCTCTCTCTCTCTCTCTCTCTCTCTCTCTCTCTCTCTCTCTCTCTCTCTCTCTCTCTCTCTCTCTCTCTCTCTCTCTCTCTCCCTCCCTCTCTCTCTCGTGTGTGTGTGTGTGTGTGTGTGTGTGTGTGCGTGTGCGTGCGTGCGTGTGCGTGTGCGTGCGCGCATGTGAATGTGCATATGCGCACGTGTGCCCACAAATGTGTGTGCCTGTGTGCCTGTGTTCTTGTTCTTTCGATTGTCGCTGGAAAGAGTTTAGAGTATAATGTGTGTATCTGTTTGAATATTTTGTGTGTGTGCGTGCATGCACTCTCTAGACCTTGCGCGCGTGTGTGAATGTGTGTAATCTAATGACATCGCCCACGTCTGTGTGTGTGTGTGTGTGTGTGTGTGTGTGTGTGTGTGCGTGTTGCGCGTGTGCGTGCGTGCGTGCGTGTGTGCGTGTGCGTGTGTGTGCGTGTGCGTGTGTGTGCGTGTGTGCGTGTGCGTGCGTGCGTGCGTGCGTGCGTGTGTGTGTGTGTGTGTGTGCGTGCGCGCGTGTGTGTGTGTGTGTGTGTGCGTGCGTGTGTGTGCGCGTGTGCGTGTGTGTGTGTGTGTGTGTGTGTGTGTGTGTGTGTGTGTGTGTGTGTGTGTGTGTGTGTGTGTGCGTGCGTGTGCGTGCGCGCGTGCGCGCGCATGCGCGCGCGCATGACTTATAATTTTATTTTTCAAAGAATGCTGATATTGAATCATTAATTCTTCATAACGTTAAGCCAATTACAATTTTTTTTAATGATTATTCTTAAATGTCACGGGACAATGATAATGCAAAATTAGCTGATGATAGCGAGCAACTGGGTTCTGGAAAAAAATCCGATAGGCCTATCAACAGCGTCAGTTCTTGACTCCTCTCTCTCTCTCTCTCTCTCTCTCTCTCTCTCTCTCTCTCTCGTGTTTATACGGGCACAATCGCTAGTTTATATGTGAGTGCGTGTTTGGAGGACAGGATAGCAATTTTTTGACTACCTGACTAACAACAGTATTGGCCTTTGATATGAGGCTATTTCACTATTTTACATCATTTACAAGTGACAGAAGTTCTACAAAGATCTCTTACTTAGGGTGCCTCAGCAGTGCGGCCCGAATTAGGTTAAGCATAATACTGGTCAGTTATTGTGACGGATTGGTTTGGACAATGTTGATTGTTTCGAATCTGTGTTGTCTAAATCGTTTTTGAAACAGGAAGTTGTCATTCTTAGTGTATGGGTTTTTTTTATGAGCTGCTGTGTGTGTTTTACAAATTCTAGTCAGTCTGCGGAAAGACTTTGCCGGGGTTAGGACACTGAACATTTCCAGTCCTATTCTCAGAGTCCCAGACTCACTACTCACTATTTCATAGATGCTTTAGCAGGTTGGTTGTTTGGAAGATTTATATTTTAATCACTCGTATTTTTCTTTCAGCTTGGTGAAGATTTTGGTCTGTATATATCTTGTCGTCGGCTTGTTGGTTTCATGTGCACTGCGGATTGAATTGATTCAGTCGTTCTGTGTGTGATGTGCATCGATTCTCGATTCGGTTATCAAGAGAGAAAATATTGTTTTTTTTTTGTGGTGGAAGCTTATTGAGGTATATTTGGTTTTGAGCTTTTTCCGCCTGGGGACGTTGTCCAGAGGGGTAGTCGGGTTGGCGAAGCTGATTCGCGATGTTGGGCCTGCACTGGGTGATTGCGGTCGACCTCACTACTTATTCTTCCCATGGGACGGTATTCATGTCGAGATAGCATGAGACTTAGCATGATGCTAACTTAGAAGCTCTTCCAATGTCCTATAGGATTTAATAGGACTTTTGGAAGAGCTTCTAAGTTAGCATCATGCTAAATCCTATAGGACATTGGAAGAGCTTCTAAGTTAGCATCATGCTAAGTCTCATGCTATCTCGACATGAATACCGTCCCCAGGGTGAGATCTCCCTAATTCGTCAAGTGAATTGCCGAAACTATCGTTCTCTCTGTGAGAGAGAGAGAGAGATTATTTGAACATTTATTAATATACATTTTTGGGAGATAAGAAAATATAAAAAACTAATATGAAGTATATTGGTAGTGAGTAGTAATTAGTAAAAATAATATTGAGTTGTGTGAAAACTCGAGAAAGTGAGTTGAAATGAAAAGAAGCACTAAAGAATAATATAATCTTGAGTTATGTGAAAAACTCTAATAACGATGTGAGATGAAATGAAATATATAATAATAATAATAATAATAATTTGAAAGTGGGAAAAGATGAACAGTGAATTGAGTTCTGAATGAACCTTGGTTGTGGAATCGATTGTTGTGAAAAACCACAGTGGAATTTTGTTGTTGTTGTGGTGGGGGACAATTTTTGGATTTGGCAATTGTATTTTAAAAAGTTGTCACTTACACTTATCGAGTGTTTATGTAACTATGTATTTGAGAATATTTCTTGTGATGCATGAGTAAGAGTGTGTGAAAGCTACACAAAACAAGTAGTTATTTTTTCTATTTAATAAACAAAAGGGCTGAATTTAAATCTGGTTTTTCTTTGCTCAGGTTTGTGCGGTTGCGGTTGGTGGTGAGAAAAAATGATGTGTGAATACGCGTACGAAGTCTTTGTTTGTTCTTTTAATTAATTGTATAAATATTCTAAAACCAGCTGTACACCGCCGCCTGACAGTTATGCTTCTGGCTTATATTAATTAATTGCCTTTAAAATTATTTCAATTGTTTTGAATTTTGGTAAGCATACTTTACAATCCTAGAAAGTTTTAACCAAAAATAAATGGGGGAAAACAGAGTAAATCGCTAATTAAAGTAAGCACTATTTTCTTTTGCGCATTTAGCTCCTTTCGATATTGTACGGCTTACAGTGATTGCGTGCGTAGTGACGTCTTGGACCAAAAAAAACACGCCCTTTACAAAAAGCATCCCATCAACACAAAAAATAACTAAAATTGTAACAATTGTTTTACGTTAATTAACACTCATGCTTTATGAAACATTACATTTTGTCCTGAGTCGACATCAATGGCGTAGTAATACAGCAGTCTTTGTCACCAAGATAAACAGTGGCTACCGAAGTAAGAGAAGCATGCTAAAACTTATGGGAAAATTAAAAGATTATAATGCATTTTTGTTTAGCCATTCTGTGTATGTTCTGTGTATGTTCTGCATAGCATAGCAAATACTTCTGGAGAAATAACTTGAGGTCTAAGGTTTACAGAACAATTAGTCTAGATCTAGCAGGTGATACACTCACCAATGAGCTGTCAGACCATGCAAAAGATATCGCCGATATGTTCTGAATTAATTGTTGGAAAACAGGTAGAATCGTCACACACTTGACTGGACTGGAAACAATTTATTGTCAGATTAACTATAACGCGCTGTACTGACACTATACAAAATATATATATATAAAAGACAAAAAGAAAATCAATGAAATTCAATAAGTAATCAAGAAATTAATAACAAAAACCGCTCTCTCTCTCTCTTCTCTCTCTCTCTCTCTCTCTCTCTCTCTCTCTCTCTCTGTCTGTCTGTCTCTCTCTCTCTCCTCTCTCTCTCCTCTCTCTCTCTCTCTCTCTCTCTCTCTCTCTCTCTCTCTCTCTCTACTCTCTCTCTCTCTCTCTCTCTCTCTCTCTCTCTCTCTCTCTCTCCTCTCTCTCTCTCTCTCTCAATACAAAAAAGTGATACTAAAAGAAAATGAAATCTATGAAATAAATCATGCTCCTCATTATGATGCAGGGGGTAACGGGTGGATGCCTCATGCCTCCATACGGGTGATGGATGACCCCGCCCCCTCCAGGAGTCTCTTCAGGTGTGTGTGTGTGTGTGTGTGTGTGTGTGTGTGTGTGTGTGTGTGTGTGTGTGTGGTGTGTGTGTGTGTGTGTGTGTGTGTGTGTGTGTGTGTGTGTCTTTCAGTACAAATAGTTCCCCCACCTTCTGGAAGTTCTGTGCTTGTAACTTCCTCTAATCTGTCACTCTCTTCTTCTTCTTCTTCTTCTTCTTCTTCTTCTTCTTCTTCTTCTTCTTCTTCTTCTTTTCTTCTTCTCTTCTTCTTCTTCTTCTTCTTCTTCTTCTTCTTCGATCGCTCAGTTTCCTGTCAATTATGACCGCAGATGCGTCGTGCTGTCGTTATAACGCCTAACTAAGAAATAGTTAGGCCCAGCAAATCCGACTTCGGCTGGAGGAAATGGTTTTTTTGAAAGTGATTTCTTGAAAAAGGCAGGAGAATGGACCTGTAAGGCAGAAAGATAGTAATGACAAAGGGAAAAGGCAGAGTCAAAGAGAGTTGACAGATTAGAGGAAGTTACAAGCACAGAACTTCCAGAAGGTGGGGGAACTATTTTTTCAAAAGACCCCCCCGGTATCCCCACGAGGTGTCATTCTCTTTGACTCTACCTTTTTGGCCTTTTGCTTACGGTTTTCTTAATAATAATAATAATAATAATAATTAGCATTTATAGCTCCTAATCTTAAAAAAGCCCTAAGCGCTATCCCTGCCTATCTTTAATAATAATAGAAATAATAATAAGTATTACTCTTATATAGAAGTTCTGCCTAACATTTACTGGTCGCTTCCCCTGCCTTTGTTCTCAAAAAAATTCTTCCAGATATTTTCTGCAGCCGAAGACGGACATGTTTGGGCTTAACAAGGTTCTTATTAGACACATAACTGCAGCACGACGCATCAGCGGTCGTATGACGGGAAACATTCTGAGCGATAACCCACCCCAAGGCAGGAGCTGTGCCGGTCTGGGTCCGCCCTGGTGAGCGCTTCGCTAGCCGGATTGGTCCAGCCTGGATACTTCATAGGCTCCTTCAAGGGGGGGGGACTCAACGTCCAGATCCAGATCCAGATCCAGAAACCAACAAAGAAAGACAAAAATAATGCTGATGCGCCGAGAAACGCAGGAAGGGAAGCAACTCGGGGTGGCAGTAACAAAGTGACATGGCAAGTTGCGTTCTTTTATGCGCCTGCTTGAAATTTCTCTCAAGGTCAAGAGGGTTCAAAGGTCTCCCGCTGCATTCCTTTGGTCATGCTGATCAAGGATATAATATTAATCCAACAACAACAACAAGCACACGCACACTCACACTCACACGCACGCACACATACACTCACATACACACACACACATCACACACGCACGCACGCACGCAACACGCAAGAGCAAACACACACACACACACACACACACCACACCACGCACAATCATGCACACATCTCACTCTCATGGCTCTCTCTCGTCTCTCTCTCTCTCTCTCTCCTCTCAATCTCTCTCTCTCTCTCTCTGTCACTCTCTCCTCTCTCTCTCTCTCTCTCTCTCTCTCTCTCTCTCTTCTCTCTCGGGTCCTATATCTCTCTCTCCTCTCTCTCCTCTCTCTCTCTCTCTCTCTCTGTGAGTTCTGGTGCTGAAATATGGGGTCTTATTTGCAAACGTTGACATTTTAGAAAAAGTGCATTTATTTGCATTGAAAAGATTTTAAAGCGTGAGTATTAGAACGCCCAATGCAATGGTATACGGTGAGATTGGACGTTTTCCTTTATACATTAATCTACATGTAAGATCAGTTAAATATCGGTTGAAAGTTATTGATATGCCAGAACACATACTACCTTTAAAAGCTTATAAAATGTTACATTTCCTGCATCATCAGAATAGAAACACGTGGTGGGCCACATCTGTCTGTTTTATGCTTCATAAATATGGTTTTCAAGAAGTATGGGAGAATCAGGGAGTTGGAAATGTAAAGAATTGTCTTGCACTGACTATTAAGGCATAAACGAAGTTAAAGACAATTGTTCTCCTTGAGAGCGGGTATTCTGTAAAGTGCGAGTTGCTC